>CM029600.1:76603906-76992919 GCA_017311375.1 Mytilus coruscus | reverse complement strand
TCTCTGATAATAAACAGATATCTAACTAGTCACAACCGTTTAAAAAACCCATAGAACCCGCAGAACCAGACAATGAAGTGAAGAATATCCTTAAATCTTAAATAATTCGTACACAACAAAGCAATCAAGCAAGTAAAATACAAGAAGTCACAAAACAAAACAAGAAAAGATACATTTGGCGCCAGCAAACATATTTAACCACGCCACATTCTAAATGTACCTGTCAGGAGTCTGAAACTCACTGTTTGTCGTCTGTTGCCGTATATTATATTTGTTTTTCGTTAATTGTTTTGTACATAAGTCAGGTCGTTAGTTTTCTCGTTTGAATTGTTTTAAATTTGTTTATTCGGGGCACTTTTATCGCTAACTATGCAGTTCAATGGGTTCTGCTCATTGTTGAAGGCTGATAACTTCTATGTCATTTCGTCTCTGGTGGAGAGTTGTCTCATTGGCAATCATAACACATCTTTTTTTTTATTTTTATATGTTAAACATGAATGTTAAAACCAATAGAACAGTAAATAGGATTTAAAAACTTGAAAAAAAATAGAATTTTTCACATACGATTTATTTTACAGGGACTTTGGTTGTTAACAAAAATGGCCTTGCTAAAAAGATATCCGATTACATCATAATGCATAATAAGCGATAAACATTGTTCTATTTTACCGGTAAATGTTAAGCAAGGTTAAGTAATATCCATTGTCCTCATTTAAGTATTTGAAATCAATCATACCGGTGGTATATATTAGATATATGAAAAAAAATCAGCATATAAAGACATTATGTGAAAAGGTGAAACTCTTTCACTGAAGGGTGTATCTTTTCAAAGAAATGAACAGCCGACAGACAACCAAGACTGATTATGGCTCTTTTTTTACTTTCTATTGAAAAATAAGATTACATATGTTAAAAAAATCTGTAAACATTTTAAAAACCAATTAACTTTAGTGAAGTTCAGTGACAATATACAGCTTAATATGTCGCTGCTTGAGATATTAAAACTTTTTGTTAGATCACGTTAATGTTCTTCTCGTGAGACTGGAACATTTAGAGGACGTTGCCATTTAATTAGAAAAAAAACTATATAAAAAGTGTCTGGTAATTGAAGGTCATGAACGATTATAAGGTGAAAATTCAGTAAATAAAATATTTCAATTTTCAAATATGAAAAGAAATATAAAGGATAATCATTGTTGTGCAGCAATTGTATATAACGTTATTAAAAGAAAGCAAGCAATAATTATTCGGAATTTTGTATGACTCTGTGAACTATTATTTGAAACTGTCGAATAGACGGCATTTCTAGAAGGCACGCCTGTCATATTAAATGTTTTGCCATACAATAACTAAAAAGATAACTGCACGAAAATTGATGAACATTATTCTAGTAAGCTCGTACAATTTAATATTCTACTCGGGAAAATATTCATCAATATGTGTGTAACAAATCGTATTATATCACACAATACAAGAAATTTATATTACAGGACTATAGAGATTTCCATATTATAGCAAATTTAATGTCGAAATAAATCTGTCATAATAGCCAAAATGAAAACGCATTTCTTTTTCAATATTAAGAATAAGCACTAATTGGAAAAAATAACTTAAATTTCAAATTGTTCCTTTGAAAGTTCTTCAACAAAAACTATATATTTCGTTTTGGTCATCTTTAAAATGTTTTGCAGAACAAAGCACGACTAATAGCTTTACCAGGTACCAGTTTTGAGGTTATCAATTGCATCATGTGGACAAAAATAAGAATGAACGTAAATTCTTGATTATTGTACTGCATTTTAAAGGGGTGGCATATCTTAGTTACCCGAAACATAACTCTTTTTTTTTTTTTTTTTTTTTTGCATATATGCTTGAATCAATTTTCAAAACAGTTAAATCATGAATTAATGAAATTTTTGAAACTTTATTCTTATATAACTGATTTCTGCCACCTTACTATAACTTATCTCCCTTCGTCATTTGTTCATACGTACAAGCTGGCTTTATAAAGACCAGCGGCTCATTTCACCAAAAATCTCACGAGTAGAAATACTCGAAAGTCATCAACATATCAGTATAGCTTACGATCAGTTTTAGTCGTAAGATTTTTTGTGAAAAGAGCCCCTAACCTTTACAATTTCTAATCGGTTTTTCTAAAAAATGTTTTAATTAACTTATAAAGAAAGGGAGATTTCAGGTCAATGAGATGGGACCAAACTACATAATAAAATCATCTAAAGTCTTTTTTGATAATAACATTAACGGTACCAATTTTGCCTCGTTTTCATATTGATAAGTTGAATAACAAAAAAACTTTGAAAAACAAACGCATATAAAACGACCACAACATAAATATAGGTACACCAATACTATTCAAAATCCTCGTAGTTATATTTCAAATTAATAAAAAAAAAATGTGTGCAAATTTACTATTGCGATTGTTAAGCAATACACAAAAATGCGAGAATATTTATTTCAATATCAGAAAATGATGCATACAAAAAATGCTATTAAAATTTGAAATGCGAGTTTTTATTTTTTGGAAACCTATCCCGTCACAATTTTTGCTGTACTTCCAAGCAGATTTAACACAAAAAACATCGTCATAAAGATTGCAGAAAAACACGATATAATCAACAGAATTTCAATAGAAAAATGAATTCACTAACCATATTAAGTTAATTGATATAAACTATAAACTCGCTCAAATCGAAACAACTGAGAAAAGTATACATAGTAAGTAGCCAACGGAAATCGTCATTGAGGAAAGAAAAATAACAATAGGGAAAGCAATGTGTTTGTCCTTTATTTGATAGGTAGTTTATATTGATAAATTGTAATACCAGATTGCTATAAGTTTGAGTCTTATGTGAATAATTAGGTAAAGGACAAGCATATCTAATATGACAATGAACTAATCGTTAATATCGTAAAACATAACAATGGACAACAATGATATGGAAACACTTCAGAACACCCTTAAAGTTTTCTGATTACGGCCATTTTTTTATTATCATCCGTTAGATGTATAACCTTGATAAATATTAATAATTTTCCAGTGCGTAAACATTTTTTAATAAAATGAAAACATTAATCACCTGGAGTCTGTTACATCGGATCCATGGGATTTCTAATTAAACTCTCACCAGGGTATCTTGAAGGGGTATAAAAACCGCAGCATGTCAATCTGACGACAAAATTACAACAAAATTAAAGGATGTTTCGCCATTCCTGTACATTAATACTCTTTAGTTTTGTTTGCGCAGTGACATGTATGAAGTACAAAATGCTAAAGCTTCACAATGAATGCAGAAGTAAAACGGCTAAAGAAGATCGGGCTGCTGATATGATGAAAATGGTAAGAATCACTGCTTTTTTTTAATTGAGATCTCATAACAATTTCAACTCTCGAAAAAAAATTTGTTTGGCTAAAAACCTATTTTCCAACCTTTTTATAGTGGAGTTTAGCTGTTCTTCGATGTTCTATTTTGACAGTTTCTAATTTTACGCTTCTCATATGTTTACGTTTCAAGGCTTTGAGCTACGTTCACTTAAAAATAGTTTCTTGATTTGTATGAAATAAATATAATTCTCATATTTGAATTAAATCTTAAGATTATTGGTTGAGGATTTTAATATCTTTTGAAATACATGATTGTTTTTATTCTCAGAGATGGGATTACACTGCAGCCAATGTTGCTCAAAAATGGGCAGATCAATGCAAATGGCAACACAGTAGTAATAAATATGGAGAAAATCTTTTCATTTCTTCAGGTAAGCTCATCACGAACCGGTCAATCATACATGCTTTATTTTTAGCAATTTTACGTGCTTTCCCAGTTGTATTTCAAAGTTTTTAAAATGATACCTTTCAGACTTCCGTCTATATAAATCATTCAGTTTTATCCAAATAAGCAGTTCTTCCTTTTTCATTTTTAATATCTTTAAAGGTAATGGAATTGACACATCAATCAGTACGGATTCTAACAATGCCTTTCTAGAGTGGCGTTGATAAGAAACTATAAACTTTTCACATTTTTTCTCATATAGATCTGAACGTTTTGTTTATTGAATGCAAGTTTGTCTATAGATTGCAATGCAAACTGTGCAAATAAGCCGGATAATCGTCGATCAATATAATCCGACTCAAAAACTAAAACGTGGTAAGTAAACATATGATCTTGTTACAAAATCTCTGTTGGTTTTACATAAAAGTATGATAGTTCTATGAAAAACATTCATAGGGAAAAGCGAGAATCGGAAAATTAAATTTTGATCCATTTTATTTCAGCACAAGACATCTATA
This sequence comes from Mytilus coruscus, assembly GCA_017311375.1. Classification (NCBI taxonomy): domain Eukaryota; kingdom Metazoa; phylum Mollusca; class Bivalvia; order Mytilida; family Mytilidae; genus Mytilus; species Mytilus coruscus. The sequence continues at coordinate 76,988,613 of CM029600.1, read as the reverse complement.
AGGTGATTGGCCAGGCTGTTACTTCTTGGTACAACGAAAAAAAATATTATAATTATAATCATTGCTCTTCTGATTGCATTAAGAAATGAGGTCACTTTACACAGGTAATAAATACAAAGATGTTGATAGTGAAAGAAAATTAGTATTGTATACGAGAAACTCTCCTTGTTAAAAAAAAAGTTGCTGATGCAGGATATGGCGTACGCCCCATTTTAATTGCTATGTTATATAAGAAAAATATTATGTTCCTCACGATTTATATGATTTTTTCCAAAGAATCGACCAAAATGTCTATTACGTTTCTAAGAGTTACGCCCCATTTCAAAACGTTCAATGCTATATGCAAAATCAGAATGAGACTATAATATTGCAAACATAAGCTAGGGATATATGAATACGTAGAAACATTAGGAACTATATCACCAAAATGGGGATTTGGAATTCTAGTTGTCTGATTAATTTCTTAACTTTTCAACGGGCAGTTTTACAAAATTAGGTTTACTTAGTAACTTTGGATAAATGATTTTGTTCGGGACAAAATCGGTTTCAATCGATTAGGGACATAAAGTTTGCACTCAATTTAAACTGTTAGAAATAACTGTTAGAAATAAGGTGTAGTGCTAAGTCTCAGACATCACAATATAACCGCACAGCATTACTTTTATTTAAGGAAACTGTGAAATTGATGTATTAGTGGACGTGGGGCTGCCTATTTTAAAATACAGAAAACGGGCTGACAACTAGAAAAAAAATGCCATATACAATTGATCAGGGGCGTAATTTTATCTAAATTTAGACTATCAGGATCTAAATTTTTAGAAAGAATTATGTTCGAACACCAGAATGGTATAGAAAACGGGTCCGATTAACGAAAAAAAAGAAAGTTTATTGGAGGGCCTATGCAATTTTTATGAGACGACTTGACTAAAGATGGCGGATTACCACGTCATCAAAGTCATGTGATTTCTTAATTGGATATGCCAAGTGAGTAGCCTGTAATTCAGTCTTTGTGGAAGATTGCTTCATGCAATGTGTGTTTTCGATTATTGTTATAGCATTAATTAGGCCGTTAATTTTCTCTTTTGAATGGGTTCATAGTTTGTTATTGATATTGCTTACTATACGATACGGGTTTTGCTCAATGTTGAATGGTTACCATCTCTGTTGGATAGTTGTACATTGACAATCATACCACATCTCCTTACTTTTATAAATATGTCGATATGGTTGTTTCTATTTTTCTCCTCTAAACATTTGATTTAAATCATGTGTCATCTAAATATAAATACAGTGACTAGAGAGAAAAAATCAAGTAATGATTATCAATCTAGTACACGTATTTTACTCTGAAGTTCTGAGTGACATGCATTTTGATTACTACATTTAGAAAAATGTATTCTACACTTAAAATTAGTAGTTTCCTCATCGTAACAAACAATGAAAAGACAAATTGATAAGATGTATATTTTCTCACTAGAATATTTGTTTTTGTAATCACGGTATATTACGACAAAGGAATATCTCCCCGTTATCATTTGACCTTACTTTTAAATTTGTGAAATTATACATAGTCATCTATATGAGGGCTCGCAACAGTATATCTATGTCAATATATATGTTCCTTAAGGGTCTGAATGGGGGCGTCTTTCATTTCTGTAGGGCATTTTTCTTTTTTTTTTTCAAAAATTGCTTTTTATTCTGTAAACTTCTTATGGTTATTTCTTTATTCTGTACATCGTTCATTTCTGTAATTAGTAATGTATTGCCTTATTCATTATTTTCCGCAATCATTCTTTACTCTTTGGACCCCATTATTATCTATTCATTAATTATTGGCCATTATTCTCTATTCTGTAAACCCCACCCAGATCTCCCTATACATATATGTGTCATAAGCAAATATCAAAAATGAATATATATGTAATTATCTACTTTCTGAGATCAACTTCATTTTTCTATATTTGACGCTTCTTTGATTTGAAGCAAAGTATGAAATATATTCTTTTATACAACACATTGCAGGTTGTTTGGGCCAAATCATCTCGATTAGGATGTGGAATACGGAAATGTAATAAAGTGATTGGCACCAGCTTTACAAACTCATATTTTGTAGTATGTAACTACTCTCCGGCGTAAGTACATATAGACCAAGTTATTACGCAATGTCTCCTGCAAATTCTTATACTAATTTTCATGGATTGCATCGTCAGAAATAACTTAAAGATTTTATTGCGAATATTTTAGGACCAAAAATTCCTAATGTAGATGATGATGGGTGGCTCTTTAGCGACCAGTGGAAAATTCAATGTACATGCAGGACGTCCTAATGCGATATGATTATTAACCCTGCCTTTCTGACGTGCTAGTTCTCAAGGTAACATTCCACAGGACGACATGTGACCCTCCCATTATTCTAACTCCCAGTCGACCGGTCTTTGCTCTAACTCCTTAATGCCGCGTGCTTAGCGGAGTAGCAGCAAATACCAATTTTAAAGTCTCCGGTTTTAGAGGGGGCAGAACATTACCATGGAATTCATGTAAACAATTATTCAAAAAATCAAACCGTCTATATTTGCAAGCAAAGTTATCTTATATACACACGTTTCGAAGTCAAATTAATAAATTAAACAACACAACTTTTAAGTATTACTTTATTATTCATTTTATTATTGCTATCAATTAGCATGTTTCAAACTAATTTGCTATTTAAGGGTAATGAGGAAAAGAGATTATCTCCAAAAAATCAAATATGATCAATTGATATATTTAAAAAGTGAAAAGATATTTGATTAAACACTATTGATTCAAATGGATGAAACTAATTTCTAAATACCATTTCAAATTCAAAAATATTTTTTCTTTCAGTGGGAACATGGTGAAGGACAAGATTCTCGGGAAACCTTATACAAAGGGTGAACCTTGTTCCAAATGTCCTGGTTACTGCACCTCAGAATCACTTTGTAGTAAGTCATGAATAAAATATATTTTATATCGGACAAAATGTTTAGGATCACATACTTATGACACAACACTTTAAACCAGTCTTAGTATGTTTGACTAAAATACCATAACAGCTGGAGTGAAAATAGTTTTATTTTGGGAAATAATTTGTAATGATTTTGTACGAAATAAATTGATGTGGTATGATTGCCTATGAGACAACTCTCCACCAGAGACTACACGACGTAGAAGGATAGCAACCGCAGATCACCACACGGCCTTCAAAAATGAGCAAAACCCATATGCGTACCATATACTGATCTCATTCTTATACATATATTTCGTAGAGGCAATACGATAATAATGAATATTCATTTCGAGTTCAAAGAAACCGATTTATAAATTGGAATAAGTACATAAAAAATAGTTTAACAAGAAGAATATTTATATTGCTAAAACCTTTTACGTACGTATAACTTTTACTATAGCTAAAGTAACTAAAGAATCTATCACAGTCGGTCCTGGAGGGGCGAATGTTTCACTGCCTTTCCTTAATTTTCAAGGAAGCTAAGTAGAAAATAACCCGAATAATGTCAGTCTTTATATTCTGTCAAACTACGACTGATCTCCGATTGCTACATTAAAATATAGGCTTAAGGCCACTAGAGAGCGCATAATGATTCGAGTTAAGTAGAAGACACACATGAATGGTGATTCCACAAGTACCTACGCATATAAATAGTGCAGTAAGTTTCTTCATGTGCACGGCACAATATTTACAGCCTTAGGTACTGTGTGTTGTAAAAGAGCCCAAGAATACACCGCTATAAAAATCAGAATGTTTAAATGAACTATACATGACGGGAGATCTGTTACTTGTAGCGTAATTCCGTAGGATCAGGTAACAATTTAATGCTTATAACTTTTTTCTAGGAAAAATCTCAACAAAAAGGACGCTGTATGACTTTCTGTCAAGAACTGCGGATACAGAAAATGACTGGAATGAAGAAAAAGACGAGGATTTTGGAGATCAATATAAAGACTAACTCTAATTCAAATTTGATGTAAAATTTTTATAATGTTTTTTAAGTATCCTTGATTTTGATATGAAAAATATAACTATGCAAATTCTTATTATTTTTATTATATTTGATTATATATATATTTATAAAGAAAAATGAAATGTGTTTTTAATTTCTACTTAAGCCTGGAAAATGACATAAACAAAATGATGTTTAGTGAAAGAAAAACTGTTGGACACAGAAAAAAATATATCCCACACTGTTTTTGTAACTTCTATAACAAAATGTCTGATCTGGAAGTTACTGGCCTGGATGTAATAGACCATTTAGGCTCAATGCATTGGGCAAACAGATAAAAACAAATCGAATGCATGAGTATGAATCATTTGAAGTTAGTGTATTCAGCTCAAAATTCATGATGCCGTTATATGGTTGTGAAACTAATCGGATCGTTTCAACTATGAAATATCACCAGGAGCGTCGTAAGAAGATACATCTTCTGTTGTGCATGTTTTACCCGTTATGCGAATCCAGCGTCAAATACGTTACATTGTAAATGAATATAGATGTTATGCTTTTGATGGATTTAATCTATCATACTGACTCCAAGGTATCGTTGTAGCGTAAAATTTGTGGGGTCGATCCTTAGCCGGATGAAATCTCTCTTTTTAGCATGCATCGTTTAAGGGTTAAGAGCAAGATCTGACTGATTTGTTGTCAGAACAATGTGTCCAGATAGGTTGACCTGTCTGCCAGCAAATTTGACTAAGAATGTTATATTTTCCCCTGTACATTTATTTAAGCAATCAATATACCAATCTTACGTACTGATTATAACTGAAGTTGCAACTCACAGGGGCAAGGTGAACTATATACACTTTTATTTTTTCGGTCAGGCTTTTTTTGGTTTCTGTGCTCTACATGATTTTTTATTTGGTTTACCAAATGTTAGGTCTCGAGCCTATCTGATGAAACTTATTTGGACCTATATATTATATTATCTCATGGAAATCCTCATACCAAATCGATGACAATAAAAGTATATTTTTTTAAATTGTTCATTTTTCTTTCCTAAAATGTTATTTTCCGTTGACTTCTTTTTATCGTGTACTCAGTTAGTTTGTTTCACAAGAATTTACACTCACGTCTTATATTTCTCTTTCACGGGCTTGCATCACAAAAAAAAAAAGAAGGAGATACCAAGTGGGCAACTAAAACAATAGGTCAAATAAAGAAAAAAAGATTATACCATCATTGTCAAAAGACAAATGCTGAACAGACAAATAACAGTCCAGTAAACAATATATAGTAAAACTGTTTTAGCTTAATAGACTAATTGATACAGTTTAAAATCATTAATCGGAGCTGGGTAGTATCAATTCACTTATGTGTAGATCAAGATTTTGACACTTTTCTTTGAAACATGTGTATTACGTTTGGTGAGCTTATACATTATTTAACTTTCGCGAGATTCCAACGGGAACCAGCTGTACTTGTCACCTCACTTACTTGTTACTTTTATTCGTTGAAAAGGTAGATTACACACAGGACTTCTCAAAGTGAATTGATTGAATCTAACCTTCTCATTTTGCTCTACGTTTCGACATATTAAAGTTCAAGTCTGTCCTCACCTTGAATAATTCAAATTTAACTTACTGTGTGGATCTGATATATATCTCATTAAACTTCAACTAAAGTAAACCACATATAATGTATGGTCTACTTCACATGATGACTTTGAAAATGACAGTTTAGTACTTAATTGTACGGAAAAAGAGATGATTTTAAACTTTCCCTTTCTCTGTAGCTTTGCAGAAAGAAAACAACATAATTGTACTCAATTATAATGGTCATCTACTTGGTAAAAAAAATTGTGAGTTGTAACAATCAAAGTTATCTCTCTTTATTCACAAACTGGACTTATTAACATAATCAGAGTGAGCGGAGAGATTGGTATGAAAGTGTAAATGATCGTGTTAAATTTGTAATGCCCGAAAGGGCCCTGTGATTAGGAAATAAAGAATTTGATTTGATTTGATTTGATTTGTAGCAACATTCCAACAGGGCCTGCATATGGTGTATATCATCTCCCAGTTGATTCGATATTCCATGGATTCCCTTTCCTATTGCTGCTAACAAGGAAGGTGTTTCCTTAATGGTTTTGTTGAAGTCATCTCGTCGAACTTTCACACACAACATCATGATTTAATTCACTCTTTTTATATCTGTGTCACACATTACTAAGGATATATTTCATTTGTCGTAAATAAATTAAATGCCGTTCTCTTTTTCCACGGGTGCCACTAGTGGAGCAGGAACTATTTACAATCGCAGAGCACCTATACTTACTCAAGTTCGTGCTCAATCTTTAGTTTTCTGTATAGTGTTATATGGAGTGTCGTTTGTGTGTTTGATCTAATGACTAGAATTGCCAGCTTATCTGACGAAGGTCAATGATTCTGTCCACGGCATCCCCGGTTTCCTCCAACAATAAAAATTGGCCACCATGATATATAAAAGAATGCTGACGGCAGTGTTCCAGCTAGGATTTCAAAAGGGCAGGGAGCCAATCATGAAAAGGGCACTTTAGCGCGATGATTGATATTTCAAAAAGGGCATGTCAAACATTGTCTTATGTAAACTGCTGGGGTTTCAGCTAGGGGTTTTGAGGGGGGTTTAGTCACTTTTAAGCTAAATGAAAATCAACCTTATTTTGGGTAACAGTATTAAAGGGACCAAGGGCCGACGTACATGCATATTACTAGCTCAGTCATCCCTAGAAAATGTTTGATGCATGGCAGGTCTAAGGTTAAGTTGCAATGCAGAGCGCAGCAGCATTTTGTAGAATTATGTTTATTTCATTAGTGAAAATTCAAATGAATTGTGCATATGTCAGTTAAAATACTACACATGAATCTGCAAAACAGTCAGGAACAATACCTAACATTTTCTCCAGGGGCCAACCTGGATCCCAAAACCTTTTTTTCAAGGGCCCAGTAGAAATTTTAAGGCCCTACTAGGGTATTTTTACTACGGGTACATACAGTGTAGTCTTGAATGTTATTATGAAGGCAATTAAATATGTTTGAAATGCCTAATACATGTAGCTTGTTTCTGATTATGATAGAAATAATAAAGGAATTAATAAACTCCCACCCCCACCCCTTTCCATTTTGCACTCCCCTAAATGTAGAGTATTAAAGTATTATCAGTTTCACCCCAAGAATATATTCATCTTTAATGAAATAATCTTAGCAGTTAATTAAAATGAAATTCTATCTGTCTATTTATAAATAACAATGAAATGTTACTGTTTCTTGTTAAAGGGGTTTTCCGAATTTTCCCGCCAAAAAGCACATGGCTTTCAACAAATATAAACAAAGCATTCAATTTGTGATCATGGGTTACAGCTTTAATTAATTTAATTTGGATATAGATATTCAATGAAAGGTACAGTCAAACATTGTTTTTACTTTCTTCTGGATTAAAACTAGTTTAAAAGATCAATTTATAAAAAAAATTGACATCATAACAACAGACGATCTATGGATAAACGAAACGCAAATTGTCATCTTTTGAGAAATATTGAAATTGAAATGCTGACTAATCGAATTTAATGACAAAAATTATTACCATGGTCAATTATGAAGTTTAATTAAGGGATTAATGACCCATCCGATATCGATAAGCGGATTATCTGTAATCACAACTTATTACAACTGCTGTAAATGTTAATTAGCTGAGGGTCATAAACTTGTCATTATTATGAAGACAGGTAGAATAATTGTATTTTCATCAAAATATTACGGCAATAAAGGCATGGACTTACAAAACAGGGCAGGGCGTCTTAAAAAGGGCACAGGGCGTCAGAAATAGGGCACAGGGCGGCACTCGGGAAAGGGTGGGCGGACCGCCCTGTGAAAACGACTTAGCTGGAACACTGCAAAGTGACGTGAGTTTGTTAGTTTTTTAACTTTTAGTTTTTGTATTTTGTTAAGACAAATTGGTAGTTGGAGCTTCAGTTAAGCTTTCAATATTATCCCCCTTTGAAATTTGATGAAATAAAGATATGAATATGTTACATATAGGCTTAAAACACCAACAATTAGTCGAAAGTCTTGTTTGTCTTTCTCTTACGATTTTATGTTGACCTATTGCAATCTTCCTTCCTTTTTTATAGTCATGATGCAATAAAAGATAAAAGTTTTACATTATTATTTTCTGTATTGGAATTCCGAGTGCACACCTTTACTTTGGCAGTTTAGGTATTGCACAAGGTCGTGTTTTTTACGCTATCATAATGTTGCTGTGTGAAATATACTCCTAAATACAGATACCGATATTGGAATGTAGGACTGCATGTTTTTTATATATAAGCAGATTAAGTTCTTTGAGCTTGACCACCGTAGCTGCGTGCATTTTAAATATAATTCATGGTAAATAATTTGCATGTATGTACTAGTATTTGATTTTGTTTGCAAGAATATGACATAAGGAGATCTGAAATGCTTGTCAGTGAGACAACTGTCCACCAGTGTGCACATTACGTGGATTTAATACCTACAGAAGGTTGTTTGACCGCCGGAGCGCAGTATGCTTAAAAATAAAAGTGTTTTCAACAAATAAGACAAGACAACCATGTAATCTACGCAGGTTCATGTGCATATCTGGCCAAAAAGTGCAGAATAGATGGCAAACAAAATAAAGAATAGAGGAAAAGGGGGAAAATAGAGTAGAGAATAACAGGGTCCTGAAATAAAAAGAATAGAGAATAATGGTCAAAGAATAATAAAACAACAGAAAAATGATCCAAAAGTTATTATAGTTGATGCTTTAATATCGTTGACCCCAACCCCTCGAACACCACACCCCATCCCCACCCCCTCCCACCTCAAAACAAGCCCTCATATCTGCCTTCAGTATAGGATTTCTTTTTAGAGAAGTGGCGTTAAATTATCACAATGATACATTCTACGATTCTAGCTGTCTTCTATGTCGTATTCTTCTTGTTTTATTAAGGTGGTAACACTATAGGGCGATAACGCTGTAAAAATCAGCTGAACGTTTTAATCACGTTCTATTGTTAAGGAAATGTTAAGCTTCTCAATGATCAAAATTAGTGTTTGTCAAACTGCTATATATCCAATGATTTTTTTCCGACAAAGTGTGTGGTTCAAGCTTTTTGAAATTTTTATATTTTTGTCAAAGAGTCAAAGTAAATATTTTGTCAAACTTTTATGAAAATTAAACGAGCCAAATTAATTTTAGTCAAGGTGTTTGGTATCACCTTAAGACAGGTATAAACACTATATATTGACCTAATCCTATACGATTATTGATCGTTAACCAACCGTATAACATACAAATAAAGAATGTAGATATTCACTACGATTCTTTAGTTGTACTAACAGGAGAATACGTATCAATTAACAAAATAGATTTAAATTTTCAATAATGTCGGAAAAGAAAACAGTAGAATTGTTTTACGATGTACTATCTCCATATTCTTGGTTCGGATTTGAGGTGAGTTTTATTCGGGGGTTAGGAGTTTTAGTGAAATAAAATAAATGTAAAAAAAGTGTTTTAAATGCGTTAAGACAGAGGGTACCTGTCGACTTATAGCTTAATATTTGCTCTATTGAGCTTTCAAAATTATCTCCCTTTTATATTAGGATTTTAAATGTATATATGATAGCTCATTTAGGGAGCTACCATTTGATTTTTATGGGGGGGCTAGGATGAAATTTGAAAAAAATAGGCAGGACAGGAGTTTTGAGTAAAAAAAAAGGCAGGATGAGACACTTGCAAAAAAAAAAAAAGTCAGGATGACAATTTAGGTAAAAAAAGTCAGGATAAACTTTTAAAAAAAGGCAGGACCGAATTGAGTGCAAAATAAAAAGGCAGGACAGAGATTACAACTAAAAAAAAATGCAGGACAAAATTTTTCATCCTAGCCCCCATAAAAATCAAATGGTAGCTCCCTTAGCTAGCATCAACTATGAAAAGTTGCAAAACTTAGTATTTTTTACTTCTACTTTTACTTATAGCAGATGACTCTTTGAGTTTAACAAGAATTTCTATTCCCAACAAACATTCTGTGGTGTTAGATAGCATTCCCTACGATATAGGAATCAAAATACCATAAGAGGTTATTATTATCAGCGGCATCACAAAAACCAAGCCCGCAGATAAAGAACCTTTACCTCAGGCATAAATAGGGAGCACCAAATTCCGCTGAACTTATTTCACAACAACACCTTTTCAAAAAATCTTTCAATCTTTTGAGTTTCTAATAGCATTTTGGCGATGGATGGCTTAAAATGCAATTCCGACGGATTTTGACAGATTTGAGTATTTTTTCAAAAAATAATAAGCAAACAAATTTAATCGGAGTAAAGCTATGTTTTGTCTTTCAGATAGGAAATAATATGATAATTCATGTTGGTTGAAAATGTTAAAAGGCAATATTGTATCAAATTTGTCTCTAACAACAACTTTTAGCACAGAATATCGTTTTTAAGTTCTATATATAGTCATTAGAAGATCTTTTTTCAGTATTTAATTTAGAACACATTCCCACCTTGGGCTTTAAATGTTATTAATACTTGACTAGGTATTGTTTTATTTAACCAACATAAAACCAGAAAACGTATGTTCTAATTATTGATCTGCGGACTAATACTTTTCACTAATATTAAATCAGCCAACTCGTCCACATCCGGTGAAAAAGTACATTGTTATTTAATTTACAAAGAACATTTATAAAATAGTTTATGTGCCATATCTATGTAGTATACAAGATAACAAGACGTTGATTTTAAAACGACCCGATTTAGATTGTAAACAAACTATCTACTGTTTTTGGATATAAAACCATTTCTTGAGACACGTCCTGGGTTTATCCCACACATCTTCATACATATGTATAGAATATAATCAGACAATTTTTATTTCTCATTATATAAATTGATTTTCTTAAAGTTTAATTGTTTTTTTATTATTTGATACTCGTCCTAATATAGCATTTTAATTCCTTCATTTAACTACATATTCGAAGTCTTAGTGTCTCATGAAGTAACGTGTCTAAAAAAACATTGCGTTGCCTGTTTCAGCTGTAAGGATCATAACAATATAGATATTTTCATTTTGTATCTCTGGAATGATGTTTTCTTCATAAATGATTAGTGATTAAAAAGTAACCAAGAATTTGGGAAATTCAACTTGTAAGTCTGAATATACTGTGCCTCCATTTTAGACAACAGAATTTGTTGTGAAAACAAATTAGTTTTAAAAGAAATTATCAAAAAGACAGGTACATTATTTTAATGTCCAGTGGCGGATCCAGACGGGGGGTTCCGGGGGTTGGAACCCCCCCTTTTTTTTTGACGATCAATGCATTTGAATAGGGACATATAGTTGGAACCCCCCCTTTATCCTGGGTTGGGAACCCCCCTTTTTTAAATGGCTGGATCCGCCCCTGGATTACTTTAATTCGTAAGTCTGACTATTGATGTTACAACTTCAGTAAAACTGTATACACAAACACATTTGCCAATAACATTGAAACTATCGCTCTTTGACTATATGAATAAAGGAAGATATGCAGTAGCAGATTCTAGGAGGTGGGGGTGGCGATAACTCTCCCGCTTTCAAACATCCGGCCTGAATCCATCCCTGATATGGGCCATGAGGTGTACTTACGATCCTACAGATTCCTATACAAATTGTTAAACAATTAATCGGACAGAGTCTATAAAAGTTTTAATAAAAAATTCAACAAAGATTGTCTAGAATCTGCACATGCATTTTCTGCTATATGAACGCCTGTTCTACATTTTGGGCGGTTAACATTGTAATCTAATGTTATTTGTTTTTAATAGATTCTGGAACGTTATGTATCTAAATGGAAGAAGATGGACCTTAAATTGAAACCGGTATCATTGGGTGATATAATGAAGGCATCAGGTAACTGCAGAGGCTTTGTAATGAGTAAAATGTTAATTCCTCTCAAAGCACCCAACTTGATTGCATTAAATACTGAAAACTTACTTAAAGTAATCCATACTTATAGGGCTAATAAGAAAGTTTTTTTTTAAATCTTAGTTGCACTATTTCATAATGCCTTAGTTGCAGGTTACATATAAAAATAAGGAGATGTGGTATGATTGCCAATGAGACAACTATCCACTAAAGTTCAAATGAAGTGGATGTAAGCAATTAAAGGCAACCGTACGTCCTTCAAAAGAGAAAAATCCGTACCGTATAGTCGGCTATAAAAGGCCCCGACATAAAATATGAAACAATTCAATTGAGAAAACTAGCGGCCTAATTTTTAACAAAACAATTTACGAAAAACAAATATGTCAGACATGAACCAACGACAACCACTGAACTACAGGCTCCTGACTTTGGACAGGCACATACAAATTGTGTCGGGATTGAACATGTTTGAAAGGGCCAACCCTTTCCTTACGTTGGACAGTGGTGTAACAGTATAACATGAGAATAAACTATAAAAATCAGTTGAAAAGGGCTTAACTCATCAGATCGATACAAGGCAGAAAACATCTTACAAAAACACAGACCGGACGTGGCCCGCTATTTATACATCTCTCAGAACAAAAAAAGATACAAAGTACAGGTCTGAGAGTACTCGCAGTAACTGACACCTAGTTCCAAGCTAATAACAACTAATAAAAAATCATGTATCTAAGACTAAAATATCAATCAGTATACATATCCAACATTCAATGTAAAGACGTCATTAACGGATAGAAAAAAAACATGACCTTGTGCAATGCCAAATATAGGTATCGACAGATTGTAGTATATGTGTATGACAATAATATTTAGTATGGTTTTAATTAACTGATAACAAAATCAATATTTATACCAATACAGCCGTTTTGTGTTTCGATAATGCCTACTTGAAAACAGAAAACTTTAAACAAAAAAACTAAAAAAATATTGAACGCATTCAAACAATAAACTTACATCTTGTCGGCTACAAAGCTGTTTATATATATTAAACGGTAGGTCAATCTTTTCGGTCAAACTACCGAAAACGTATGTTATTCTCAAAGGTTGTCATAGCGCAGCAGTTTATTTAAAAATTTCCTTTATAAAAAGCCATTTAACTTAATCGTGCCATTTATCATATCGGTCCTGCCTAAAATATTGTATCTGAATTCCATCAGTGTAAATTATGTTACTTTTCACTGTTTTGTAGTAAATGATATCGGTTAAATTGATTTTTATGTCCCAAAAATACCTGGAACTAATATATGAATTGGTAACATCATATTTAGATTGTCCTAAATATGAATGAACTATTTGCCGCTGGACGTTAAGCAAATTGCAATCAGCCAATCATTATCTATTGGTCTGAAGAAATACATGTAACGACTGGACTTGTGTAAACTAATCGTACAATTAAATAATACTAATACATTTTTATACCCCACGCAACGAGTTGCGGAGGGTATAATGTTTTTTGACCCGTCCGTCCGTCCGTCAGTCCTGTTTCTTGTTATCGCAACAGAATTTCACGAAACCTTTTAGATAATAAGGACATACTATGTAGTTGTGCATATCGACAAGAAATTACGATTCAATTCTTTTCTAGGAGTTACGCCCTTTGAACTTATTTACTTTAATGTACTACTGCAACCTTTTGTCATCGCAACTCCTCTCAAACCGCAACAGAATTTCATGAAACCTTTACAGATAATAAGGACATACTACGTAGATGTGCATATCGACAGGAAATTACGATTCAATTTTCTTTCCCAGGAGTTAAGCCCTTTGAACTTATTTGCCCAATATACTACTGCAACCTTTTGTTATCGCAACTCCTCTCAAACCACACAACAGAATTTCATGAAACCTTTTCAGATAATAAGGACATACTACGTAGATGTGCATACCGACAGGAAATTACGATTCAATTTTTTCCCAGGAGTTACGCCCTTTAAACTTATTTGCTTCAATGTACTTCTGCAACAGTTTGTCATCGCAACTCCTCTGAAACCACACAACAGAATTTCATGAAACTGTGTAGATAATAAGGACATACTATGTAGATGTGCATATTGACAGGAAATTATGATTCAATTTTTTTTCTGATACAATTTTTTTTTCTTACACTTATTTTATTTCTCCAATGACAATGTGGGGACGCACTCACTAAGGTTCTTTCATGTCTACCATTGCAGATAATCAGCCTCCAGGTGTCAATCCAATCAAAATGCAATACATAGGAAAAGATCTGATGAGACTCGCAAAACACACTCAAGTCCCAATGAATATTCCTTCTGTAAGTAAAAAGTAAAACAAATTATTGTATGCGAATAAATATTCGTTTGTTTACTCCTTAGTATAAAACATTGGGCATAAAATTATTAATTATTTAGATCAACACATGTATTAATCTATGTTAAACATATTTCCGAAAGCTTTTATGATTTTTAAAATCATGAATTTCTTTTAAAGATGTAAACTTTAAATCATTGATTGCTTAAGTCGTATTTGGCACAACTTTTCAGAATATTAGGTTTTTAATGCTCTTCATCTTCGTATTTTATTTGGTCTTCCAAATGTTTTGAATCGGGTGCCACTTGTGTAGACGAAACGCGCGTCTGACATACCAAATTATAAGCCTGGTATCTTTGATGAATTTTCAATCAGATCGCAATCCAATGACAGAAAAAAACAAGCATAAGGTCAGCATAAGGTTTTATACACGGTATGCAATCAATACGAAATTCCCTGCTCGCCGAGGCTCGGACTTTAAAATTTATAATTTAACTATCGAGATTGGATAAATCCGATAATCCACGAGTACCTATGTAAGAATCTGTTTCTCTAATGATGAAAAAAATAAATTTTTATTTTTTGTTAAACTAAAATCCCCTTCGAGTGCCTTCCACTTTCCAAAAAGCATGAGTTGTCAATTTCATTAACACCTGTTAGCATATTTTGATTCATCCAGTGAGCTGAAAAAAGGTTATGACCCTTAAATTCATCCAATCATCTTCTGAGATCACTGGCAACCACACGTTGATTAAATTTTTTTATACAATGGGTTCGGAAAGGTATAAATTTCCATAGAATTAGAGAAATAATTTTATACGCGTTTTATACAATTTATGGAATTAAAATCCCCGTTGACTTAATACTTTTAAAAATAATTTCCAACAGTAATATTCCATAAATTTTATTCTTTTAAAAATATAAAGAACACGTCAATTAAAGCAAGATTTATTACAGAACCCGGAGGAGGTGATATTTAAAAAAGGTTCAAAATCAGCCATGTTGTTTGTAACCGCAGTAGATATGGATTACCCAGAATACACAGAAGAACTTTCCCGCCAGTTTTGGATGAGAGTGTGGAGCAGAGTAAGAGAAAATATTCATATGCATTTTGTGTATCTACAAAACCTTCTAAACATATCATTTTAAATTGTTAATTCTGATAGATTCTTCACGTTTGTTTTAGTCACATTAATGAATGTAAAGACAGAAATACATAAATTCAAGTCCTGTTATGAAATATAATCGTAAAAAATTATTTCAGTAATTAACAACTTGATAAGTTGAAATGGCTGTTGAAAGGACATAGTTCACAAGACTTTCCCTTACGAACTTTCCTCAAATTATCAGCAGCATACCTTTTTCAACTGCGTATGTGTGAACATGTATATCTCTCAACTGTTTTGTCGACGTCAGATTTTAGATGAGTTTGAACTGTAGTGGAATTAAATGTTTTATCTCTTTCGTTTGTCGATAAATAAAGCTTCTCAGCTGACATAAGTTGAAACTGCTGACATAAGTTTAAAAAAGGGAACTATACAAAACTGAAAACAACACTTTATAAAATGTATGCGTCCGAAGCGCTTTTCTGGATTTACCTTCATTAGGAACGCTCAAATTCAAATATTTGAAAGCCAAGGACGTATAAGAATATAATGCGTGCACATATTGCTTTTTGCTGCAATCAAGGCCTTGAAAATTAATCACAATTCAGGTTTGCTTTTATTTTCAGGATGAAGGAATAACAGAG
Organism: Mytilus coruscus; assembly: GCA_017311375.1. Lineage (NCBI taxonomy): Eukaryota > Metazoa > Mollusca > Bivalvia > Mytilida > Mytilidae > Mytilus > Mytilus coruscus. The sequence continues at coordinate 76,972,590 of CM029600.1, read as the reverse complement.
GATGAACATTTCACACAGGTATTTTATTAGATTTAAAAAAATGAAATACAATAATCTGAATGATTAATTATAATACCGCATGTGTAGTGCTAGGTTGGTTCCCTCCGTAAAATATTCAGTATGCCTTCGGAATATACAAATATTAACAAACTTATCAATAACGGCCGAGTACCAGTCTAGTGTAGTTCATGCTTGTTACGTAGAATCGACACTTCTCGAGGTGTTTCTTTTCTCTGTACGATTGCTGGCTCTAACTGGGGTTGATTATGTGTGCTCCATGACTTGTCAGTTTTTGCTTATACTTGAAACTTGAAACTTTTATTTTTAAATAATGTCTTATTACGTATATCCTCAAAAATGATACTATCATAATTGCAATTTATATTTTTTTCAATTCCATACTCTGAGATATAACACAATACGAAAGAAACAAGATGTCAAGTTTTCTTAAATGCTTCTGAAATGCATTCTAAGTTCAGAACAGGCTTAAATTATGATGTCTGATGATTATTTTAGGAACGGAAACTTACTTTTTTCATGTTTTATATTCATTTGATCATTGTTATAATCTTTATACAGGCAGCAAAGAAAGCGGGAATGAAAGACGACATAATAAAAAAGCATTAAGGTGGCTCGGCCCTTTAACAGTGCGCAGTTTTTAACGCATGTTTCTAACGACGAGCGCCTTGACAACGATCGCTTTGAGGGGTCTTCTCAAAAGTAGTGTTGACGACATTGGAACGCGGACGTGTCTGAGAGCACCCTTTCCCGATGTCAACAAACGATGCAAAACTTTCTTCAAAAAAGGAAATACGGTCAGAAATATAGAGTGGTTTGTTCATTTTCACATAAAAGGACATAAATATACATGATATGAGCATAACATTAAAACAGAAATTATAAATATTGACATGTACGACGGTATCTGACCAGTGCGTTCGCTCCGAAAACACATTCTCACACTACACGTTCGATCCTTGGGTCCGTTCGAACAATATTTTCATTTGAATACCGGTTGAATTTTAAAAGATGTCTTTTAGATGTATATATGAAAATATTTTGTCAATGACGCAATGTTTAACCGTAAACAAAGGATAGCGATGTAAATAACTGCATGTCACCGTACGGCTTTAAAAAAACAAGTAAAACCTATATAGTATGCTGTAGTATAAAGGCATCGGGGGTTCATCTGCACGCTATCCGTTTGGCGTATTATAAAATTTTGTTACTGCCATAAATCTCTTTTTTTACTTGAAATATCTTCATTTCCAAGTATTGGTAGGATTTTATTCCGGAGTATGTGAAATATTTTCTAACTGCAAAATTTTGATAATAGTTTTGAACTATGACAATTTTCAAGCAAAGACTAAATACATGACAGTCACACCTAACATTTTTATTTAAAGATTTATATACTTTATCAACTCATGGGCACAAAAATATCTAACAAATTTTCTCGTATCATAATTCTATGAATTCCGGAACTCTAGTCCTTTAACATAAGACCTCGGGGTCAATGTTTTCTATTTATGATTTTTTCCTTTTATTTATTTTGCTATTTTGTTAATTGTCTATTTTGTGTTTTATCTATGCCAACCGAGTTCGCATTAAAAAAAAGAGGAAACATCAGCGTAAAAATTTAAATAATTGAATAAGAATGTGTTATTATAATAGACTACCGGAACTCGAGCAAAACATTTCACTAAATTGATTATTAGTTTTACGCAGAAAAAAACCCGACACTTCAATTATTTGCTGTTTTCCACCTTTGATCATGTAGATGAAAATTGGTCAATAGTAACCTGGACCTAGAATTCCGACCTACATTGTATATCGGTCTATGCTATTATCCCTCAGTGCCGCATGCTTTGTGGAGCGGAGAAGCGCAATGTATTTGGTCTGACCAAGTCGGGATTTAGCGTATTACACCCGGTCTACCGGGCAGTTCCAAACACTTCCAGCTAAAGACTTTATATATAAACAAAATCTATACTACTTACTAGGTTCAGGAAAAGTTGGGATTGTAATTTTAAAACTCGGCCCAGTACACAGGGACGCTATATTAGTCGGTGATATTGGCAAACTTTAACTTCTGTCTTAATTTTGACATGCGTTTTTAAAAGGAAGCTAATGACATGAATAAGGAATGTTCTTGATTTAAAAAATGAAAGTGGAGTGTGTCATTGCGGCAAACAATATGAATGACAATTTTCTTAATGATGTGTGGACATGTGTTTGACCCACCTGCTGCAAAGAAAAGTAATTATCGGTCTACGATGATAATAAGAAAGGCAGTGGCTATTTTGCCGGCACCGGCAAAATAGGACATTTGCTATTTTGCCGGCTCTGATTAGAATATCCTTATTCAAACCGGCAAAATAGCCTATTTATATAGAAATGGCTATTTTACCGGCACCAGCAAAAAGTGAATTTGTTATTTTGTAGGTTCTTTGTAAAGAGTGAAATTTAATATTTTATTTACTTTTGAAAGTACTATGAAAAATTATGTGCACTGTCAACATAAAATAATTACTGATTTAACAGTAACGGTATGGGTTTTGGTCATTGCTGAAGGCCATACGGTGACCTATAGTTGTTATCTTCTATGTAATTTGGTCTCTGGTGGAGAGTTGCATCATTGCAAATTATACCACATCTTCCTTTTTTATATTTCATGGTGAAAAGTTTATTTGAGGGTCACCTTAGACCTTGAATATCGCAGTTGTAATATATATGAAAGACCAACGTAAACTTGATGTACCAAATTTGAAAATGGTGAGTAGACAGATTTGTTGGGATTACAACGATATTGCTTTCAACCACGATAGCTGTGAACACAAAATATGGAAATAAGTTTTCTTAAAAAACAATGCTTCCAAGGAAAAGGTGTGAACTGTTAGGACTTGTTCCAATACAAACAAGAAGTATTAGGATAGATCACATATTTTCAAGTTGTTGAGACATATTCTTAGATACATCTGCCAGCCTTTCATAGTGGCAGATCCAGAAATTTTCATAAAGAGAGGGGCACTGACTGCCTAAGAGGGGCCCGCTCCAGTCATGCTTTAGTGATTTCCTTTATAAGCAACCAAATTTTTCCCACAAAAAGGGGTTGGGGGCACCATGGGCCCTCCCCCTAAATCCACCTCTGTTACAATCATTCCTTAAACCAAATATTTTGAAACATATAGTATGCAAGAAACAGACAAGACCATGAAAATGAGGCTAAGTTCAGATAAAACCTGCAAGAGAGGCATATTTGTTTTCCATTCATTATTTTGTACATATATCAGGCTGTTAGTTTTCTCATTAGAATTGTATTACATTTGTCATTTCGAGGCCTTTTATATCGGACTATGCAGTATAGGTTTTACCCATTGTTGAAGGCCCATATGGTGACCTTTAGTTGTTTATGTTTGTGTCATTTGGTCTCTTGTGGAGAGTTGTCTCATTTACAATCATACCACATCTTCTTATTTAATATTTCAATACATTTATTTAATAATCATTCCATACACCAAATATAGTACACAATGTAGCATATTAAAAGAGGACTTACCATTGACCAATGAACCATGAAAATGTGGTCAATGACAACTGCCAGACAGACATGTACTCCTTACATTTGTGAATCATTGCATACATCAAATATAATAGTTTATCTACTTCTTTTAGTATTAGTATTTTCTTATATCTAATCAGATAACTTTAACCTTGATCACTGATCCATGAAATGAGGTTGAAATCTTTGTTGCAATCTCTATCAATTTGAGTGCATATCTAAATTTACAAAACCATACTTATCTGATTTCAGTAATCTTGATCATTGTGATAGGTAATGAGGTTGTCAGTTGGTGAGACACAAGTTTTTCCAGACAATATATAATTCGTTTGATTGTTTTGTTTGGTTGCTGTCTCATTGAACAAAACTATATATTTCATTTCTCCTTTTATCCCAAAAATATAACTTTTGAAATATAAAATGAAAAGCATATGGATGGACAAAAAATGCCAAATGATGTAAAATAATTCAAGTGACCATTTGGGTCAGGGGTTGGTGAGTTAAAGGATGATTGAAAGGCATGTGCATTTACCACAACGGTCACTTGGTATTATGATTTCCAAAATCTACAAATCTCATTAGCTACATTTTGTAATAAAGACAACTGCATATATTTCAGTTTGCATATCTCAATGTATCTTGAATCATGTTTGCAGCAAATTTCACTCAAGCAGCAAAAATAAATTAAAACAGCTCTATTAAAGTTCATTTTGAAACATTTTGAATTTTATTCCTCAAATGTCTGAGATAAAATTTATAAAACATTAATTAACATTGTTATTTTCAATATACTAGTAATTGTTGACATGTATACATCATGTACATGCACAATCATTAATTGATCAGCTCCATCATGTCCATATTTTCATAATTTTTATATCAATATTCTTCTCTTCAGTGTATTTTTTATATGACTCAATAATCTATTCATCATTGGGACATGTAGGTACATGTACAGTAGGTCCTTTTGATCTAATCATCTTGGATTTTTTATGGATTTTGACAGCACTTAGCATATAGTTCCAAATTATAGTTTATCTTGGCTTCTTAAGTGGATTCTGAACACATTGCATATAGACACCAAGTGTAGATGATCTTGGGTTCTCATATGGATTCTGACAGTACTTTGATTATACATGTAGTTCCGAGTATTGTTGATCTTGGCTTCTAATGTTGTTGTTAAGTTTAAGCACTTTACATATATAGTTCCCAATTGCAAGACAAGATGATCCTGACTTCTCATGTAAATTATGTCGGTACTTTGCCAATAGTTTCCAAGTAAAGTTGAACATTCCAGGATCTTTTACAACAAATCACTACTTCCTCTTACATGTACTTGAAGCCTGAAACTAAATGTGAGAGTAATTCTGTCAGAAAATCAACCATGATTTATATTTAAATGCATAATGTAGTTCATATTTTAAAACTAGAGGCTCCAAGGAGCCTGTGTCGCTCACCTGATATTTTTGTTCACAATTGATGCATGAAATAATGCAACCATTATACTTTTCTTTACTTTCAGAGATATAAGCCAAAACTGCATTTTACCACTATGTTCTATTTTTAGCCATGTCAGCCATGTTGGTTGGCAGGCAGGGTCATCAAACACATTTTTTTAAACTAGATACTCTAATGATGATTATGGCCAAGTTAAGTTAAATTTGTCTCAGTAGTTTTTGACAATTTTGGTCATGTTGACTTATTTGTAGATCTTACTTTGCTGAACATTATTGCTGTTTACAGTTTATCGCTATCTATAATAATATTCAAGATAATAACCAATAAATTGCTTCGCTGAGCACAGCTGGATACGACCGCAGATGTCCAACCCTGAAAAGTTGCGGCCAAAATGGACACATTATTCGCGCTTGATACAGGTCTGAATTTGGATTGTAATTAAATATTTGACACATAATAGGTTTCTGACACAGAATAAGTGTAGTCAAAGAACGTAAAATTGGTTATATGATTTGAATTTATATTCAATTTCTTGCTTTTGTGCAATACACTATGCTGTTGAATATTAACCCCGACACCCCCAAAAAAAATATTTGAAGAAATTTTCTTTTCAATTTCTGAAATCTGAAATGAGAAAAATTGTAGCCCCCAATTTTTTCAACTCCCCCTTTCCCTTATTCCAAAAATAATCTCAATTCAAATTTCTAATGGAGTTTGCAACCTTAACTACTCATTTAAATACATCATAAAATATCAAAATATAAAATGACATACAGTCATGGTTAAAATTAATATTAATTAATAGTAACTTCTAAAATAAATTTACAGCTAATCATCTCAAGACAATCATCATTTCTTAATACATAATTTACAAGCAGTGTAAGGGAGGTAATCAAACATACATGTATATACAACAGTATTCTTTAAATGAATTGGATTACCTCCATTACACTGCTTTTAAATTGTCTTAATTGTCCTTTAACCATAAAACCCTTGTTTTTCCCCTTTTTGGCCCTAATTGCTAAATGGTTTGAGCCATAACCCCAATAACCATCCCTTTGTTGTATGGAAACTTGTGGTATAATTTCAGAGAGATTCATACACTTAAACACAAGTTATTGTCTGAAACTGCAAAATGCTTAATTGGGCCCCTTTTTGGCCACTAATTCCTAAACCTTTGGGACCATAACCCCAAAATCAATCCCAACCTTCCTTTTGTGGTTATAAACCTTGTGTTAAAATTTTTTGATTTCTATTTACTTATACTAAAGTTATTATCCAGAAACCATCTGTCTTCGGACGACGACAACGTGATACCAATATACGACCAAAAAATTTTTAATTTTTGCGGTCGTATAAAACTGCATAATTTCCTTACATTACCAACTCAGGGTAGCAACCCAACAGCGTTGTCTGATTCATCTAAAATTTTGGGGCAGATAGATCTTAACCTAATGAACATTTTTATCCCATGTTAGATTTGCTCTAAATGTTTAGTTTCATTGATATAAGCCAGAAAATGTATTTTACCCCTATGTTCTATTTCTAGCTATGTCTGTCATGTTGAATGGCAGGCAGGGTCATCAGACGCATTTTTTAAACTAGATACCTTTATGATGATTGTGGCCAAGTTTGGTAAGAATTCATTGGGCCAGGTGAGCTAAAAAATGAAGAATTTGTGGTGATCAATAATGAGCAAACAAAATAAAATTACATGCACAGCAAGTATAAATAATGATTTTGTTTTTGTATGTTGAATACAGAAAATACTAAGCACAAAGCAATAATGAACTATTCAACTCAAATGTATGTGTTATTTGGTAAACTAAATAAGCCCTACAATGTATGTTTAAACCTGATACTTGACCTTAAGAAATTTTTTTATACCAAAGAGAGAGAAGGGGGGTAATTGTAAACAAATTATGATCAAGACGAATCCATCAATAAAATGTATTGCCTCGTACTGTAGGGGTAAAAATTTACAAATTAGGCCATTTATATTCCCAAGAAAACAAATAAAACAATCAAACTCTTGAGGGGGTGGACAGGGGGGTAAGAGAACAAACATTGGAATGAAGGATCAGGAAGAGGGAGTCAGGGGGTGGGAAAAGGGGGTATTGGGTCTGTTAGCTTGGTCTCAAGTGAAAATAAAAGTAACAAGTTTGGTAAAAGCTGAGGGTAGAAGTAAATCTTATGAAGATTATAAATAGAAAAGACCAGATAATTGTTTTTAACAGCCTGTGCCCTTTGATCTTGTGTGTGTCACTTTATTTTTAAACAATAAAATAAACTTAATATCTTTATTTTATCATGTTATAGAACTATACTAACTAAAGCATGATTAAAAAAAGGAAGGGTGCAAACAGACCCAGGGTGTGAACTTGCGAATGTAAAAGGGGGTGAACGTGAATGCGAGCTATCATGATTTTGGGTGAAAGGATCAGAATTCGAAAAGAGGGGGGATGAATATTCTGGGAAATATATTTGGTAATTTTTTTGTCTGGGAGCAAGGGGGATGGAAGTGGGAGTAGGGGGAATATTTTAGATTAAAAGAGAAGGGAAATGGGAGTTGGGGATAGGGGGTGGGAATCATGGACCCCTGTCCGAGGGCAGATCTTTATAAAGGTACCCCACATTAGACGTTAACGATAAATATTTTACTCGATTTGACCCTAACGTAGCTACGAAATTAGATTTTACAAATGACGATTAAAAATCAAGATTCATTTGAGCCTTATGGTAGCGCAAAAAGGACATTTGTGATGCTTGGCAGTAAAGGGCATTCCTACCCTGTCCATCCCCTCGATATTTTTCCCAACAGGCTATACATGTTCACAACTTGACTATTAAGGATAAAATAAACACATAAATAAGATACCAGCCATAACGATTATACATAGAACAGAAATTTAGCCATGCAAGGTTTCAGGCGCAGAGATTTTCTACAGTAGCGAGTATTTTGAGACAACCCCCCACTTTGTATTTTTCGTGATACTGATAACATTTGGCTGCCTAAACTATTAAAATCTATGTTTTCTTATGTAATGACTCTACCTGCATCGTTGTCTATTCGCCACTTTGTCTGTTATTCATGTACATGGTCGTATTCATCGGTGGGGTATGCTGATCCACAATGGCGACCCTGAAATTTCTGTTGTCCGATTATGGCGCCAATTTAGAGGGAAACAACTCGCGCCAGACAAAATTACCGTATATCCCAAAATAATCAAAATTTCGCTTTTTTATAACAAACAGTTATATGTTAATCACATTTATATTCAGCTATCGTCCATTGATATAATTGCAAACATTATTTTAATAAAGCCATCAATAAAGAATTCACAACAAAGTAATTATTGGAGTGCACTGAAATCAGACCTCATGGGGTAGAGGGTTAAACAAAAGTCCGTAACTTTTTAAAAGCCTGGTGACCCCATTTTATTTTACCTTAAAATGCTCGAAAAGTTCATATCTTTGACATATCCGTTTTAAAAAAATCTACTGGGAAATTTTACGAAAAATTGATTTAACCAATATTTTTAGCCTTAAACTGAAATTAGAAAATGCTAAATTTAGACATAAATCTTTTAAATAAAAGGACTTTTGGGTCTAAAACAACCAAGAGAAACGTTTACATTTCAAATTTTAATGTTTTTCACATAATAATCATATTGACATGGTTCTAAAAGTCTTTGAATTTGATGTAGCCGTTATTGTTGAAAGGGTGGAAATGTTTGGAAATAGGGTCAAAATCGCACATTTCGCTTCCATTTGAGGGGAAAACGAGCCTGGTGACCCCTTTTTCTTTGCATTTTGGATTCAGCATAAAAGATCTACAAAATATGTGAAAATAAAAATTTCTACTGGGGTCCTTATTGGGGTGAGCCACCTTAAAAGATCAAAAGACAAAGATGTTGCTGACAGACTGCAAGCTTTTGCTGATGAGGCACGGGCTAATGGGGTAGGTATACGTATACAAATGATGAGGCTGTTTAAGCTATTAGTTTATAAGTGAATGATTGGTCAGACATTGGCTGATAGGGACGATATACATAAATATCTGGTGAGATGGGGGAGGGGTAAACGTATACGAATGATGAGGCATTGTTTAAGCTATTAGTTTATAAGTGAGTGATTGGTTAGACATTGGCTGATAGGGACGATATACATAAATATCTGGTGAGACGGGGAGGGGTAAATAAATATTGATAACTAACATGTATTAATGTCATTAACACAACAAGTATTTGAATAGCAAAAGACAAACATTTCTTAAAGTCAAAATTTATATACAGAATTGTAAAAGTTTAAAATTCGAATGACTAGAATAAATGAACTAATTATTAATTCTATAATTATTTGATTCAAAAGTTAGAATTGTATATGTAATCAAACAATCACAAATATTCAAACTGTAGACAAATTACAGAATAATTTTCAATAATTAATAAGACTGTACAACATTCTACAATTTGTCTGTAACGATAAATGTTTGTCAATATTTAAATTTCGATGATTAACAATTCTACTTGATCTACTATGAATAATTGTTTTTAACAAATATTAAGATATTAACACAACAACAACGAACATGTTAAATTGACGATTCGATTAGATAATGTCAATTATATTTGATATTAATCATTCTTAAATACGTCAATAATTTAGCAAGAAATGTTAAGAAGATAATGTCATAAAACTCTTGTCTGATTATTTAAGTAGCATCAAATACTTAAAAATTGTTTCCTGATCAAATTAATTTAATTCATCGAAGTAAAATTAATCTTGAAATTAATCAAAGTTTAGAATCAAGAGAAAGCTTTCAATTTAAGGAATATGGTTATGAATGTTTACAAGACTTAATAGTATAAGTTCATAAGTATAGTAATTAGTTTGATAAGATACGCTATAAAATTTACGCACGTTTTCGTTTAATACGTTTTGTAATAGAGTAGTATCGTTATTTCTGATTTTAGTGTCATACTAACTGAAAGTAAAAGATCGAGATTAAGTTAAATAGTTATAAGGAACTTGATTGTAAAATCTCTAAATCGTATTAAGACTGAAGAAATATAATGTCAGCTAATAATAGATTTAGCGAAATTATAAAATTAATGACTTAGTAAATTTAGATGCTGTCTGAATTGATTTCTAATAATTATTACTGTTAACTTAATAAGATAGTTCAAGTAATCAGATATATGTCAAGACAGTAGTTATATCTGTATTGTTAACTTATTGTGTTATAAATCTAATTTCTGATAGATGATAGAATGAAATCATAACTATATATTGACACACTGAGTTATTATATCGGATATCTAATTCACACAACGGAATGACAGTACAAAATAACTAATATAATTCTGTAGATTGAACACAACTAATAAGATAAACTGTGAAAGATCTAGTATATATTTCTTTACTAGATATATAGATATGAACTTATTCATGATTGTACGATATAGTTTATACGATATTGATTGCTTATTATGACTTTTAATGGAATTTAAGTAATTATATGTAAGTAATTAATACTTAAAATTGCATTTTGATGTGCAAACTCAGTAAGATGTATGTTAATGATACAATGGATAAAAAATGACATCAAATAAACTATACTAAATAGTTAAATTCGAATATTAGTTTAATGAAACTTAATTGAATCTGCTAGAATAGTTGCAATTTAATGAATATTGACATATTGTATAGATATGCAGATAGTATGACGATACAAAGCAATGAAAATGAAGTTACAAGTAAAACTTTGTAATCAATTAAACCAATTAGCTATGTAATTTAACTTTCTGAGAATCTCATCGAACTCTTAGTATTTGAGAAGAGCTCATCGAATATAGTTACAGTAATATGTTAAATTGCAAGATTATAGAATTAAGTTAAGATCAATATTAAATACACTAAATTGACATAACATAACAATAGTTACAATATATCATGACAAAAGTAAAAATCATTAGATATAACATTAAAAACAATACAGACAAATGAAAATACTTAATTGAACATATTCAAGAAAGTAAATATAAATCTAAACATTAGTCAAGATTGATACTAGTATCTTAAGAATGAGAGGTATTCTACTAGAAGATCTTAGTCTATTACTTCAATTAGCATACATCTTGAAGCTATCTATAGGACTTTCTATCATAAATAAAGCTGAGACATCTTCATTCGTCGATGGTATTGCATAAGGTCATGTTTTTTCTCTGACTGTTAATGACATCTTTACTCTAAATCCATTGGATGTTGGATGTGTACTGATTGATATTTCAGTCTTAGATGCACGATTTTTTAATTAGTTGTTATTGGCTTTGAACTAGCTGTCAGTAACAGTGAGTACTTTCAGATCTGTACTTTGTGTCTTTTTTTGTTTGTGTGGATGTTTAAATATCCTGCCACGTCCGATCTGTGTTTTTGTTAGATGTATTTCTGCTTCGTATCGATCTGATGCGTAAAGCCCTTTTCAATTGATTTTTATAGTTTATTCTTATGTTGTACTGTTACACCACGGTCCCAGGTTAGGGGGAGAGTTGGCTCCTTCAAATTAGTTTAACCCCGCCATACTAGTATTCTGTATGTGCCTGTCCTAAGTCAGGATCCTGTAATTCAGTGGTCGTTTGTTGCTGTATATCATATTTGTTTTTCATTCATTATTTTGTACATAATCAGGTCGTTAGTTTTCTCGTTTGAATTGTTTTACATATGTCATTTCGAGGCCTTTTATAGCTGAATATGCGGTATGGGTTTTGCTCGTTGTTGAAGGCCGTACGGTGACCTATAGTTGTTAATTTCTATGTCATTTTGTCTCTTGTGGAGAGTTGTCTCATTGGCAATCATACCACATCTTCTTATTTTAAAGTAAGGCACGTTGGAAAGGAAGCCGTTTTGCTTTGTATTAAATGAAGCGAAAATATTCTAGATCTTCAAAACAGGACGCCTTTTCTTAATATTTTGTTAATTATCTTGGAAATTATGACAGAAACTGTTAACAGCAAAATGATCATCATTACAAGATATCATTAATACAAATTTGGTTGAAATCGTCTATTGACTCCTTTAAGGACCTACCATTTGATTTTTATGGGAGGGGCTAGGATGAAAAATTTTGTCCTGCATTTTTTTTAGTTGTAATCTCTGTCCTGCATTTTTATTTTTCACTCTATTCGGTCCTGCCTTTTTTTAATTAGTTTATCCTGTCTTTTTTTTACATAAATTGTCAAGTCGATTGTGACATTACTGAAAAATCTTAACGCCGAGTGTGTACCTACCCTGAGCATCATGACATGTGTCAAATATGGAGCAGGATCTGTCAACCCTTCAGAAGCACCGGAGATCACCCGGTTTTATGTAGGGTCCATGTTGCTTGTTCGTTAGTTTTTTTTTTTTGTAGTGTTTTGTAGACCTGTATTTCCCTTTGAAGTTATTCATTTTTTGGCATGATTTTTTCGGTTTCTCTTTAACTTATGAGCTTTCATTATCTGTTTGGAATCGTTCATCTCTTTTTATAAGAGTCATTGTTAAAAAAATAAATATATCTTATCACTATCTTTATTTTTTTTAATTTTGGCTTTTATCTTAAAAATTGTAATAGATAGACAGAAATTATGATAAATAAAAATGATCACCATTACAAGATCCACAAGCAAGTCACAATGAAATAATCAATCGACTCATTATTTAATTGTTTACCACTTTTGGTCGTATTTTTCTATTATCGGGAAAAACATAATAATAGAAAGACAAAAGCTCTACAAAACATCAACAAGACAAGATCTACATGTAGTCATTATAACAAAAATCTTAAATTGACTCCTTAAATGACTGTCCTTAAATGAGAATGTTGGTTTATTCTTATTGCGTTTTCGGCTTTTGGTTGTTATGTTAAAACTATAACACAAAAAGAGAAACGAAAAAGAGAAAATATATTCAACAAGACAAAGCAGGATAGACAAATATTGTCAATTACCTGAAAAGAATGAAAGGAAACTAGCATTATCCTTAACTTCACGTTCCGGTATATAGATGACGTTCTCTCACCAAATGATTAAAAGTTTGGCCATTATGTTGAACGCATCTATGTTTAAATAAAGGATACCACAGATACAGTTAATTTTACCTCTGATTTTGACTTACATCTCGCAATTAACAATGACGGTTGGTTGAAAACAAATATTTACGACGAAAGGGATGATTGCAGCTTCCCAATTGGGAACTTTCCATTTCTATGTAGCGACATTCTAGCAGGGCCTGTATATGGAGTTTATATCTCCCAGTTGATACAATATTCTAGAGCTTGTGTTTCCTATAATTATATTTCCTTGGTTGAAGGTTGCTGCTTACAAGGAAGCTATGGAATCTAGGATTCCAAGTGGTAAGTTAATTTCTTTAAAAAATAAGACAATATGAAAAAACATAAGGTTCCAACTACCTAAGGCAAACTTGACCTTTTATGTCCTTTTTGGTCAAATAGCTTCTGACGTTTCCACTTATTTATACATCCCTGGCTTCCAAATATTCCTGATAAAATTTAATTTAGAAAAGCGCTCTCAGATGCACGAAATTATAAAGTGTTATTTTCATTGTAGTCATCCCTTCGTAGATTTTACGGACGCCATCACAAGTTGGTTGACCGTTATGGAAAATCTGTGTCACAGATGACCATGGATATGTTCCAATTGTCGTAACAACAAGCCCACTTTCTTTTCCATGATTGTGACATCATCGAAAGGGACTTATCACCAACTTTGTTTCAATCACGAGACAACATGACGGGTGTCACCAGTTGAAAAGGATCTGCTTAACCTTCCGGAGCACCTGAGATCGCCTCGGTTTTAATGGGTTTCATGCTGCCCAGTCTTAAGTTTTCTATATATGCATAGTATTTTTTGGAATTGTTTGTCTTTTCGTCTTTTTCTTTTTTACAATGGAGTAGTCAGTTTTTCTTCGACTTAAGAGTGAGTTTTGAATGTCCCCTTTGTACCCCAGCCTCTTGTTTTAACTTCTGATGAATGTTATGGCATGCCTTGAATGACATTTTTTTTTACCAATATTAGCATATTATCATATATCTTGAAAACTATAATAGACAGCAAGATATAGATATGCGAAACTGTAAAAAGATATTAAGAAACTTGATCTTAATATTCCCTGTAGCTAAATTCTCAGTTCAGCAATTTGTTCTCCTTGTTGCTTCTAGTTAAAAGATTTCCTTGACTTTCCTCAAGCACCAACCGGAAAAATAGCGTCTTCTAAAATAAAACTGACGTTGCAAGTTGAATAGTGTCTGGTATGTTTTCAGTAGGGTTTGTATTTGTACATATAAATGGATTTTCATTCAATAGTGTTTCCTCCACAAAAATTCTTGAGGGGAGGGTAGATGCAAAATCTTATTCGATGTATAATTGCTTTCAAAGCCTGAAAAGGATGTGCAGTGTTATAGGAATTAAACGTTGTGATAAGAAGGAAACATGTTTTAATAGAAAATGAAAGGATACGGAGTAAATGTACATGGGACAACATCGCACACAATACATAGAAAACATAGAAAATTATCCATTGTGAAGGTATATACTTATTTCCCAACAACAGGAAAAATATTGATTAATTTATTGTTGATTGCGTAAGGTCAAGGGACAATCATTTCAAGCATGCACTACGTGGAAGAAATGATTGAACATCCAGTGACATATATTTTAATTTTTTTTATTTTTATACATCGATAAAAACAGATATTCAACCAAAATGCCAGTTTCTCCAATTTCTCCATTAATACACTATGCAGTGTCGTTATGAAAGGGAAACAAACAAGGACATGGTCTCCCTTGAAACAATATTTAAGATATGTGCGACCTAATTATCTGAATTAAGCTTTTGAAATAATCTGATAATGACGTTTTTTTATATCGCCTATTCGTTTATAGACCAGGTTATTTCTTTTTGTAGCTCCACTGGGCATTCATTTGCCTCAAGTTTAGGAACCATGCTTTTATTTTGGGTTAGGTTTAAGATTTTGACCTGTGATAAAGTATGGTATATGTTGGAGATACTTTGAAGCCCCTGTCCCACCCTCCCCTTCGAATTTATGTCTTGATAATTTGTTGTATATGCATTTTATTTATATTTATAGGGAAATATTATGTTGACAGACATTGATATTACATTTTTTATTCATTCATTCTATACTAGTCAAAGGAGGCGGAACCAGACAGTGCAGTAACAACTTCTTGGATGGAAGTTAGGTCACTGGTCTAAGCTCCTCCCATTCTTTGCTTTTCCTATGATCAACGGTCAACGGCGGAGTTGGATTGTGCGGTAACTTCTCCAAGCTTTACACTGGTATTTCTCAGTCTAGTTTATAGTCAGATTGAGAGAATTAGTCAAACTTTGTTTCATTAAAAAATGGCCTCTGAAGGTACAAATATCATGTTTTAGGAAGAGATTAATCTTACTTTGTAAAACAAAAAGCATCATGATCCAAACAAAAAATAATTTGAATCTAACGACATCGAAATGATTGATTCTTTAATTGACAACATATTTATTATGTATGGAGGTTGTGTTATCCAACATACAATCGGCATTCTTATGTGACCTGTTCTCCCCCGACTTGTTACTGTTTTTATCTGAGGCAGATGTCATACAGGAGCTTCTCAGGATGAACGAAAGGAAGCTAGCATTATACTTTAAATTCCATCTCCACTATAAACAAATGATGTCCTGTCACTAAATAATTCAAAGTTGGTGACTATATTGAACGCATCTTTCCTATCGAATTTGAAATAAAGGATACCTCAGATACAGATAAGTTTACCTCATATCTCGACTTACATTTAGAAATTGACAATGATGGTACGTTGAGAACAAAATTTGACGACAAAAGGGATGATTTTAGCTTTCAAATTTCCATTTCTATGTAGCAGCATGCATATGGAGTATAGATATTCCAGTAGATACGATATTCCAGAGCTTGCGTATCCTATCAGAATTCCCTTTAAAGATAGTTGATGTTTACAAGGAAGCTATTTGTACCCAATTGAATTAAGGCGACAATAACTTACCGATGTTAAAATCTGGTAAATCAATTAGGAAGAGACAAATCAAGGTAACAAACAGTTAGAGTCAGGGTTAGTTAAAGTCATCCCTTCGAAAGTTGCACGGACACCATCATGATTTCGTTGACAGTTGTGGAATATCTGTGTTACAAATGACCACGGATATTTTTCAACAACGGGTACGACCTATGGATTAGAATCTGCTTACCCTTCCGGGAGAGCCGAGATCATCTCGGGTTTTTATGGGGTTCGTGTTGCTCAGTGTTTAGATTTCTATGTTATGTTTGTTATTGTAATTCCGTTATGTTCTTTTGGAAATTCTCCTCTGGGTTTTTTACAAACATTGTTCTGGGTCTTCCAAATGCTTCACGATATTTTATTCCAAATTCCTAACATCTATTTTGTCAACAATAAAGACCGACCCAGCAGGCATTTCAACGTTGAAACAACGTTGAATCAACGTTGATCTGTAACGTTGAAAAGACGTTGAAATAACAGTTGGTTTTGAAAGTTGACACAACGTTGAATATCTGACGTTGAAACAACGTTGTATTTTCAACATTGTATCAACGTTGATTTTTGATTGAATATAGGTTGAAACTTAACATTGAAACAACGTCACCCTAATATTGCAACAACATTCTTTCATGTTGAAATAAGCAATGCGTTGCTTGTTGTTGGTTCATCTGTCACATGTGTTTGTCGTTACAAATTTAGGCGGTTGGTTTTTCTTGTTTGAATTGATTATTGAATGGTTTATTGTGTCCGGGTCTTCTATTGCGGACTATACGGTGTGGTGTGAGCTTATTGTTGAAGTCCGTTTAGTGACCTCCAGGTCAATTGGACTCTGGTGGATATTTGTCTCATTGGAAATCATACCACATCTTCCTATATCTATAATAGTTAGTAACCACACAAGATATTGAAGCCACATGACTCTACAGAGGACATCAGCAAGATTTGAAAAAAAAAAACCAGTACAACAGATGTCAAGTTATGACAAAAGCTAAATTAAATATAGCCAAAAGGTGATCTGGTAAATGAACATGATGAATACAAATAATCTCTTAATTAATTTTATTATTTTCGTGAAAATGAATTGTAGTCTCTAAACTCCTCCAACCATTTCTGGTGCACAATCCGTCTTTAATTCAGCTTCTGTTATCTTTGTGTAGGCCTCCATTACTCTTCCTGAAAAACAAACACAAATAATATTTTGTAAACATGACTTAGCAATTACGTAGAACGTCAAAGGCAGGGAATAAAATGTTATATAGACCAGGTTTTTTAAATAATTTACTGGTTTACATAATAGCAGATCCGTTTTACCATTTTTCGCTCCTGTACATGTACAATGTAGCAATGCCGTCTATCTCGAGCACCACGGTCTACTGTTCAAATGCCACCTATTTCGAGCACCAGGATCTATTGTAACAATGCCACCCATCTCGAGCACCAGGATCTATTGTAACAATGCCACCCATCTCGAGCACCAGGATCTATTGTAACAATGCCACCTATCTCGAGCACCAGGATCTATTGTAACAATGCCACCCATCTCGAGCACCAGGATCTATTGTAACAATGCCACCCATCTCGAGCACCAGGATCTATTGTAACAATGCCACTCATCTTGAGCACCAGGATCTATTGTTAAAATGTCACCCATCTCAAGCACCAGGATCTATTGTAACAATGCCACCCATCTCGAGCACCAGGATCTATTGTTACAATGCCACCCATCTCGAGCACCAGGATTATTGTTAAAACGCCATCTATTTCCAGCACCAGGATCTATTGTAACAATGCCACCCATCTTGAATACCAAGATCTATTGTAACAATGTCACCCATCTCGAACACCAGGATGTATTGTAACAATACCACCTGTCTTATTGATTGCAGAGGTTATGTTTTAAATTTGATATGCATTAAAAAAAAATATTTATCCAAATCAAATCAAATCAAATCAAATGTCTTTACTAGTATTCCTAATTAAAAGGCTCATATAGAGCATATAAATCAATACAAATCACAAAGTTCACACAAACAACACAGGCAATCCAACGTACATACTGATTATTGATAATCAAAATGTTAAAATTTAAAAAATACATACCTTGACAGCTATTACTTTTATCCTTAAATCTTTCTTTCCTAAGTTACTGATCTGTCCCTTTCCTAAGTTACTGTTCTGTCTCTAATACCTGTGCAAAAAATAAGAATAACATCGATCATCATCGCCAAGCAATATTTTAAATTGTAAAATTCGATTGAAGAATAAAAAGAAATCATTAACAATTTCAGAGCATAATTGACAATAATTAAAATAATGTGATAGTGGATGACGGGTTAAAATTTTAGATAAAAAAGGATGAGATGATAATCTCACTTTTCAAAAGTTCCTTGTCTTTAACAAATCAGCAGTAAAGAACCAAAATAAACTGTATGTAGGATCATGTAGGCTGAGTATGCTGTTTCAGATTATAGTACATATTTATATAGAAGTGCAGTCATAAACTGGAACATACAACAAAAAAGACGATGTACATACACACTGAAGTCAGTAAATATATCTCTACAACATACAATATGGCGAGATTTTCAAATTATTACACGTTTGTGCATTTATAATCTCCCAATATTAACATCACACAATTAATACAGCAACGGATAATAATTTAAGGAAACACTTACATTTCTGTGAATTATTCTTTGCTGAAAACGGTCCTAAATATTGTCCAGGAAAGTTGTACAGTCTCCTGTGTTTATATCACACTTGATGATCGCTGCCGCGTTTGAAAAAGGCAGTCACACGTGCGGTCATACATTAATCAGCATCATGTCACGTGATAATTTTATCAATAGATTATTGGGAGTGCTAATCCTCGTGTATTTGCTGTGTATATGCCGCACTTTCTTCACATGCTGTGTCTTATCTATGATTAAAATATTTCCGGATAAAAGCAAATTAGTTAGTAGCATATTTCGATGTATGATAATCTATATTTTTGTATACTTTTATGATTTAAATAAACGTCCCGCATAGACGTCGGTTTGAGCTTATATTTCTTTGGAAAATTCTTAATTTTACTAGATATTGTACAAAAATTAAAAGGCAACCTTGATTACAATTTTCCATAGCAAAATCCTTATTTGTGAACTTTAATTTGTTGATGCAACAACAAACGATGCACAACTATAACATGTATAATGATTCCCTTTAACAGTGATGGTGAACAATTTTTTACATCTTTTTTTTCGACGAACTCCCATCGTCGACATATCAACCAACATTAAACGTTGAAACAACATATTTATTTCAACCTAACTTCAACATTAAAAATTCAACTAAAATTCAACGTTGAAACAACTTACTTTCTGCAACATAACTTCGACGTTGCTGTTACAACGTTGAAACAACGTTGAAGCAACGTCATGACAAAATATCAACCACATTTCAACGTTGAAATGACGTTGCGTGCCGGGTGGGGAGTCTTATAGTTACTGTAAAACTTCTTACTCTAGATGATCCGTGAATCAGATGTGGATACCCCAAAAAATCATAAGATTTGCTAAATATCATTTAATCAAAGTCCTAATGAAATAATGTTAGCATTTTCGACTTTTCGAAATTACCACTGGGCGTTAAGCAAGAAACAGTCAATTAATCAATCAATCAATCGACTTCTCAATGCTTTACACAATCAATTATTCCTCATTATTAACTCCAAGATAAATTGAACAAATTAGTCCAACTTTGATTCATAAATGTTGGACAACGTTGATACAGCTATTTAGCTTTTGGAAGGTACAAATCAAACTTTTAGAAAGAAAAAACTAAATGTTTTCTTAAAATTACATCATCCAAACGCTTGATTTATTTCATTGACAATATATTTGTTATGTGTGATTAACTTGTTGGTCAACAGACAGTATATATACCTGAAGGAACTGTCCTCTTCTGGTTGCATTTTTCCTTTTATTTGTATTTAACTGCCATCAGCAGTAAACGACCATTTTTTCCTACAATTGCTGCTTACACTCTCGAACTAGGTAATTGACAGTGAGGAGAGGCGAAAGATCGATTGAAATTAAACTGACAACGCCATGGCTAAAAAGAAAAGGACAAACAGACAAATAATAGTACACAAATCACAGTAACTGCCAGCATCACTTTGTTATCAAAAATCTTTGTCACCAATGGCAATGACTACATATATGTTTCTAATGTGGTTGCTTCCATCCATTCCTGTTTCCATCGTGTATGATTACCACTAAATGCGACTTAATACCGTATTTTTAATCCTCATGAGCAACACGACGGGTGTCACATGTACAGGAGAACTGCATATTCTTCCGGAGCATCTAAGTTTCTTCCTGTGTTTGGCATGGGTTCGTGTTGCCTATGATTACTTTTATGTGTACCATTTGTTGACCGTTAAATTTCTTTATGTCATTTGATATCTTATACTTTGTTATTGCTGTTCACACGCAGATACAATTTACATACCATCAAATTGTTTTTGAAAATAGACATAAATATTCGAAAATGTTATCTTTGTTTTTACATTTGTATTTTCATAACGTCAATATCTGAAATGAATGACTAAAACAGGAAATATTCATACCAATTATGTTTACAGGTTTTCGAGAAATGGCAAATCAAAATTTAAATTTTGACATTTGAAAAGCCGATATTTTGATGTTTTATAAGATGAAATGTCAAGATTTAAAGTCAAAATTTTGAGCCAAATTGAAAATCAAGATTTTAACGGTCAAAACAAATTTTGAATTAATTTATATTTCACGATGTGAAAAGTCGAAATTTTAAGAAATTTCAGTGCTTATCATATTTCTATTATATCGCTACTACGCTTCCGTATTATGAACATATTCTAAATTCTATTTACCATTTCTGTGTTCTTATTGCATTCCCGGTTAATGTTTTTCTGTTTCTGATTGCTGTTCCATATTCTACTAATTCTAAAGAACTTAAAAAAAGATAAAATATCCAGTGCCAATAAATTTTAATCTTTTATATTCTATCTAGCCAATATATAGTTCAACTAATTGTACTACGTGAGGTTCAATGTTAAAAGGACAAAATCAACATGATCCCTAAAATATTACAATTGAAATAGATATTGTTTAACGTGTATATCGGACATATTTAATAAAGTGTATTCCGTAAATCAAGGCCTCATTGTTTCAATAATTTATATTTTATTATATTATATTATTAAAAGACATTAGAACATCCAGTACTTCGTTATGTACCGGGATTATAAAAAGAAATTTCAAAATTCAGTCCTTCCTGATGTAAAAGGGTAGATTTGTATTATGATATATTATCACCGTATTCATGGTTATGCTTTGAGGTAAGTGATTAAATAATTCTTGATTTAGATTTATTCGGTCGTTTCTTTTTATATATACTTTTATAATGTAATTTTTGTTTTTTTGTAGCCTTAAATGTATTAACTGACATTTAGCCTTCAAAATATTTACCTTTAAAGGGCCTTCATGGAGAGAACCCCCTTCGAACTTAGTAAAATCGTTCTAATTGATTTAGATTTGACTTATTCAGACTACATGCTTATCATAACTAGATGTTTAATGTAAGTTAATGCTGATAGATTATTATCAAAATTTTGTGTATTGTGGAGCGAAGTCTCTTCGAATTTTCTAAACTATGAAGCATAATAATGACCGGAAAGTTTCTTTGTAGTTTACTTTGTCAAATCTGAACAATGTGTGTGTATCGTGAAGCAAAGTCTCATGTAGTATTCCAAACCCTAACTTTTGTTCTCCCTTCAGAATAACCTCTTATGATAAGCGGTTGTTTACATTGCGTAGACTTTTAGTTAGTGTGGTGAATTTAAATTAGAGCAGGTACAGGTCGTTAAGAGTTATGCTTATTTTGAAGAGAACGAGGTGTACCATATTAATTAAAGGAAATGTTTCTTTCGTTCATGCTATATATATACTTTTCACTGATTAATACCTTTTAGTAGAAAACCCCAAAAATTAGAACATCTAAAACAGTGAATTTTTGAAAATATTATTTTCCATTTTGTAGATTCTGACACGTTATAAATCCAAATGGAAGAACATGGATCTAAAATTGAAACCACTTTCACAAGATGCCGTTCTACAAGGATCAGGTGAGTTACCTGTGCTGTCGTTAATGGGAGATGTACGTTGTTATTCTGCGGTTTACATGTTGTAATGTACTATTATATTATTTATTTATGCATATCTCTGTGCTGAGTGTTCTTGCGTTTGTTTGTACTGTATTCCTGTCACGTAGTGTAGTCATTTTACCGATATTTTTTAACATTGCAATATAATCGGGAGGTTTGGCTAGCCATAAAACCAGGTTCAACCCACCATGTTTTCTTAAAATGTCCTGTTCCAAGTCAGGAATATGGCAGTTGTTATCAAATAGTCCGTTTCTATGTATGTTGGCATTCGTTTTGTTGCGGTTCAGTGTTTCTGTTGTTCCGTTGTTTTCCTCTTATAGTTGATGTGTTTCCCTCGGTTTTATTTTGTAACCCGGATTTGTTTTCTCTTAATCGATTTATGACTTTTGAACAAATGTATACTACTGTTGCCTTTATTTACATAAATCAGTTCATTTGACATATTTATATTTAATTTAAAAGATTTGGGTGACCTACTGATTTTTTTATTGGAAGATGAATAGGGCCTTCTATTTCTATGTCATTATTGCTTTAATCCTAACGTATGCTCTCGGGCAAATGGAAAGTGCGTAACAAAAAGTGGACTGGTCGTTTTTGATATTGCATTTCGAACGTTTGCAAAGATATTCATTTCGTTGAATATTGTAAAGTTTTAAGCATATGAAAAACTCTGGTTCGATATTATAACGATTTAGTTTAGGAATGTGGAATAAAACTATTTGATATTTATGTGAAAATTGCAGGAAATCAGCTTCCAGGCAATGTTCCAATAAAAATGCAGTATATACTACAAGACCTAGCAAGACTTGGCCAACATAATGAAGTGCCATTCAAAATCCCTTCTGTAAGTTTTTATGATACCAAGAGGACAATTAAACATCATAAGTCCAATACAAACCAGACAACACCATGGCCTAAAAGACAAACGATCAAAAGACACAATCACAGTTAACTAAAAATTGTGCAACATTAGTTGCAACTGTCGTAATGATCATACAAGTTAAAAACCGGTGATAAATATTACAATTGGTGCATGGTGGCTGATTCCAGTATAGTAGATGCTTCTTACTTTTAAACCAAAACGTAACGTATTCTTTTAAAATATATATATTCTTTAATATTAAGAAACTTGTAATACATTCAAATCATTATATAGCATGACTTCACACTACTTTGTTTCAATCAGGATTTGAAAGACGTTATGTTTGTGAAAGGATCAAGACCCGCTATGTTGTTTCTGACAGCAGTTGATATGAACCACCCGGAATATACAGAAGAACTTTCTCGACAGCTGTGGTTGAGAGTGTGGAGCAGAGTAAGTTGTGGGAGTATTTTGATAAACAAAAATACTGGTAGAGTATTGAGAACCAGCTGTTTTCAAAAAGGAATGAATTTCCAGGAGGACAGTTCACGAATAAGATATGATTGAAGATATATACGGACAAACAATGAAAGACGTGTATTCCGACTTCAGAAATAGAGGTCGCCAAACAGCAAACTCGATTTCTAGGAATACTTGAAGAGAAGCCATATAATGGGCCGTATTCGACATCCGTAGTGCTCCTCATACAGACTGAGTCAAATGGTCAAAATAGATCAAAGGACATGATTCAGATATGGAAATATTTAATACAGTCATTTGTAATATGCTCGCCTGGTGACGATCGACCAATCACTAGTGACACCGTTAACACTTTTGCATTAACAATATCAATCAAGCATGGATAGGACTTTCATTTCATTAACATATTCATACAGTTTTGCTAGTTTTGCAACGTGACAAGTGAAAATGTTTCCGAATTCTTTTAAATTTCATTTAACTAGTTAAGTTATATGTTGTATACAGAACAAAGAGTAAACAATGCCGCCAGATTAAAAATGAACTGTGTGTTGTATTGCCAGCTTTAAAGCATGAAATATTCAAAACAATAGATTAATTTGCATTTCCTTAGTTAGTTTCATTCGAGAGTAAACTCTGAACAATTCCAAACAAATTAACTGTTTAAGAATAGAAACACGAAATAACACAAATACTCAAATAATTAATTGTTCCCTTTGTCAAATGAATTTCAGAAATATAAAAACAATAAGCAAAGTAATTTTTGTTTTTAGGATGAAGGTATAACAACAGATGACGATATATCAGAGGTATGTTCATTTTATCTAAGGAATGACTGTAATATTTTTTCTGTCTATGAAGAAATAACATAAAAAATGTGGTGCACCCGAAATAACCCGCGTAGCTTGTTATTTAAAAGTGTGCACCACATTTTTGAGGTTATTTCGAATAGACAAAAAAAAAATTACAGTCAATCCTTATAATTTAGTTCTAAGTTCCATTTTTAAGGAATAAATCTTGAAAAACGTTGATGACGTCACGGTCACTTGACAAAATTATGTCTATGAGCTGATAGACAAAAAAAAATCAGAAAATCATAAGATGCGTTCTATCCAAAATTAAATTATATCAAACTGTTAAACATGTTACAATGAATAGACCTCATATATGTTGTAGTCTTCGTAACTTCAAATAGCCTTCAACCTCTGTTACTACATTACAGTTTATTTACAAAGTGGATTTTGTGATATGAATGCATTATACATCATCGATATTTGAACGGACTTGTACACCAGGAATACAAACTCAGTTTTTCTGTCAGAGCAAAACTATTTTAAATAAATGAACACACATTCTTGTCGTGGTACATGGTTTAACAATTTCCGAATGGGCATTGGCAATTCAAACGAATGACACACTTAAATTCTTAGTTTGTTCTTTTGATTACAAGGAGATTTGAGATATATGTTAATTAGACAGCAACAAAACGATACAAACAACAAAAATCGCCTCAACGGAAACATTCAGTTTTCAGCAACTAAATTGAGACAAGTAACTATACAGTATTTCAAGCTCTAAATGGTCCCGAGTCCATAAATGTTCAGAATAAATTAACAGAAACAATCACAGATCTGCCGTTAGCACAAAATTCTCCAAATAACAAAATCATTAAGATATTACACGAGACAACCACTGACAATGTTTCTGACCAGGGACGGGCATATGAATATGTTGCAGATTTAAACTACTTCTTTGAGATATCAAAAACTTTACCTTTTAATCACTGTTAGTGCACATGTACATACTGGTATTTGATAAACGGCAGTGTGTTTGGGTTTTGTTTCACTGGCACGATCGCTATAAAAAAGTCTGTAACATTCTTTATTCTCTTCGAACGTATAATGTCTCAATGAATGTTAATTCCATTGTTTAAAGGCTGCAACAAAGGCTGGAATAAAGAAAGAAATGATTGTAAAATGCTTAAACAGAGCAAAAGAACAATATGTTTCTGATCAATTTAAAGCGTACACAGACGAAGCACTTTCACTAGGGGTAAGAATTTGAAATATTAAATTTAAGCGCCCAAAACAACGTTTGTGACTGTCGTGATATAAAAACGTTGTTTTCTCAATTTATGTTTCTCTGTTATTTTATGGAATTGTTTCATGTTTATCCATACAGTAGGGTAAAGCCACAAAAAGAGATCACGGTGCTTCCGATATATGTCATGTTTCTGTTTGTTATGACTTGTATTGGTAAAAATTTCCTTAACAGTATTTGTTGTAATGATCAGCGAAAAAATACGAAGTATATTTTCCTGATTAATTGAATAATACGAAATGCTTTAACTAATGACAATGTATATAAAACTTTATAAATTCGGTGCGTCTGAAGAGATTTTGTGGATTAGTCTCAAAGCTAAAAGTCCAAGGATGTATTAGGGCTTGAATACGTGAGGAGGTTTATGGCCAAAGGAACATAAAAAGAATAGCTTAATCCACCTTAGGTCAAATCTGGCTGATAGATTTGGAGCCTTGGTTTCTTAATAATTTTTACATTTCTGAAGGGGAAATATAACATAAAGTACGTTTTAAATCTTGATACTACCGATGCACCGACTACTGAGCTTATTATATCCTCGGAGATTAATATTGTCCACTAGCAACGGAATCGACCCAGTACTAAAAATGAAACACTTTATAAATAGTAAGCGTTCCTTATGGCACAACCACCAAACTAAATGAACACAATAACACATTGCAGTTTATTTCGTTGGAGTGCCATATGAAACTCTTTCCATCCATACATGTATGTTATGCATATGATCTAAAAATATATAATTCGCTTATTTAGACTTTTGGAACTCCAACTATTGTTATTCATAATAATGGTAAAAAAGAATTGATATTTGGATCTGACAGATTTGATTTAGTTGCAAATTTAATCGGTAAGTTATGCACATTTTAATTAGATTAGGAGTACAGAATGGATTTGTTCAGTGAAGATACATAACAAAAACAATGATACAAACGACAAGTAAAGAAAATTAAAATAAACACTGTCGTTCGTCCGAACACTTTCTAGATTTATCTTCATCAGGAACGCTCTAAAGGAACATGTAGAGGTTAGCATTACCTCGACAAAACATGCGATACACAAGTGTCTTTGTTATGCCGGTTTTTACAGCTATAACTTGCCAAAAAAACTCTAGTTAAGACAATTTGAGACATTAATTTACGAATTTCTTTTTTTATGGGAAATTTCTTCTATACTGATGAGTAGTAGTTGAGTGCACGGTATGATGAACTACAATATGTTTGTTATTCCATTAAGGTTCCCAACGGGGTGACAAAGAGAGAGTCACAAATCATCATTAAATCAACACAAACAAACAATACAGAACAAAGTTGAAATAAACAACATAAATTGTGATAAGAAAAAGAAGTTTGAGGAAGGTATAAATCATACCTCGTAAAATTGTAAGAAACCGCTCTGAATGTAACTAAATATTCTCTGAAACTGACATCATCAAGATGCTGTATCTTTTAATTAACAACAAATTAGAAGATTGAAGGACGTGTTTTTCAACAGACAATCGGTATGGGCTCTTCTTCTTGTGGACTTGTTCCTTTATTCATATGAGGCTGACTTTATACAAGAACTTCCCATGAAGAATAGAAAAAGCTAGCACTATCCTTGAACTTTGCGTTGCGCTATGGAGATGATATGGTCTTAATTACTGAATAATTCAAAATTAATCGTATCTATCACATTGAACTTGAAATCAGGACACTACAGATACAGTTGATTATGTCTCGTATTTTGACTTTCATGCAAAAATTGAAAATTAGGGACGGTTAAGAACTAAACGTTTTGACACAAAATATAATTGCAGCTTTCCTTTACATTCCTATGTTACAAAATTCCAGCACCGCCTGTATATAGAGTATACATCTTCCATTTGGTACGCTATTCCAGAGCTTGCATTTCCAATCATGATTTCCTTGATTGAAGGTTTTACTTAAAAGGAAGATATTGAAAAAAGGGTTCCTAGTTGTAAAGTTGGGACTTTCCTGCGAAAATTTTACGGATGCCGTCATAATTTGGTTGGCCGTTATGGAATAGCTGTGTAATTGATGACCACGGGTATGTTCTAACTGTCATAGACACAATCCCATCCTTCTATTATCGATTGTGACATCACGGAAGAAGGCTTGACACCGAACGTGTACTTGCAATGAGCAAGACGCTTGGTGCCATATTAGTGGAACGGGATCTAACTGAATCATCCGCGATGCATGAACTATATGTAACAGAGACACAAAAGAAGCAAACAAATTATGAATTTTCAGGATAAGAATTGTGTGAATTGTGTGTAATCGTAATTAAAATAAAACAAATACACAGCACATTCATTTTGTTTGAAGCAAACTTCATCCAAGAATCATCATAATATTTCTTAACTACCCATTAACATTAATGACAATCATTGTTGTAATATGGTACTGTGAGCATGTTTTTTTCTGTTTAGGTGAAATATATGAAGGTCCACTAAATGAGCTTTCTAAGATTAAACAGTGAATACGATTACAGCGAATGAGGAGAATGGATATATCTTATTAAAGACTGTTTACTTTATATGACATGTGCGATAAATTTTCTTATCATCAAATGTTCATCTCAACCAATGAAATTATGAAATTACCAAGAAATGCACTTAATCTTCACATCAAATCAGTTTTTCATTATCGTTATCATTAAATTCATGGCAAAGGTATCCTTCTGAAATAAACAAAATTTTGTATTGTTCGAAATACAAATGGTTTTCTAACCCAGGAATATATAACTTTAGTTGTATTTGGCAAAATATTTCGGAATTTTGGGACATCAATGCTCTTTGACTTATGTTGCCTTTTAACTTTTGTGATTCGGGTGTCACTGATGAGTCTTTTTAGTAGACGAAACGCGCGTCTGGCGTACAAAATTAGAAGCCTTGTATCTTTAAAGAGTTTTTTTACAACCACTGCTGTTGGAAGTTTCCTCCCAATGGTATCGTCAACCCAAAATTCCGAATGGTTTTGACAAATACAGCTACGGTAATCTGTTCCTGGGGTAGAAAATCCTTAGTATTTCTAAACATTCCAAGTTGTTTTGTAAACAGTTAATTTATAATTATGACCATATCAATGATAATTCATTGCCTACTGTGCTGGTGATACCCTCGGAGAGGAGATGTTGATACAACTATATGATTGGCAAGTGAACGGACCTCAGCTAAATAACAGCGGACTATATCTACGTTACATAACATAACAGATACGGATCCAGGATTTTGAAAGGGGGCCTTGCAAGCCAATGTTTGGAGTGATACTTGTAAAAAGTTTATGCATTTATCATATATGTAGCTCCGTAAGGGGGCGGACCCCTAGGACCTCCCTAAATCTGCCTCTGTTGATGTGTTAGTGCACGAGTCCTATCTAGTTTGTTTCTAGGAAAAAAGCTGTAGCTAAATAAAAGGAAATAATTCTTGAAAGGTTTAAAGGTTTAAGTTGGGAATGTGATGCGGTTATAGCGTTTTGTCCTTCCAGGTTAAGATTCGCCTTAATACAGATCATAGATGAATGATTGTTTGTCAGTGGATGCATAATTATGCTAAGTAACGAAGGTAAATACTTAAAAAAAGGAGACATTGACATTCATTTTACGCAAAAATTGCTTTTGTAAAGTTTTGCGTTATGGTCCACTTCTAAGCAATTACTGATCATAGTGTCAAGTTTAGTCTGTCCATACCAAAACTATGTGAATTTGATCATCATGCTATGCATGAATGACTTGTTTTATTTTATGTAAACGTCCGATTCTAAGCAACTACATATACCTCATGTCATGATTGTCTGATTTCACTAACATGAGCAACACGACGGGTGCCACATGTGGAGCAGGATCTGTTTACCCTTCCGGAGCACCTGAGATCACCCCCAGTTTTTGGTGGGGTTCGTGTTGCTTAGTCTTTAGTTTTCTATGTTGTGTTTTGTGTACTATTGTTTGTCTGTCTGTCTTTTTCTTTTTAGCCATGGCGTTGTCTGTTTATTTTCGATTTATGAGTTTGAATGTCCCTGTGGTATCTTTCGCCCCTCTTTCATTAGTTTGTCATGCATTCTGGCTCTGTGCTGTGTGAAACCAAGAAAATAAACCTCTGTGTTGTGCAACAGTAAAGCAACCTGACGGCACTGAAACCGATGAAATGAAATTGTGCCGTATATAAAGGTTGTTCTCTCTAAACGAAAGTTGTATTGGAATCTAGTGATAGCTATATATATATCAGATAAGTAAATAATGAACTTATATACGAAACTTAGCCAAACGTTGCAAAAAAACATAGGTCATTAAAGTACATGTAAATATAAAAGAAAAACATTTTATGTCCAATTTAGCTATTAAAGACCCCAGTATAACAAAATGTTAAACAATTCAAAAGAGAAAACGGGTCAATGGTCTGATTGATATTGAATTAAATTATCTGGGTTTAACATTTTATGTGTTGTTTTCATCATGTAGACTTACACCCAAAATGCTTAAAGGGGTTATAAGAAGTATTTAACTTTGTTTGGCGCTTTGCCATAAACAATAGCCATGCAATATTCTAGCCTAAATAATCAAATAGTTATCATCATCATTTAAAACTGAATATTGAGAGTTATGAAAAGCTAGGTTTCTTAACAGAAAATGCAGTAACCAGTTAACAGTGAGTTTTGAGGTTGTCACAAATAAAGGATTCCTAAATTTGATGCCATTTATATATAGCATATTCAATAACTCTGGTTAGGTAACAATTCTTTAATTGTCGACATGTACATCTTGTGCAGTAAAATTGATACAGTTAATATTATTACAAATATTCCGAAAAAAAAGCTCTTCTATTCATACCCTCCAACCCTTTCTTAAAGTTGAATAGAAGTCAAAATATCCTTCTCAATATCTTGGTCCAGTTTTAGATGGTATTGTTGGAACATTCTCAGCAAGAGGTTTTAGTACATGTACTGTAATTTAATTTGTTGGAAGGGAAGATTCATCAATATCAATCAATATTAATCTTACAGTTAGTTTATACATTTATAGAGATTATTTACAGCACAGATATGTGGAAGGAGCAATACATAATCCTGAGAAATTATATCTGTTCCTTCATATACTCATATATAGAGTGATAGTTTCTATTTTCATGGGGTCCATTCACAATCTATCTGTCATAACTCACATGGTTAATATTGTTCTGTTCATGCTAAATGTTAAAAATCAAGGTCAGAATGTTTCATTCTTTATTCAAATCTTCATGTAAACTTAGGGAATAAAATATACAGTGTAAAACTATTGCACATATTTCATAACATTTAATTTATAGTAACATATGATTACATAACCTAAATAATGTTTAACCCACATATTACTTATTATAAAAGCCCGCTGTTCTAATTGTTCTTCCCATACATTATGTCAAACATTTTACACACATTAAAGTATTTATTATAAAAGCCCAAATATATGTTGATGTATATAATGTTTCTTTATACATTCATTTTTAACCTAGATGCTACTAATACTATAACCTTCACATCAGTTAACTTCTGCACTTAATTATAATAACAAAATGGCCCCTCTGCTAACTCTGACAGGGCATGAAACAAGTGAATGAACATGTACTAAAGGTGAGGTCATGATGATGGATGGCTGTTAAATGTCTAGTGGCAAATTAAATGCATTTTCAGGACAAGAACATGTTAACGTTATATGAATAATTAATAATTCAGATGAGGTCATGATATATCAATTATGATAAAGTTGAGACATTTTCCACCTAAATTGCAAACCGTTCCTGAAATTCATTATTGGCAGTAATCGACAGTCATTTTAACATAACAAATATAATGAAAGATGCCTAAACAGCTTGTCCATGCAATGTATTTATGTTTAAGCATTATATATAACATGTAAGCACGGTAACTGTAGCAATACACATTTTTCGCACAATTTTTAGTTGTAATGAACTGTATTATGCTTTAACGTAAAAAAATATCACAGAAAAAAAATCCTCCATCTTGGATCTCATCTACTTCCCATTACTATACCCCATTTAGATCAATATTCATTGGCATTAAAAAGTCATGCATAGCAAATTTCCATGTCCATAATCTGGCTATTCTGTTAAATTCCTTTCTATCTTTCGTAAACAATTTACCAATAATTGGTTCCATACACACATAACAATATGGGTCTGTCAGCAATGATTGTATACTAATTAACACTTTAGATATAGTTAATGCTAAGCTCCAATTATGATGGATAGAGTCCAGACCCACATCTCCATGTCGACTAATGTTAGGATGAAATATACGTGTAATAAATCTCACTTTTGGTGGCCTCATTGGGTAACTGAAATACAAATACAGATGTTTTAAGTACAGTTTCAAGTAGCAGAAATAGGATTATATATATATATATATATATATATATATATATATGTGTGTAGTTGTAAAGCAAATAATTTTCATAAGCAGTTTATTTACTCAATGTTTACAATAAGAAAAATTAGCTGAAAATAAATCATTACAAAAATGTAAAACTAGGTAATGTTCATATAAATGCATCAACAAAGTAGAAAAATCATGAATATAAATGAATATGAAGTTCCTTAGAAATGGCTAAGCACAAAAAGAAAGTACATTTCAAAATAAGTTGGTTTATACATGTTTCTTGTTTGTTGCAATTCTTTCACTTTGAAAGTTGAACATACACAATAAAACATTGGATTATCTTTTGTAGATTTTGAATATCATATAAATTATGTGTAAATGAGACACAGCAATAGATCATTAAAACATGTTTTTTTCCAATTTCATAAATAAAAAAAATCAAAGTATTGACTAGAATCTGTATTTGATGCTGACACAGCTTCCAACACATTACTGATACTTCTAATCTAATGCAGTACTTGTAGTATGTTAAAAATAAAACATATGAAATATCTTGGAAGTGTTGACTGTGATTGCTCAACACTGTTGCAAATGACTTGAACCATCAAACATGGAATTGATAGCTAATGCCATCCGATCATAAGTGGTGTTACATTGTTATATTGCAATGAAACTTTGTTGGTATGGAAAAAAAACCTACCTCTGTGGTATCTGCAAATACAACAAAAATAGTCCTCCTTCATATGGACTTCCCTGTGGACCAGTTATTGAGGCTTGCCAGTGACAACAATGTCTATCCAATGGTGTGGCTTTAATACCTTCGGGTGGGTCAGATTTTAATGTTTTTAGTTCACTTCTTAATCTTCTGTGTCTCCAAGAATTCTCTTCTATTGGTGGTGTACTCTGTAATACAAGTATATTAAACATACATTACAATAGTCTGAACTCTATTTTTCATGAAGAGGTCTTTAGTCGTTTTGATAAAAAAATTCTAACATGGGCTTTTTAATGATGTTTTTACCATTAATTTAGCATGGGCTTCTGATAGGTAACTATATAGTATGGAATTTTGCAGAATATTCTAGGTCATATAATTTTTCTTAAGAGTTTAAGTTTAAAGTCCCAAAGTTTCATTGACAACAGCATCACAATGGGTAGGTATGTATATTTATATGTGTCCAAGCCTAGGCGTCTAGTTTTAAATAGCATGTATTACACAAAGGTACATTTAGACAGACATGCTTCAGATGTCATAAGTGTTGTTTAATCTCACACCACTATAGTGTCAGAATATGTTTTCTGTCCTTGGTGATGTTTTTACCATTACTTTGCTATTTATGTACCACATGACTATATGAGAAGTTATGGTCACGCACAGTATTTTTAAGAAGTTTTAAATTTTTAAATAGTAATATTCTAATTACAATCATCTGTAGTTTGTTACTATAAAGAATCTTTGATTACAAAATGTACTTTTGCTATGCTTTGATGTTGAGATTGTAAACAGTTGTGTCTATTCCACTCTATAATAATCAGCCTCACATTTTTTTCTATGGGGTTTTGAAAGGAGATTCAAGCTAACCTCCTTTCAGATAAAATAGTTCATGAAAGGATCATCTTAAAACATTGGTGTGTGATATGAGAATTTTTTTTATCTTTGATGACTTTGTAGTGACTTTAGGAAATTCTTTTACAAACAATTCTGGCACCTCCAGTTGTTAGTATTTTATTTTGATGTTGTTTTATGAGCTTCTCACTCATATCCTATTTCCATCAAGATGAAATTGTTATATAAATTTAGCATAGGCTTCTGATAGGCAATTATATAGTATGGAATTTAGCAGATTATATTAGGCTTTATATTATACTCTTTAGAGGTTCAATTTAAAGTCTTGTGAATTTTGGTGTATCACATTCTCATTGACAACAGCGGCACATCTGATTTCAATCAAGATGATTTCAAGGCAGATATTTAATACTAACCTGTAACATCATGCTTTCTAAACAATATCTACATGGTGAACTTTCTAATCTGTAAAGCAGAGAAATAATTCCTTCAAAAATTAAATTTAATTTTTATCAAAAAAATAAAGCTCATAATTTATCAATTAGGTGTGAAGAAATGTTAATAATGCAATTAAATAAATAAATAAAATTCATAAGGTACATGTATCTTGATTTTTCACCTAATTTTGTTCACACAACTAAATTCTTGATTTCAACATTGATTGGTTGATTGTTAGTATAGCACTTTCAGCACCCGTGGCTTTATCTCAGTGGATAGTTTTCATTTGTGGAGGAAGAAAGGTACCTAGAGAGAACCACTGACCTTCGTCAGGAAAACGTGGCAATCCTAGTCAATTAAGCCTGAATTGAACACTTTTGGTCATCCTTTTAAAAACTTACTAACATACAACTTCTTCAGTAATTGATTTCACCTACATGTAATTACTCACAAAAAGTTAAAAATATTAAGGTATTTAATACATCTGTTCTCATTCTAAGGAATGCTGTTGCTTTTTTTAATCCTAAACCTAACTTTCCCAATTTTAGTCTTGTTGATCTATATATTCTATTAAGCTTTTATGAAAATTTATTTAATTCAAATTTATATTTTTTATGCCCCCTCTGCCGTGGAGGGGACAATAAGTGTTACCTTTGTCTGTCTGTACGTCCGTCAAAAACGTATGTCTCAAAATTAGTTTCTGTTCTCTAACTTTAGTTTGCCTCAACCGAATGTTATGAAACTTATACACAATGCTTATTACTACAAAACTCAGATCAAGTTCGAATTTGGGTGGCATAACTTTTACAGTTCTCGAGTTATGCCTCTTTATAAATGGAAAAATTGCTGAATTTTTGATTTCCGTTCTCTAACTTCAGTTTGCCTCAACCAAATTTTAAGAAACTTATACACAATGCATATTACCATAAAACACAAATCAAGTTCGAATTTGGGTGGCGTCCCTTTATAACATCACATGCAAGAGGGGCATCATCTTTGTCCCATGAACACATTCTCCATTTAAATTCTTTATTTTTCTCCTTAATGAAGCACTAGATCTAAATTCAATTCACTGAATTATTAAATGTGCAATTTTTTAAAACTTCATGCATAGTTCTAAACAGTATTCGACGTTGGTGTTTGAGGCCACTTTCAGCTCTCATGACAGCCACATTTGGTGGGAAAAGATTTAATTCCTGGAAGGAACCATCCACCTTCAGCAGAAAAACTTGCAATCTCAGTCAATTAAGATGGAAGCTATACACACCTGCCACAAGCTGGTTTGAACTCACAACGTGAGTGCTGACAGGCTTGTGATAACTGTAGATTAACTATTTTATAGATAATTCAAAACCACAGAACCCACTTAAATAGTATGAGTAAAACTTACAGTTTAGTGTAAATAGTTTTCCAGTCTTTCACTCTATATTGTGGATAAAATAATGGCCATCTTAATTTACAGAATTCTCTCCACTGTAATTCAGTTGTCTCTCCTTCTAATATTTGACGCCATCTTGAACACACTTGTCCAGCTGTCCATAAAGATATGTCATCTAAGTATTTGAACACAACTAATAAAACTGCAATACCAAATAGTTTTCAATTAACTAATATAACAAATCTATAACAATACATAACATATGACAAAAGAATAAAATATGAAGAACATATATATACAAGTGTCGACAACTGTCCCAAATGTATTTAACCCATACCCTTTCTGTTCCAACTGATATCTGTTAAATGTCATTACAGTTCCCTTAAAACAAATTTTTTTTTTTACAAGTTGAAGGAAACAGTCGGTTATCAGTTATATCAGAGATATTTATTGTATTTGTGTATTGATTTGGGAAAGCATTTAGTGGTTCTAAAAACATATACATGGTTAAGAAAACCATGTTTTTAAGACAGCAATTTTTGAGGAACTGCTGTATTATGATTCAAACAAAGTTACTCATGGCTACAAAGAATAGATTAGTCAGTGTTCATGAGAAGCCAGTCTTCAATGTCTTTTAATTTATATGTGTATGAGGTATTTACCTTCAGGTGGCATGGAATCAACCAGTCCTTCAGGAACACTGCCTGGTTCCCTAGGTGTAGTAAGTGAAGTAATTCTCTCTGCTAATTTATCTGTTTTATGATTGAGTGATTTGATTTTCCTGGCCCTATACTCCTCTTCCTTTGTGTAGAAATCAAAAGATTCAACTGGTTCCTCATTTCCTGAATCTGCATCGGAATCATCCTTCTGTAAAAATATGGCCATTTCTTAAAATTAGCTTTGTAAAATAAAATAAATTTGACATTTCTTTTCCTAAATATTTTTTAAATGTCATATTTAACAGTTTCATTTTTCTTTGCTGCTTTTAACCCGAATAATTCAGTCCCTCCCCGTGATCGACTTTCCCACTCGCGAGGGCCTGAACTCTTTATACGATAAAAACGCGTCACAAATCCAGGATTTTGATTGGTGCTCTCTGTGAGAGAGAGCCAATCAGCTAATAGCTAAATGTTATCGAGATAGGTGAATCCCGAGCTAATTCTGAATGATTTTTTGACGATTTTTCATTGACTAGGCCTTCAGGCGTTAATGTAGCCATCGTAGAGCAGTGGAATATAACGACTTAATTATTCGGGTTATGCTGCTTTATCATCAAATATTTATTTTATTTGTATTTCAAGCCTTTGTATACGTACCTTTCAAAAGAAGGTAGTAGACTGCAGTTTTCCCTTTGTTACTACCAGTATGCTTCAATTGCCCACTTCTTTAAAAAAAATTGTAGGCAAAAAATAGGCAAGTACTGCCTATAATATAAAAATAAGATTAGGTATAATTGACAATGAGACAACTATTCACAAGAGACCAAAGGATGTGGATATACAGTACACACAGAGAGTGTGTAAATCCGAACTCTAATCACCGATTTCGGAGTGTAGCGGTGTGACACCGCGAATCACGGATTATACTCCCAATTTCCTCCAAAGATTCTCTCCCAACACCGCGTGGAAGTTAATTGGTTTATTGCCCATAGGATGTACTGAAGATTAATGACGCGTGACAACATAATCGGATTAGCCAGATTTATTACCTATGTACATTTAATCGATCTTGATTGCACCTGTGTGCTTTAAAACACGGTATTAAAATGTCCTTTCTTTGACAGATAAAATGTGACATTATCATTCAAAATAAGATAATTATTCTTGTATGTTTTGTCCCATGTCATTGTCATTTGAAATAAAACGTACCAACGAATAAAAATACGAATAAAACACTTATTTTGTATTTTTATTATAGTCCGATCAGGTCATAATTTGTGTTTTTCAACAAAGACAATTTTACCACAATTAGTATCTTTTATGACCTACTCAGTGAGCAATATCCGGTTCATTAATTGTTCAATATATAAAAATCAACTGGCTTAAAACAAAATGTTGTTTTAACGGTAATTTATCCAATCTTAACCCAAGAGTTAATTTATCGGATCAACAAGTGAACTCTGTTACTTTCAATTTATTTTGCAATGTAAAATATTGTTTCACTACCTCCGGTACATTACCGACTTGAATTATTTGAATTCAGAAAAGAAACTGTTGACAACGAAGGAAAAACGTTTTGTATGCAATGTGCCCTATATTCATAAAACACAACACTAAGAGACATTCCCGCCCAGACACAACACAATAATCACAACCTAATTAATTATATGAAGAAGAAAAATCATGTGTTGTTTATCTCTGTTATGATCTGTTATTGATCCTTTATTATTTAAAATAAAATTGGATGGGCGCAATCCGTATTTTACTGCTCGTTAAAAGTTCTTGTCGAAATAAAAAAAAAGTATTTCAACAATTACTATAGAATATTAAAATGAAACTATATCGTGAAAGAAATACGTGAAAAAAAAATGTGGATCGGATTTTAATGATCTGCACATTTTCACAGAGGATCTCTACCAACGCCAACAGGAACTGAACGACATGCATCGTGTTTTCATCTACCATTAATGTATATTGTTGACCATGGACGTGTAAATAATATCCAGGTTTACGTTCTGTGCTGACTGAGAAACGTAAAATAAAAGGCTGGTGTTCGTTTATTCAGAAAAGGATTATATTTTAGATTCCGGTTAATCAATTGTAAAAGGACCTTCTAGAGCCTCAATCTTAACGCACACAAATGTCAATCATTACAAAGCAAATTTATACCCTGAATGAATTTTCCCACGGTCATCCAGAAAGGTCACCTGAGTTTACTGTTACATGATAATATTTCCGCCAAATAAAAATCTCGTGGACGAAAATTGATGTCACTATTTTTAGCATTCAATATTGTGAGCGAAGTCAAGTTCAAAGTTCAACCACGCACTGTTGATCACTGAGATGTGTATCGTCTTCCACGGCAATTAATTCCTTTAAAAATATTTTTAGAATATAGCAAAGTGCTCTCGACCAATGATATTGTAGGATTTGATGTCTCTTAATTGTGAAGAATGAATGTAAATCATGTTCTTAGTAAGGATTATCCTATTACTTGTGTCTATTGACAGTTCAAAACAAAGAGTTTCTAAAATGAGTTACACTTGCCCAAGCAAACTTATCAGATTGAAAGGATTTATCACAGTGATTGACAATGACTAAAAGTTGAATTGTTGAATTGGTGCAGTAAAATTTGTACCTTTAATGTTATTATGAAAATATTAATATCTTCAAATTACTAAAAAAATAACCTAAATCTTAAACTTTCCAAAACTCTGATTACTGAACCAGCAGTTGGGAAGAATAGTTATTTCAATATTCGATAAAATAAAAAACAAAACAGGAATTTGATTTAAGATTTGAATATATTAAAACTTTTAAAGGCATTTTATTAGAACATTTCCATGACATAATGAAATAGTGTTTGATTTAAAAGCGGAACCAAAATATAGGCTGTGAAAATAAAATTAGTTGTAACTCAAATGTTTTTATTGATTTAAACTGTAAATAAAAAGAATAATTCCTCACTAAAATATTACACGATTGGCATTCATACTCACAATCAGGAAACATATGCAATTCCTACCTTTTCTTTATACTGGTGTCTCACCTAATGTCTATAACGCATTTTTAAATATTTCCCAAATTATAAGAAAGTCCTTACTGTTACATCACTAAAACTAACCCATAAATGAAATGCTGAAAAATGAAGTCATGCATCAATTATAAACATTTAATTTACACTGACAATGAAACTAATTCTTGAATACAACCAATCAAGAGATCATTTGAGCCTTGAGCACTTTACAATATTCTAAGTTTGTAAGAGAATGATAATCCCTTACTTCATGATAAGTACTCACTAACGCTCGTACTTAATCATGAAGAAAGGGATTATCATTCTCTTACATATACAAAGATCACTGTCCTTAATACAACACAAAGTTTACATTCATTGTGCCTAAATGAATATTATGCAATAATGAGTTGATGCAGCTGTAGAAGTATTCCTGTTGTAGCGAAATGTATTATTTATCCCGAGTAATGCTAACAAATCGTAAAGAGAAAATGCCGTAGACTTATTAAACATAACGAATGGTGAATAGTATTTTCTTTTTTACTTGCATATACAAGTTTTGAGACACGTAATTTTCTTTAAACTGCTCACATTTTATATTCAGCGTTAGTTTCCGTTTATTTTTATGCAAGTATGTCTCTTTTCGTAAGTAATATAATTTACCGATAAAAAAACGAGGTCAAAATCAAGTATAGTTTTTTTTATAAAACTTTAATGCAATTGAAAGAATTAACAACAACATTTTGCTTTTAAATCTTTTATTTTTTTCAAGCAATTATGTAATCGTAAAATGAAAATGGCGTAGACTTATTAGCATAACGAATAGTGAATAATATTTTCTTTTTACTTGTATAAAACTTTGAGATGTGTAATTTTCTTCAAACTGCCCACATTTATTCAGCGTTAGTCTCCGTTTATTTTACACAATTATATCTCTTTGTAAATTAAACATTTATTTACTGACAAAAACCGAGGTCAAAATCAAATATAGTTGCTTTTAATAAAACTAATTTTAAATGTACAGTGTAATTGAAAGAATTAACAATAACGTTTTGCTTTTAATCTTTTATTTGTTTCAAGCAATCAGATATATAACCTGATTATCAATAGACAGGAAATA
The DNA here is from genome assembly GCA_017311375.1 of Mytilus coruscus. Classification (NCBI taxonomy): domain Eukaryota; kingdom Metazoa; phylum Mollusca; class Bivalvia; order Mytilida; family Mytilidae; genus Mytilus; species Mytilus coruscus. The sequence goes on along the minus strand of CM029600.1, from coordinate 76,932,305 downwards.
CAACTGTTTAATTACATTAGAAATCTCACATACCTTGACTGTCGTGTGCGGCATAGATCAGAAGGATTAGGGCAATAAATTACCTGGTGTGACACTGCGTCACACGGACTGGGAGAGATGTCGCTAATACAATAAACAAAAGGTAGCAAATTTACACGGAAGTCGGAGGAATACTCCCAAATTTCTCTGAGAATTAAGGGAGGGATGTCGGAGTTTCCTGGTGTCACACCAGGAATAATTGCGGTGTATGGAGTTTGGGATTACAAACTCTCTGTGTGTACTGTAAGCAAATATGGCCTTCAACAATGAAGAAAAAAAATACTGCATAGTAAGCTCTAGCTGCTTGACAATGCTACTTTGAAATGTTCCTGATCTTCCTTTTGAATGATACCCTTGACAATTAGCCTCCTTACCTCATTGTATACTTCCTGCTCTCCCTCCTCTAAGTTTATGTCATTACAAAAGAGAAATAGATGACAACTGCTACATACAGGTTGTCCAAAGTTACTGCCAAGGAAACCAGAACATACCATGCACTGTTCATACTGTCAAATAATATAAATGAAGAATTAATTATAAGGATTAAAGCGTATCATACATGTAGTTGATTTAAATTCAGTCATTTGATTGACATTTTTTTAATGAATATCAAATCTAAAGCCATAATCCTGTGGCTTGGTGTATAAATCAGTCATACATGTGGTAAACAGGACATTGATCAAACAGTCATTTTAATTTCAAAGAGCCAAACTTGTTTCTGTGGCCAGTGAAGCAGCTAAAATGTATGGTCATTGTAGAATAAAGTTGAAATGAAAACAAAGTAATTTATTATTTCTGAATTAATTTTGATTAAACATGTTAAATAGGTAATGATATTCATCTGTTGTTTTATTATATGACATGATTGTTTTGGAATTTTTAACAAATGTAGCACCGACGTGCATATCATGCATGTACAATGGTCATACTCTAAACATGTACATAGGACAAGTCTGGATTAAACACATGAATCAGGGTATAGACATAGGCACCTTCGAAAAATATAATGTTCCTGTAATATGAAATTCATTTTGTTTATTTTGACATGTACACCTTCTGTGTAGAAATGGAAAACAACTGCACATGTATATAAATTGAGAAAAAAAATTCAATAAAAGTAAATGCATTTTACTTCATATATCTATGTCCATCCATGCCATAAAACCAGGGACCGCTCTGTGCGTCGCCAATGTCGCAATTTGCGATTTTTATTTCATCTGGCGACAAAATACGGCTGCTGGCGATATTTCTGGCGCCAACATTTTCCTATGTAAAATTTTCATTTCTTGATAATATCGATCTTCATGTTAATTGGTAAAAGTTAAAAAATAAATTGTACAAAATTTTACCTGGCGACAAGTTTATGACTTTGTTAACAACCCAAGCTAATCAACGGTTACAACAGGTGTCATAATCTGTTGTTACAGGTAATCCATTTATCGGATGGGTCATTAATGATCATCAACATTAATTCATTCAAATAGGCAGTCTGCATTTGTCTATTTCATTTGAAGAAATGTTCATACGACAACACAATTTTCAATGTTTACCGTAGTTAAATAAAGAAAACATAATTGACAGGAAGTTGAAAACCATAATCAAATTGTTAAAAACATTGTTTTACTTGTTTTCCGTAAAAATAGCAAATTCAAGCGAAATTTGTCTTTGACTGCCCTCAATTATGATACGAAAATAACAAAACGACCGCCATTGTTGGTCATGTTTACTTCTTCTACGTACTGTGTATAATCCTCCAAAGAGGAGCATACCGAATAAAGAAAGATAACTCACTTTTACTTTTCCTAGCATTGAGATACCTACTTAAGATATGTCTTAGATATGGCTACATACTTCTGGCTTTAGAATTTATATGTTTGGGTCTTTTGAGTTATGGGAAGAGTTAAAGAGGGTTTAGTAGCAGGATGGGTAGGGTTGGTAGGGTGCCTTGGTCATCTTTTCCTGTTTTCTTTATTTCTAATACAATTTTCACTATTCTCTAAATCTAAACACCTCTTATTCTGTTTTCTTCATCAGTCAGGGACTTACTGAAATAAGTGATTTTAAATCACTTATTTGAGTAGCAAATTGAAGTTTTGTCACAAATTGTGATTTTGTAGTTTTACCAAAATTTTAAACACATAGGTTTAAATAATATCTTTATTTTCATTAATAAAATTGGAAAAAATGAACTTTTTGCTTCTTTTATGTAGCAAGGTTTATGCCTTTGATGCTATCATTTATCTGCAAATTCTATTTTAGTTGAAAAAATGCTATAATAATGGCTTTACATAATGAACTGATACTTTCTTAACAGATTTTTCCCAGCAGTGGGAGTATTTTTCCTGTAAAGTTCAAGGTTTCATCTTTCAGATTATGTAATAAAATTCTACTGTTCGCGATAAAATTTTCACTGTTCGGGGGTGTTGAAATTAGTGGGGGTTATTAAAATAATGATACTTAAATAAGTGATTTTTGGGAAGGAAATTGAGGTATGATACTTAAACAAGTGATTTTAATGTCATTATCCTAGATTCAGTACAAGGTCATCACCTGAAATGACCTGGTCATCCTAGACAACACAGATGTTGGTTCTGATAATTTTAGAAACATAATTAGTCCCTGGATCATTAGTACTCTATATTTAAAGCTATAATAAAATTAAATCACTTCTTCTAGTGATTAATTTGTACTACTTAAATAGGTGATTATTAAAGAAAGACAACTCTTACTTCCAATCTTTATGGAAATAATGTTACTTAAATCAGTGATTTAGAAAATCACTCATTTAAGTAAGTCCCTGACTGTTCATACAAATACCCATTTTTTCTATTTTTTATTTTTAGTTTTTTTTAAATTCTGTATTCTGTAGCATTTACAGACCATAAGCTATTGAATATTCTTCTACATATGAAATACTGACAAAGAAAATAAAGTACACATGTCAGTTTTGTTGTAAGTATAGAAACCCTATGCAATAACTTACTTAGTGTAACATGTTAAATGATGTAAAGTGCAGGCTGAGTGCAAAAGAAATTTAAATTGAACATAGTTTAAATTTTGATAGAAGAATTAAAGAGTCTAGCTGGCTCTAAAGTTTGCTCCAAGTTTTCAAAACTGGCGACAAAATATAGGAGCTGGCTATTTTCTGGCTCCAACTTTTGGGAGCCAGAGCAGCCCTGTAAAACTGATTGAAATGCACAAGTTTGTCTAAACTCAGAATTGATTTTGACGTGTAAACACGGCATTAATTGACAAAAGGATAAGAGGAACGAATATTAATTAAAAATTAAAGACAGCAAAATTCTGTCTTGCATAAAAAATGTCCGAATAAAAAAGAATTAGTGGAATTTCTCAATCTTTACTTTTAGACATGTATCTAGACAAACATATTTTCTGCTTAACTCATTGGATAATTTTCAAAAAATATTAAATTAAAGCTATATTTGCCTCGGGTTTTAAAAAATCTTCTATTTTCCCATCGTTGCTGGAGGTCGCCATATTTGTTTTCATAAAATGGGCATGAATAAAAGAAAGAGTTCATGTATGCCTCGAGGATACGGAGGAGTAGCCATCCTATGGAAGAAAAAAATTGATCACATGATAAAACCAATAGACCTAGGTTCAGAAAGAATACAGTGTATAGAAATCAAGGAAAACTCCAAAGTCCAATATACTCTTAACATCAGTATACCTACCAGCAAAAGGGAGTAAAAACCATCTATCAGAATACCAAGACGTAATTGATCAATTATATGAGCTCTACCAAAAATACCATAAAACCCATAAAATTATTATAGGAGGAGATACAAACGAGGATCTGAATGTGCAAACAGGCACAAAATGTAATTTATACCTGCGAGACTTCATAAACGAATGCGGCTTAAAATATGACCACAAGGCAAACACTTTTGTTAACTCAATGGGACAAGAATCCTCAGAAATTGACTATTTTATGTATAATCTTGCGGAACAGGACTTTCAAGCAAAACAAGTCCTGAACGAACTGATAGAAAATACATCTTACCACCATCCTGTCCGTATGAGCATTAAATTCAAGTACAAAAGTGCAGAAGTTAATCGTAAGCAAAACAACAGCGTGATAAAAAAGAAGGTCAACTGGGATAAGGTTGACAAAGAATGGTACTCTGCCCACATTAATACACATATTGACAGTCTCCAAATAAACGAAAATATGGAAGAAACAGCAGTAGAGGAAGCCATACTAAAATTATGTGAACTACTTAGGGAAACAGCCGACCTAACCTCATCATCAAAGGCTATATTCAATGCCAAACCAAAACTGAAAGTGTGGACACCAGAAATCCAAGGAGCACTAAAAACAGCGAGGAAAAAATATAAAGTATGGAAAAATCATGGAAAACCCAACAACAAAAATAATAAAATGCTTATGGAGAAGAAGCAATCTAAAAAGGACTTCAGACGTGCAGTACGAATTGAACTAGCTAAACAAAAAAACAAGAAGGAAACTATCCTCGAAACAAGAACAAAAGATGCGAAAATGTTTCATAAATTGGTCCGTAACAACAGGAAAAAAGGAAATGATGCGATCATGGAACTAGAAGTCAATGGGAAAAAATATGTTGAGAACGATAATATTATCAATGGATTTCAAGAACACTTTAGCAGTTTGGCAACATTCAATGAGAAAACACGTATAGACAGCCAGTATCATAATTTAGTTGAAGAGGATATTCAATCAATAAACAAGCTTGTACAACAAAATAACATCAAAAACGTAACATCTGAAGAAATAACAAAAGCTATCCGTTCTATAAACAAAGGAAAATCGGCAGACTACCATGGTATAACAATAGAGCATATCATCTACGCAGGATCTGATACAGAGAAACTTCTCGTTCCCCTGGTACAATGCATATTCAAACATGGGAGCATATCAGAAACACTCAAGATGGGCATTTTAACACCAGTATTTAAAAACAAAGGAACAAGGCAGCAAGCTATCAACTACAGAGGGATTACTGTGCTGCCAGTCATAGGAAAGATTGTAGAAACTATCATCAAAGAACGTACAAATGACCGTGTCTTGGAAACACAAAACAAAAAGCAAAGAGGTTTTACAGCAGGGTCATCGCCACTGAATTCAGCCTTACCAATAGAAGAAAGCTACAGAGAATCAAAAGACAACAATATAACTCTCTACCTTGTGCTCCTAGATGCAAAAGCAGCATTTGACACAGTTATACATAGCCACATGCTTCGAAGGGTATTCTTGGCAGGGATTGATGATGGACATTGGGGGCTGATTAAAGACCTACACGAGAACGCCAAAAGTGTAGTCAAATGGGAAGGAAATATCTCTCAACCATTTCAAGTTAACCAAGGAGTCAGACAAGGAGGTATACTCAGCACTAACCTGTATAAACTCTATATCAATCAACTTCTTAATATGTACGAAACAACTGGAGCTGGCTATAAAATAGGAAATATTAGTGTTAATAGTACAGCATGTGCAGACGATATCGCACTAATCAGTCAAGACTCTATCCAAGCACAAATACTCATTAATATGGCTTATGACTATACATATATGGAAGGCTACGAACTACAACCAACAAAAAGTGTAGTCCTGAACATCTCCCATAAACAGCGAAAACAGGAATCTAACAACCAGACCTTTAAAATGGGACCAAACGATATGCCATCAATTGAGAAAGTCACACATCTAGGAATCATTAGAACTACATCACTCAAGGGCAACATGATAGCAAATGTGGAAGAAAATATTAAAAAAGCAAGACGAAGTGCTTATAGCCTGCTTGGGGGAGGATTCCATGGCCACAACGGTCTTGACGTAGAGACAATGGTGCACCTGTACAAAATTTACATCTCTCCAGTACTACTATATGGATTAGAGCTTATACTACCAACAACAAGCTCTTTAACACTTCTTGAAAACTTCCAAAAGAAACTTCTAAAGCAAATACTTTCTCTACCAACCTGTGTAGCAGACATAACTGTTAACATCCTAACAGGAATACTACCTATTGAGGCACAAGTACACATCCGAGCATTGGGCCTATTTAACAACATCTGCAACCAGCCTGACGACAGTGTAGAAAAATCACTTGCAAAACGCCAACTTATTATAAAAAATGATGAAAGTTCTAGCTGGTTTATTGCTATTAAGCATATGCTACGAAAGTATGACCTGCAAGAGGCAAGCTGGTATCTGAACAACCCGTTAAAAAGACCGTATGGACCTCAACTATCAAGAAGACAATATACAATCACTGTAGGTACAGCCATTATATAAAGGACTCAAAAGACAGCAAGATTGCCAGTAAAATTAAAGCGTAGAATGGTCTGTTACAAAGGAAGAAGAAAATATCTTTATTTTGAAATGTGAAAGCTTGAGAATAGTGAGAACAACTATCAAGAAGACAATATACAATCACTGGAATAGATCAATAGTTCAGTTACAGCCATTATATAAAGGACTCAATTCGTCTCCTACTCCATTTCCACAGAGATGACAAATTCGTCTATTCATTGCATTGGTATCCCAGACCATCTTTCCGTTTTATGGGAAAAGTTGAGCATCTGCATGAGTTTTGCTATGTAAATCCTCTCACATGGCTTCAACTTGATGAGTTTAGTTTCCAAACAAAAGTCCTGAATAAAACACATCTCTTGAAGAGTTATTCATTTTTGGAAAACCAATGTTGGATAAACTGATCATTTTGTTGTCGTGAAATTATGTTCTTTAATGCCAGTTTATCCAATGGAAGTTGATCTTGCCAAATAAAACTAAATCCACTTTCGTCAAATATGGATTTGACATACGAAATCCATTTAAATTTTGTGGGATATTGAAAATGTAATTTGAAAATGTAATTTTATCATTAATTCATACATGACTGATGATAACTTGTTGTTTTCAAATAATAAACTATTCCAGAACAACATCATTTTACATTTAACAATAGTATACACCTATTGACTGGTTGTGAGGGTAATAGCAAGTTTGTTGTCCCTGAGATACCAACTATTGCTCGAGGCGAAGCCGAGGGCAATAGTTAGTATCAAAGGGACAACAAACTTGCTATTACACTCATAACCAGTCATTAAGTGTTTTATTATACCGAAAAAAACTTTCTAAAAAGACTACATGTATACACCACTTGGAAAAACACCAAATAGTCACAAAGACATGCACAAGATGAACTATCAGGTTTTTTTTTAGCCATTGTGGTATTTGTCAATATTTTAATTACTGTAATCAAGACCAGGAATCCTTCAATGAATAAGAATTTCTCTGCATTTAATAAACGCTAGCTTATTTATTTTACCATACATCAAAGCAATCCCAGATTATGAAGACGACGACATACTCATACCATAAATTTGTTATGTTTTAGTTCTTAAAATATGTCGCGTAGATTTTCTTTTTCTTTTTTAATTGCTTCTGGTAAGTAATATATAAATTTGAATTTACGACGACAGACACATACAGATTATACCGTTTACGCCTATTTCAGAGTTTAACGTTGCCTAGCGCACAAATCCAAGCAGAATAATCTATGACGTCATTGTTGTCCAATGAAAAATTAGTATGAAAAAGTACGGAAATATGTCTATAAAACTATTGACCGGGGTAATAGTCTTTGAAACTATTGACTGGCAAATAGTATTTGGAATGAAATAGCACAAATATTTAATTCTTTTTATATAGAAAAAAAGTACTGAGGTATAATAATTTCCAATAGTTTCCAAAGGGAATATTCCGAGTTCCCCATACACTATATAGTTTGGTGTACTGTTTTTTTTAGTTTCAAAATGTGTTTGCAAAATTGAAGGTGTACTTTCTCTTTGTATGCTATCTTTACTTTCAAATCCCCATACCTCTGAAGCATATAATATTACAGGAATATTGTTTTTATTGGTATACATATTGATTGTGTTATCAGTAAATTAAAACCAAACTATTATTATTGTTATATACATATACATATGAACATTCACGGTTCTACAAGCTGTCAATGCCTGTATTTTGGCATAGCACAAGATGACGTTTTTTGTCTCTGACTTTTAATGACGTCTTTACACTAAATCCATTGGATGTTGGATGTAGACTGATAGATATTTTACATACATGATTTTTTCATTAGTTATTATTGGCTGTAAACTAGCTGTCAGTAACTGCGAGTACTCTCAGATCTGTACTTAGTGACTTTTTCTGTTGTGGGGATGTATAAATTCTCTGCCACGTCCGGTCTGTGTTTTTGTTACTTGTTTTTTTCTGCTTTGTATCGATATGATGAATCCTTTTCAACCGACTTTTATAGCTTGATTATATGTTGTGCTGTTACACCACTGTCACAGGCTAGGGAGAGTTGGGCGCCCACAGACATGTTTAACCCCGCCACATTCTGTATATGCCTGCCCCAAGTCATGAGCCTGTTATTCAGTGGTTATCGTAACTTTGTTACTGTACATCATATTTTTTTCGTAAATTGTTTTGTACATAAATCAGGCCGTTAGTTTTCTTGTTTGAATTGTTTAATATTTGTCATTTCGGGGCCTTTTATAGCTGACTATGCGATATGGGTTTTGCTCATTGTTGAAGGCCGTACCTTAAGGTGTTAATTTCTATGTCACTTTGTCTCTGGTGGAGCGTTGTCTCATTGGCAATCACACCACATCTTCTTATTTTATATAGCTAATGACTTAAAAAGACGCAAATCGATGGGAATATATATATATATATTTTTTTTTTGGTACAGAGCATACAGAGACTTCTGTGCCTGATCAAGAAGTTTGTTTCTTGCAGTTCACAAGCTATACTGTTGTAATTGAAAAGTATACCAAGGTAGGAGTAAGAATCGAATATTTCAACGCTTTCTCCATATATCTTAAAATTCTGATTTTTTTTTAACTTTCTTCTTGCTAAAAATCACTACTTTAAGTTTGTTTTTTGTTAATTTTAAGTTTCCATTTTTACAGTATTCTTCAATACATACAAGTCTTAGGTTTTTTTGTAATCCTTCTGATTTGCGTACAGTACAACAAACTATTTAATTCACATTTGTAACGATTCCAAGCACAGATTTGAAATATTTTCTAGACCTTCTATATTGTTTTCAACAAAATAATGTTCTAAATCATTAAGGAACAAAGAAAGTAAGAACGGGGATAACGGTCACCTTGTTTAACTCCTGTGTGAGATATGAAAGTCCCGTCACAACACCTGGAGCTGGCATGTCAGTAACTGCTAGTAGTCCTTTGTTAATTTATGTTGGTCATTGTCATTTTGCTTAGTTTCTTCTGTTACCTATTCTAACATCGGACTCGGACTTCTTTTAAACTGAGTTTTACTGTGCGTATTGCTTTGTGGTTCTTTATTCTACATTGGCTAGAGGTATAAGGGAGGGTTGAGATCTCACAAAACAGGTTTAACCCGCCGCATTTTTGCGCCTGTCCCAAGTCAGGAACCTCTGGCTTTTGTTAGTCTTGTATGTTTTTTAATTTTGGTTCATTTACATGTTTCGGAGTTTAGTGTGACGTCCATTTTCTCTGAACTAGTACACATTTTTGTTTAGGGGCCAGCTAAAGCCCGCCTCCATGTGCGGGATTTTCTCGCTGTGTTGAAGACCCATTGGCGGTCTTGAGCTGTTTTCTGCTGTTTGGTCGAGTTGTTGTCTCTTTGACACATTCCCCGTTTCCATTCTCAATTTTATAAATCGTTGTAAGAATTTTAGCATTAATGTTTGATTTTTGCATTTTTAATGTTGACTGTCAGTAACCATTTATTTTTCAAAATACTCGTAAGTCATACACATTTCAGTATAACTTACGATCAATTTTAATCAAGATTTTTTGTGAAAAGAGTCGCTGATCTTCAAACAGTGTCAAAAGCGCTTATATAAAGTCTATAAAAGTGCAAAATAGCTTCTTACGAAATGAAAAAAAAAACTTTGACAGGAATAAAAAGTGCTTTACATGGTTTACATGTGCTTTATAAAATTAAGAATGTGTGGTACGATTGCTAATGAGACAACTATCCACCTGAGATTAGAATGACGTAGATGTTATCAATTGTAGGTCACCGTACGGCCTTTTTTGTTTTTTATATGTGCCTTATATGCATATGTTCCTTCCTCTGTATATATTGATTTATTGGGGTGTTGATTTTACTCATTGTTGAAGGCCGTACGATGACATTTAGTTGTTAACTTCTATGTCATTTGGTCTCTGGTGGAGCTAGAGTTGTCTCATTGGCAATCATACCACATCTTCTTATTTTTATATGTCGAAAAATGTTATTTTATTTCTCAGTGGTATTGTTCCGCCGTATCCTTCTTGTGCTATCATGATTTCAGGGTCTGTCATTCTGTTCAAAGTACTAACATCTCTTCTGACGTCTATTTAAAACAGATAATTGGCATTCCTATGAGAACTAGCAGTGTCTTCCAGCTCTTCTCGCCGACTTATTCCTTTATTCATATAGACGGACGGTATACAGAGATTCCTCAAGATGAATGAACAGAACTTGAACAAGTGATATCCTTTACCATCACGTTCCGCTATATAGATGACGTCCTTTCACATCATAATTTAAATGTTAGCTCTGACCTATCCTACTGAACTGTAAATAAAGCTTATACATCAGATACAGAAATGTTTGCATCATATTTTGATTTACATCTAGAAACTGACATTGAGGGTCGGTTTAAAAAACCAGACTAGATTCCTGGTGAAAGAGAATACTTCAATTTTCCCATTATGAACTTTTCATTGTATGAAGGCCCATAGCAATATTCCAGCCGTGCACCTTCATATGGAGTATAGGTCCCACAGTTGAGACGATATCCCAGGCTTGCGTTTCCTGCAGGATTTTCTTGGAAGAGGGTTGTTTAATTCTTAAAAGGAAAACTTTTGCGCAAAGGGTTCTTAATTCTTAATATGTAATTATTTTTCTTCGACAGTTTTCGGCGGATTTCAGCATGATTTGGCTGCTCGTTGTGAAATATCTGCATGTGTCGAAGATTAATACAGACACGTACGTTCCCGATGATTCAGGGTCGAAAACAGAGGCCCGTCAACCTTTGTTTGTGCTTGACATCATCTCATTCGAATATTCGCCTGCTATAATCCTTATTACGGATGCCACTGGTGGAAAAGGAACAGCTTATCTTTCGAAAAATCGGCCAACCCTGATGTCTGCATGAGTTTGTGTTGAGCAATCTTGTGGCTTCTATGTGTCGTTATCATTTAGACTGTGTTTTTTGGTATTTTCGTTCTTTTCTCTTGGATATGATGTTGTCTGTTTTTCTTTAACTAATGGGTTTTGATTGGTATCTACTGAGAATATTATAAAAATGTATTACACATTGGAATAAAACGTTTCAGGTATATTTTTATTTCCTTACTTTTATCAGAGACATATAATTCAATAATTATGTCTCTGCTTTCATACAATAAGCCCATTTTGATAAATACTATCTGCAAAACTATCGTTGATAAATGCTTCACTTAAAATCATTCTTAGGTAGATCGAGTGTCTTCCGCCATCCTGGATTGTTAAACAACAGAACACTATCGGTATAGATCTTTAATAAATTATTCAAATTTAAATAGAAGAATACATTTCATTTGTAAGAAATTTCATTTTAATGAAGAAATGATCATGTGTTTTATTTCATTATTATAACCGTTTTTAAAAAAAAACAGAATTTTTTAGTGTGATTCAATTTTTTTAAACTTTGCTAAATAAAGGGAGATAACTCAGAAAACCTTAATGAAAAAACTAGTCCCTTTACCCTACTTCTTCTTCTACTTCTACCAATACGCGGCCACCATCAATAAGTTGATTATTTTGCCACTTTTGGATGCGCATTGAAAATTTAGACAACAACAAGAAGAAAATAATTATTGAAATTGATTTGAATTGTGCTATACATCATATATCATATATACAGTGAATTTAAAAAAAAAAACATCTTGGCGTTGATCTAGTTCATCTCATGCAGGTTAGTCTTGAAGCATTCAAGACTACCTGCATTGGTGGTAACAGTATGTGGTAGGGCATACCCTAAGTTTTCTTTTGATTGTCTGAACGCATGTTATTAGACTGATATTCTTATATTTTTTTTCTTAAAATTCTATTGTTTCCGGCTGCGTGACCCATACTTTTTACAATATTTTTGAGAAAAAAAGCATGATGTAAACTACATTTTGGCGATTTATTAAAAAATCTATCTATTTGAATTTAGACCCTTTGTCGACTCTAAGAAACGTGAAATGATAATTGGAATAATAATATTCGTCCAGCATTATAAGAAATAGAATCTTGTATGTGCGGATAGGCACACTCGTTTTGAAATGAAATCTTTTCTTTATCAAAATAACCAACACCGGAATTCAATTCCCGGTTAATTCCCTTGCACAGGTGCTTGTCAACTGCACAACAGCCGACAGAGAACTACTGCTACTAGATTGTTTATGGATAAAAGTTATGATCATTAATTGCCAATGTATTGCATTACACGTGAAATTAATTATGAAATAGTAAACCTGTGGTGAAGCATTTCCCCTGTGCTGCCAGTGTGTATAACTTTTCTTCTGTAGCTTTGCTCTTGTGAATGTTTTAACCTCAGAAGTAAAAATGTCAGATATCGTGATGCCCAGCGATGAGATGATGAGACACACTTCAATGTCAATGTCTAGTGTATCTTGGTTTGAGTTTCTGTTAGATGAGCATAAACTGGATAATCATTTGCAACAACAAAATCCAGGTAATTTATCAGGTTGGACACACAAATGGGATACAACCTACTGTGTAGCCGAAATATATATATATATTACAGGTTTAGACAATTATTGCAATTAATCAAATAAACAGATGAAAAGCATTATTTTCAGCAACAGTAATGGGTGTTTGCTTTCATGCTAATTTAAAGAATTGCCTTGCATAATTCATTTATCTTTAATTTATTTATCTTTATTTATTATTTCCCGAAATACTAATATACTTGCTTTATATATTTTTGGTTTTATCTTATAAAATTACTGTATTTCCATCTTCGCTAGCCAAAGGTTACGATCCAGTTCCCTCCTCTCCACCCTTGGGGATAGCCTGGGATCCTGGCTCACTGCTCGACAGTAGAGCCAGGCGGAATCTAACGACATGTTTTCGTCAATTGGATGTTAGAATGATGCATCGTGGGATAGCGTCATTTCTTGAAACATGGCGGAAATATTTATATTGTCACAATTTCTTGAAAATTATTTTTCATTTCATATGAAATGCAAATTTCGAAAAATTTAGCATATATAATTCAAACGTTATTGATTTACATCGTGAATCAACTGTTAATTAACGATCCGATCGATATATTCCTCGTTTATAGAACATGCACATGCGCAGTAATTCAGTCCTGTTCAGCGCTGATAGTTGGTCACGTGGATTGTATTACGCCTGGCCCTATCGACGAAGTATTAGATTGGGTCAGGATGCCAGGCTATTGGGGGATTAAGATAGAATTTCCGATCCACGAGGTAATGATTTCCATTGGTCACAGTTGTAACTGGCTGCATCCAATCAAAAGCACCTTTATGAAGATCAGGTGTAAATGCTGAAAATGTAAATAAACAATTGCCAAATGCTGATTGTGCAACATGTCTTTAACCTCAAAACATCAGGGCTCACACTACTTCAGAATTATAGGGAGAAGTGACTTCTCTTTTTGAAACTGAGAGGGAGAAGTGGTGAGATTTGAAAGAGAAGTGCTCGTTCGCTCGCAGCGCTACAATGTTTGGTTTTTACTATAATACAAAGAGCCATATGTATCTTATTTTTTTATATTGTTCAATTTTTACCTGGGTATACAATTAAAGTAACAGTTCAAATTCAAAGTTGTTTAATTTTATCATATCTAGTTGCACAATTATTTAGTCTTCTTGTCAGAAAAAAACAATTAAATATCTGGCAATAATAAAAAAAAGATCAAAAGGAAAAGAAAGTTGTTATATCAATTAAAATTCAATTAAAAACTACTCTGTTATCATGTTTATGAAATTAAGTATTTCTCATTAAAAAGATATTTAAATTTAACAGTTTTATTTAACACAGTTAAGCTTGGACATAATATAATTATATTAGTGTAATAGTCCCAGAGTTGAGCAACTTTAATTTATAAATTGAAACAATGCATATACATGGAAATATATACATTAATCAAGTAGATCTAACCAAAAGTATGTTAATGCTTGTGGAATGCGTAATTTTTCCTTTTATGATCAATTTTCTTCTGTCAGCTGTGCTATTCATGCGTCCGTAGTCATTATTGCAAGAATCCAGATTTCGGTCATAACTGGTCTGTTTCCGATGAAATCCCGACTCCAATCTGTAGTTGTACAATAATTTGCCCCAAAATTTAAATGTCGGACGAAGAAAATTACAAAAATAAACGATGTTTGACACGCTATTTGGAAGGGAATGTGATGTTTTTAATGCAATATCAGGATAACAAATTTACTTCAGGCAAATTTCATCACGTTCTAATGAAGTAACAAGCTTATTTTGCCGAAAGTTAGAATGATTTGATGTACCCTCTCGAGTAACTGGAAGTGATCAAAAAATTGTCTTTATGAAAATAACATGCAACCAACTTTAAAATCAATGCTTTTTCCTCTTTTAAAGAAAATAAATCGTTTATGTCTTTGAATTTCTTTACTTTCAAATGAAAAATTGCTGTTTAATCGACTTGGTAAATGTTGAACATTGCCGATGACGAAAGGGACTGAAAGCGAGTATCGTGAACAACAGGGCGACTAGATTTCGCTTTTGACGGTCGGGCAAAGCGAAGTGACGGTCGGTCAAAACGAAGTGACGGACGGGAAAGCGACTATGTCGCCCCAGTCGCCTGCTAGCGTGAGCCCTGAACATGGGACAATATTTAGTAACAATTTTAAAGTTCTTAATCAACTAATTGAAGTTCCTTGGTATGTTTCTCCCGCAATTGTTGGAATGTCAATGTATATTTTCGGTTCCTGCTTCATGAAATTTGTGAACACTAGACACAAACATTTTTACACCTCGCCACTGAAGAGATTTAAAGTACTGTCATTGGTCAGATATGATGTAGTCGGAATATGCCAGTTCCAGGAAACGGTAGTTAGTTGAATCTGTCATGTGACTTCCATCACCACGTGACCAAAATGTAGGCATCGTCACTTAGAACACATGTCGAGCGAACGGGTGAAAAAGGTTGATCTTATACTGCACAAATTATTTGGGAAATTAAAATCTAATAAGTTGGTCACTCTCCCTTCAGTCGAACGGGAATTAAGATTACGTACTTACGGAACATAAATTATTTCTAGACTACCCTGCAGAATGGCGATTCTGAAAGTTCTTGAAATTTTAATAGAGCAGGGATACAGGTATGCCTTCTATCAATTAAATAACATCATAAAGGCATGCAAAATTGACAATCTTTTCCGTGAAAGACATGATTCAAGAAATAGCCTATCGGCGTGACTTTTATCTACCGGCAGTACCGGTAGATGGCGCAGCATTGTAATCACAAGTGTTGGCTAATCTGCCAAGGGTGGAGAGGAGGGGACTGGATCGTAACCCTTATGGTTAGCTGAGATGCTGTATTTCTTGCGCCCACTGGAAGCGTTGAGTATTGGTCAGGATTGACATTTCAGCGTATGACGTAGATGTACTGATACAATATTTTATTGGTTTTTAATTCCAATATTCATGATATTACAGGATTGTTACCAAAATTTAACAACAGACATAATTATAAGATAATCATAAACACACAAGCACATGTGTATCAACATTTATATATACATGATATATGGGTCTGGCCATCAAGCCTTGGCATAAAATCTCTTTGAAACAGCTTCTCCAAAATTAATTGTTTTTTATTATACGAGACAAGTCTTTTTATGATTGATTAATTTTAAAATAAATTTTAAGTTCTCTCTTACAAAAATTTTTTTTAGTGTATTATTTGTGCTTATCTTCAGTTTTCAGTCTTTAAATTTTGCTAATTTTGCTTTTCGACTTTAACATCAAAATGGTGCACATATATACATGTATATACAAGTCTAAATTGAAAACAATGTTCAAACCTTTGATTGCGTTGGATAAAAACCGCAATTTTTATACGTGTGCATGCAAAACAAATTTCTTGTTAGAGGGGTCTAAATACAGCACAAACAACATTTTCCAAAAGACCAAAAAAGTGAAAAAGTATATTTTAACAAAACGCATTTGACTAACAGGTCGAACAACAAATGTTCTTAAACCCTGCTGACTTGCGATTGGCTATTGCCAAATAAACGGATCACCAGGTGTAATAAATAGATCTTTAATTATAAATTTAATACCAAACAGAAAACAATAAACTTGCGGAAAAGATGGTATACCGCAAACCAAAGGTGCAAAGATTTTTGTACACCATATCCGTATTTCGACAATTAATGTCTCTTCAGTGATGTTAGGAATCGAAACGGTATTTGGAAGGCCATATAATTTACCTCAATTTAGGATAGACTCTTGAATTTTGAAGAGTCAAAATAGGATGAACGGATCATATAAACCCGAAGGCAAATATAATACAAGCCCAAACGAAAAAGTATAAATAAGTCTAAATTGAAAACAACGTTCAAACCTATGATTGCGTTGGATAAAACCGCAATTTTTATACGTGTGCATGCAAAACAAATTTCTTGTTAGAGGGGTCTAAATACAGCACAAACAACATTTTCCAAAAGACTATAAAAGTGAAAAGTATATTTTAACAAAATGCATTTGACTAACGAATCGAACAACAAATGTTCTTAAACCCTGCTGACTGCCATTGGCAATTGCCAAATTAATGGATCACCGTTGGATAAAAACCACAATTTTATACGTGTGCATGCAAAACAAATTTCTTGTTAGAGGGTTTAAATACAGCACAAACAACATTTTCCAAAGGACCAAAAAGTGAAAAGTATATTTTAACAAAACGCATTTGACTAACAGGTCGAACAACAAATGTTCTTAAACCCTGCTGACTGCCATTGGCGATTTCAAATAAACGGATCACCGATGTAATAAATGGATCTTAGTTATAAATTTAATACTAAACAGAAAACAATAAACTTGCGGAAAAGATGGTATATTGCAAACAAAAGGTGCAAAGGTTTTTGTACACCATATCCGGTTTCGACAATTAATGTCTCTTCAGTGATGTTAGGAATCGAAACGGTATTTGGAAAGCCATACATACAATTTACCTCAATTTAGGATAGACTCTTGAATTTTGAGGAGTCAAAATAGGATGAACGGATCATATAAACCCGAAGGCAAATATAATACAAGCCCAAACGAAAAATATAAACAAGTCTAAATATATATATATATATAAACAACATTTTCAAAAGACCAAAAAGTGAAAAGTATATTTTAAAAACGCATTTGACTAACAGGTCCAACAACTAATGTTCTTAAACCCTGCTGACTGCCATTGGCGATTGCCAAATAAACAGATCACCAGGTGTAATAAATAGATCTTTAATTATAAATTTAATACCAAACAGAAAACACTAAACTTATGGAAAAGATGGTATACCGCAAACAAAAGGTGCAAAGATTTTGTACACCATATCCGTATTTCGACAATTAATGTCTCTTCAGTGATGTTAGGAATCGAAACGGTATTTGGAAGGCCATATAATTTACCTCAATTTAGGATAGACTTGAATTTTGAGGAGTCAAAATAGGATGAACGGATCATATAAACCCGAAGGCAAATATAATACAAGCCCAAACGAAAAAATATAAATAAGTCTAAATTGAAAACAACGTTCAAACCTATGATTGCGTTGGATAAAAACCGCAATTTTTATACGTGTGCATGCAAAACAAATTTCTTGTTAGAGGGGTCTAAATACAGCACAAACAACATTTTCCAAAAGACCATAAAAGTGAAAAAGTATATTTTAACAAAACGCATTTGACTAACGGGTCGAACAACAAATGTTCTTAAACCCTGCTGACTGCCATTGGCAATTGCCAAATTAATGGATCACCGTTTTCAATTTAGACGAAACTTAAAAAGAAGAAAGAAATATGTCATTGGAATTAATTATTATCAAAGTGATGAACTGAAATGTAGAAAGTGGTTATTCTGTCTAAAATCAATGTATTTCCAAGGGGTATCCACCTTAGTGGACATGACTTTTACCTTTTATGCACTGTAAAAGAAATTTGAAAAACAACTGACTGAAAAGTATACAAATAACGATGCACTGTAGTTTAAAAAAAATATCTTGTAATTATTTAAAAAACCTATTATTGTAGATCCCTCACCTTGTCAGTTGATTATACAGTTTTTACAGCAAGCAGAAGCTCATCTAGCAGCCAGCACTGCCCTGGTAAGGGAAATACCAACTACACCTAATGGTCAGAATGATTCCAGGTCTGAAGATGAATTAAAACTTTTAAATGGGCCCAATTACCTTTTTTTTCCTTTTTCCCAAAATTATAATTTTAAAAAAAATGGGGGTGTTTAAATTTTGAATTTAGAAAAAATAAATTTTTTTTAAACAAGAACCAAAAGGGAATTTAATTAAAAATTTTTTTGCCCTAATTTAAACCCATTAAAATTTAAAAAAAAGCAAAATATTTTAATAAAAATTTAAATTTAATTTTTTGAATTTTTTTTTTTTGAAGGGATTAAAATTTAAAATTTTTTGAATTTAATTTGAAAATTTAAAATAAATTAAGGAAAAATAAAAAAAAAATTTTATAATTAAATTTTTTAAATTTTTAAAGAAAAATTGAAAATTAGTTTTTTTATAATTAAAATCGAAAATTTAATTTTAAAATAAAAAAATTTAATTTAAAAAATTTTGGGACATTGTTTATTTTTTGGGAATTTTGAAAAATTTTTTAGTTTTAAAATAACTTCAGATAAAGGTTTTAATTTAATTTCAAGGACTATTAAGTTTTATTGTTGTAGACAGTAACTGAAAAGGTTACAAGCTACAATAAGGTTTTTTCATTGACATACAATTTATTTTTTGTATATAAATTATCAAATTTAAGCATCATTTACATCTTCCCCATAGCAGCCTCTCAACTGGGAATGGCAGTGTAAAACTTCTTTTTAAAAAGTTTTTTCAATAGGAATTGTCTTACAATTTTGGGGGCCTTGGTGTCCGAGTGTCTTAAGCAGTTCATCTACTGTATCACTGGCTGGTCAACAATGAAGTTTGGAGTTTGAACCCTGCTCGTAGCATGTGCATTAGATAGGATTGTTAGTTTTCCTGCTGAAGTTAGGTGGTTCTCTCTGGGTACTACAACTCCCTCCACCATTAAAAACTAGCACTTTTCATTCATAAAAAATTAAGATAATTGCAATTACAACTGGAGTTTTTGCCAAAAAAAGTGGAAGCTATATTTTGTAGAATTAGGAAATCTATAGTTTCTTTGGCCTGTAGGTTTCAACTTTGTATATGTAGGAAAATTACATTAATGATCATCTTGAAATGCTATTTAAGGCCAGCATTTCATCTGTTTTAAAGAAATGTATTGATAGTTTTAACTAGTTCTTAGGCCCATATAAAGACTCAGAAGCTATTGCTATAAATATTGACCAGTTTTAAAAAGGTGACAGATATTGAATTTTTAATTTATGTAAGATTGTATTTTAGATTAACAAGTCAAGTTATTAATTGATTTTTCACAATATTTCCGACCCCTGCATAGAGTCAGATTTCCTGTACGAAGATTTATTTATTTCTGTTCCAGAATAATTATGCTTAATAAGATTCTTAAACTTCTTTTTGTCGATGTGAATAGTTTTTTGTTAGTATAGCTATTGAAAATATTTGAATATGTTATATCGTCTGTCACGGAACAATACACATATTGTTACAATTTTGTTGGGCTTTCGTCACTGTCTTTTCACAGCTGTAAAACCTTTAAAATTTATTAGAGAATGTCAGTTTAAATGATCAGAGATAATTTAATTGATTTTTGGATCACTGAAGAAAATATTTATACATTGAGATGATATGGTAAAATATTGGAAGGTTAAATAGGTATTTTTTGTGTGGTTTGTTTTCCTTTTCAGTTGGAACAGGACTTTGAATAAGCAGAAATTGAAATTATGCATTTAAGGATATATATGTAAATCCTTTTTGTTTTTTTAAGAATAATCCAAATAATGGAGAAGAAAACCAACCAAAGAAAGCAACAAAACAAGTTGTTCTTAATTTGGATCAAACTTTATTTTAGTATCAAGCCCTATCCTTGCTAATCACACAGACAAAAAATTTACTGTGGAAAATTCTACCATTTTTTTTTGTAATAAAGGAATAGGGTTATGACAGTAATGTTATGTCAGGAATTTGAAGTATTCACAAAATATCGAATTGTCAAAATATTGATAAAAGATTCTTAATATGCTGCAGGTATATTTGTACTATTTATATATTAAATTGAGTATACGTGTATATGTAAGAACTGGATAAAGATATATCAGTACAGTATTTTTCAATGAATATGATAATAAGGAGATGTGATATGATTGCTACTGAGAAAACTATCCACCAGAGACCAAATGACATACATGCAGATCAAAGCAATTATAGTTCAACATATGGCCTTCAACAATGAGCAAAGCCTGCACCATATCAAATGTTTTAAAAGGCTCTGAAATGACAAAATGTAATACAAATTGAAAAAGAAAACCAACAGCTTGATTTGTGTACAAAATAACAGACTAAAAACAAATATTATAGACAGTAACCAAAACCTTTTTAGAAGTTAATAGACACAGGGAACATTCTACACAAGATAAATTCCTAACCAAGGGAGATATGACAGGAGTGAAAACATTTATACTTTAAACATTTTCACACAACAGAAGTATTTTTTAATGGATTGTTTATTGTAAACTTGATGGAAATATTTTATAGATTTTGATCTGTAAATCATCAGATGGTTCAAAAGAAAAAGATATTCTCCACAAAGATTATTCACTTAAATGTTCTGACTACTTTAAGTATATGATCATGTTAAAATGATAATAAATACAGTATATGGACAAAAGTTGTTCCTGATTTTTTGCTATATATTTTATACAAGCTAAAGGTTTATTAAGGTTTTGAAATCAGTTTGTATCTAATTTTTATGAATTTTTCATTATTTTTCCCAAAGTTGTTTTGTAAGTCCTATGATAGCTGTCATATAATTTTCAAATAGTAATTAACAACCATTAATTTTTAAAACTATTTAAAAATTTTGATGTCAGAATTAACGCGAATACAGTTATTTGTTTAACTTGCAAATTGTAGAAAACTTCAAAAAAAAAAAAAAAAAAAAAAACTATGAAGAATTGTATAAGGAACCACTGCTAATCTGATTTTAATGATATAATTGGATGAAATCAATTTCATTTTTTTTTTCAAACTTAAAAGTAAAAAAACAATACAGGAATAATACATTTCAGGTAAAATTTTATTGTCCTTAATTTCGTATCAGTTATTTCAGCTTCATCATCATGATGTCCAGAATAGTTATTTCATATTTGCAGTTTTAATTGTAAAATCATCTTTCGTTTATTTTGGTGATTTAAACTCATAGTAAGCAGAAAAACTAAAATTCAGCATAATTCTTTCATAAAAAATATGCATGTCAGACTTTTCTGTTAGTCCAATTGTCAGACAGACACTTAGATGTATTAGGGACATTCTAGGTGTCTAAATCTAGCAACTTTAAAAGCAGACAGATGTGTTTGAAAAGTTTTGTATAGAGTCATTGATTTCCTTTAAGTATTAGTGCATTAAAAGTATTCATTCACACTTGCATATTGAATAGCCTAAGTATGAAATATGACAAAAGAAATCATATGGTTTATTTAAACTTAAATGAAATTATTTAAATTACATTTAAACTTTATCACACATATATGCCGATTAACAAAAATACTTGTACCAAAAAACTTGTACAATACATTTGTTAGAGTTTAATTATTGCCATAAGATATCCTGAAAAATAGATTTGACCATATTTTTTCAAGTTAAAAAAAACATCAAAAATTACTTAGGACTATTGTCTCATGTGCGTCAACCAAATAATGAATTATAATAATTGATTTGTAATCTAATTTAATATATGCATTGATCAATGTCAAAGAATATGTTGATAATTTATAAAAAGAATTGTGTTTTACAATTGGTTTTCATAAAGACTGTTTTTGGAATTAAAAAGTACAAAGATGAAAAGTTAATGCTTTACAAAGATTATCTTTTAAAAAGACTAAATGTTACCAAGAGAGTAATCGTAACTCAAATGTATACATTTTTCATGTACAAGTATACCCTTGTATTATTACAGTTTTGGCATATTTATCCATGAGATATTTTCTCTTATATGTACTGATCCAATTTTTTTTTCTTTGTTCATAGTGTTGAAAGAAATTGTTATGCAATCCATCTGAATCATTTGCCCTATGTGTACATGTACATGATTTTCTGCAAAATTATTTTTTAAATATCTTGATGTGTCCTGTGGTCATCCATATATATACATGTATTGTTTCTCTGTTTAACAATGTGATTGTCGAGCATAATATGACAGTATTTGTTAGATTCTGTGTTTCAAAGGGCAGTGCAACCTTATTGGCATCTAGCAAAAGATTACCCACAATTGGTGTAAGAGACTGTCTTGAACATGTTGAACTTGCAGTAAGGTGCAAGCTTAGACTGCTTTCCTCTATGTTAACAGCCTCACTGGGACTTTGAGAAAAAGGACAGCAATAAAAGCACTGTACCTTTGCTTGGGTTTTTTCTAGTGCAGGTAGAAATATTATGTATTGAATTGATATACTATAAACTTTCTAAATAAATTTTAAACATTTGTTCAGTGGAAGTTACTGAAGACAGCAGAGATTACATGAGTTTTACTATGAGGTTATTCACAGAGACTTGTTATATTTTCAGACAAATTAGTTGTTAAAGAAAGCAAAAAAGTGATTGCACTGAAGTTACTGGCATTGAAAGTAGCAGCTCACTTAAACTGGAATCTCAACATTCTTCTCAAAAAGTAGGTGTATATTGTATAAACAGAACACTAATAAATGCTACATAGTTTTTCTTTCAATGAGGCCACCCTTAAGAAATTCTATGTTTGATGTTGCCTACCCATGCCTTCTAGGGTTGGTTAGGTAGGTAGGGATTTTATATTTTTTTTGGCCTACAGCCTAAGTTACATCTTTTAGACAAAAAAATAACGTTAGAGCAGGAAAAAATCATTAAAAATGTGTCATAAACTTTTTTGGGTAGGCTGCTTTTTACTAATTTAGGTGGATAGGTAGGCAATGTCAAACAATTTACATTTTATTTTTGGCTTGAATTTCATTAAATATTGCTATCTGCACAGAAAAGCTCATATTTGAATCCAGCTAATCCATGGAACAGCTGTACATAGACTAAGTACACAAATTGATTCCTTTGAAAGCAAATAAATACATAAGTTAAAGATAAGTGCACATATTTGTTCAGGGATTAATGTAATGTAAATACATTGTATGGGTACTTATGCTACTGTAAACTCAAAATTTTTGTGATGATTTTATTATGGAGAAAATTGCACTGGGAAAAGTTTCACAAAAATTAAAACTAGCATTTCAAATTTACATGTAGCATTATTTGTATTCAGCATTTCCTGAAATTGTAATTATTAATCTTGCATTTCTGTCCATTTCTGCAATAATCGCAATAATAAATGTCTGCAAGATTTTCTGAATTTATGGTATAAGCTGTAGCCATCCTAACAAATGGAATCAATAATAATTCTTGTGTGTTTATATTGCAGTATACCAGTAGCATTACTACAGATCCTTCTCAATGAGCTGATGAGGTTAACAGTTGATGGTGACATTGAAGAGATCAAGTCCACTGTATCAGATTATAACAGTATCAGTGAGGAAACTCTCTTCTCATTACAACTCTTTCATAGATGGTAAATTATCATTATAGATAATACTTTCACCTGAGTGGATGGCTATACCCTATACTAAATAATCTAGCATGCTACATGTGCTAGGCATTGCTTTTTATGCCCCCGCGGAGGGGGCATAAAGTTTTACTCTTGTCAGTCTGTATGTCCGTCCATACGTACGTCCCGAAAGTTGGTTTCCGTTCTCTAACTTTAGTTTGCCTCAACCAAATGTTTTGAAACTTATACACAATGCTAATTACCACAAAATACAGATCAAGTTTGAATTTTGGTGGCGTCACTATAACCGTTCTAGAGTTATGCCCCTTTACAAATGGAAATATTGATGAATTTTTCGTTTCCGTTTTCTAACTTTAGCTTGCCTCAACCAAATGTTATGAAACTTATACACAATGCTTAATACCACATAATACAGATAAGTTTGAAATTGGGTGGCATCACTTTTACCATTGTTGAGTTATGCCCCTTTATAAACATAAAAAATGCTGAATTTTTCGTTTCCATTTTCTAACTTTAGTTTGCCTCAACCAAATGTTATGAAACTTATACACAATGCTTATTACCACATAATACAGATCAAGTTGGAAATTGGGTGGCATCACTTTAACCTTTCTTGAGTTATGCCCCTTTATAAACATAAAAATTGCTAAATTTTTGGTTTCCGTTTTCTAAATTAAGTTCGCCTCAACCAAATGTTATGAGACTTATACACAATACTTATTACCACAAAACTCAGATCAATGTTGAATTTTGGTAGCGTTTCTTTTACCATTCTTCAGTTATGTCCCTTTATAACTTTATATGATATGCAAGCGGGGGTATCGGACACATTCCCCATTTCTTTTTAAAAGTAACAAACCATGAAAAATAATGTGTAAAAAATGAAGTTTCTAGACATATTTGAAAATAAACCAACAAACACTTGTATAGAAGATTGAATCAAGATTCAGTTTATTATTTTCCCAGAAAATATATTACAAAAAAGTTAATAGACTTGCATTCAGTCACGTTTGTAAACAAAAGGAGTGGTGATCTGCACAAATAGATGTCAATGAGCCAATTATACTTATATCCAATTGATATATTTCAACCATTTGTTCTGCCATCTATAGACTCCTTGACTAATACGACCAATAAACCTTGGCTGTAGTGGGATTATAAACTCAGTTTTAGTTAATAAAACTTTCTTTTTCGTTTTTGCAGGGCGTTATTAGCAGTTGTACGAGACAGTTTTCCTAGGAGACCAATCAAATCATTTGTTCAAGTGTAAGTTTGGTTTTACATGAGATGTATGAGTTGATATTAACAGGAGTAATTTTCCATGCAATATGTATCCCCAAAAGAGCTGTTAATTTCATTATAAATTATGGAATTTGTTTTGGAATAACTGGCAAATTTTGGTTATGAATAAAAATTATTTTAATTTTAATAAGTATTTATATTTATTTTCACACTTGAAAACAGTTTGATTGTAAAATATGAATACAATTGGATATGGGTCAATTAGACAGCAATCCAGTCACACAAAAAAAACATGAAGGATGTAGAGATCATCAAATTGTCTTTAATAATAGATAAGTGTCTATTCAATATGTCAAGCTCTAAATCTCTCTTCTTTAAAAGTGAAAACTACTACATTTTGTTTTTGTACTGAGACTATCAAACATCTGCCATTATTATTGATTCTGTAAAGGACTAAAATCAGAAAGCTATACATACAGGCAGCAATTGACAATCTCCTAATCAGGGCAGTCACAGATACATGTGGTGGTATTAAAGTAGGTTTTTTTTAACACTCAACCCCCCGCCCCCCTTTTTATTTTCAACAGAAGATACAAAGAAAGACATACAGTAATAATTAATAAAAAATGCATATCTCTATAATATCTGTATGATAGATAACAGAAACACATGTTACTAGTGAAGCACGTACAACTGTATCAAAGAATTCTCACCGTAACTGAATGCAAGCTCAAAGTGCTGATACACAGAATCAAACGCTTGTATTTCAAATGGAAACCATGTATTCCTATACTTTTTTTTTAAATGATAATGTAATAATGGTGAAATTTCTCCCCCATTTACACATAAGTTACTATTAATTTTTACAGTTTTACCTGATTTTGTTCAGGTAAATTGTCAAATGTCTTGAAATGTGAATGTTTTAATTTTTTGTTCAAATTTTACAAAGAAATCAACCATTCATTTAAGTTTTATTGGTGTAGGTTTCATTGGTCAATGGAGTTCTTTTTAATATAACTTTTCATTTTTATTGTAAATTTTCTTTATATTTCTGACATTTTTATGCCCAAGCTGTAGCAGAGTTAAGTTTTACCCTTGTTCGTCTGTACGTCCCAAAATTGGTTTCTGTTCTCTAACTTTAGTTTGCCTCAACCAAATGTTATGAAACTTATACACAATGCTTATTACCACAAAACACAGATCAAAAATGTGGAAGGGTATTTGCAATGAATTGAAGTACATGTTTTGGTTTCAATTTAATATTGCTCAAGGAAATTGAGGATAATATAATAAAAGAGTGTATTCAGAATGTCATTAAAATTGAAAGGTCAACTAAATTGGTGTTAATTTATGTGGTTTATTGATGTGTTATTTCATTTGCTTGAATTTTAACTTGCGTGCAGTTTCAAGAACTAATATGGTTGTCTTTTAAATTTGTTTTTACCATGTTGACTGAATGTAAGAAATATAAATGAAAAGATTTAATGTATGAAACGATGCGTTACGCATAACAAGATAGCAAAAATTCTTAAACGCGGAAGGTCATTTTATGATCTTTTAGTAAAGTACAATGGAACAAACAAAAAATCGTGCTTTAATGATTATGGTAGAAAAAATATACTGGCCAAGAACATTGATTGATTGGCTTTATGCTGCATCACTGGCCAAGAATAGTAATATAGTTAAATGCTGTGCATTTGATCATGGGCTGTTGAAATATATATTAGTTAATGTGAGTTTTAAAACAGATAGAAGGAATTAAGAAAAAAATTGCCTATCAATCTTTCAACTGTGGATTTACATAGCTTAGTGTTTTAATGAAAAGAAGATAAAACTACATTATACTTGAAATTCAATTCCTAAGCGCAACTCAGATATAATGATTATTCACAGTACAGAAATAAGTTTATGTACAAGAAAAGTTCTGCAGAAGAAAAATTTACCTTTGTATGTGTCATTTCAGTCAAGGCCAGGTAGACCCTGCTATAGCATACCATGCTTTAAATGAAGTCATAATGAGAAATGTAAGTACATTGGTGAATCAGCACATAATAAGAAAATGGAAGATGTATTCTAATGTTTGGATGTGTAAAATTTGATTTGGATTCAATATATGTTAAACTATACAATTGAGGACGACTCTGTAGCATAAACAATATTTTAATAATTAAAAAAAAATGACATTTGAAGAGTTCCCATCATCAGTCTTGGATTTTATGTTGGCAAAGATCTGTTTTACCTACTCCACTGCATGTCACCAGTAAAATACCTCCATAAAACTTGCATATTCTAAACTGACAGTTTTATATATTAAGAGTGACACAAAATTAAAATGTCTAAATACAATTATTCAGGGGTTGTGTCATTTTGTCATTCTAATGATTTGGAAAATGTAATTAGCAACTTGTGTTCATTAATATCTGAATAGTTTTTATATTGAATAGATTTGCTGCATGGTCTGACTGTGATGATATTATCCTTGTTCGAAAAGTGTGACTAACATTTTCCTAAAAGAGCTGATTTAATTCATATGTTTTTACTGAAACACTAATTGTTTAAACCAAACTGATTATTTTGTGTACTGTAGGATTTTTTTATGTATAGGGTCTAATAAATTCTTGCTTTTTGTTATTTCAGCTAAGAGAGTCTACTGCAGTCTCAATAGAAAATTTAGAGAAGTGTATACAATGTGGGCGTGTCCTGAAATTGCCTGTCTCAAAATGTTTTCCTGTACTTAGTGATAACACAGAGGATTTTAGTTTGATATGGGATAACTGTGTAACAGTAACTCCACAGGAATATCACTGTCAGGTATTATTTATATATATGATATTTTATAAATTAAAAACATTTGACAGGTGGATTGATATGTCAAAGAATTGTTAACTACCATGTTGTTTTGTCTACATATAAAAATAAGAAGTTGTGGTATGATTGCCAATGAGATATTCCTCCACCAGAGACCAAATGACGTAGACGGTTAGCAACTATAGGTTGACGTAGGGCCTTCAACAAAACCCATACAGCATAACAAGCTATAAAAGGCCCAGAAATGACAAATGTAAAACAATTCAAACTATAAAACTAATGGCCTGATTTATGTACAAAACAATAAAACAGAAAACAATTATGAAATACAGAAACAAACATCAACCAAAGAATTATAGGCTCCTGACCTGGGACAGGCACATACAGAATTTGGCGAGGTTAAACATGTACAGATAAAATAGGATATATCATGAATCATTCAATGACCATGAATACTTTTACTTTTGCATATTGAAGATTAAGTTCATTAAATGGTATATTAGAAAGAGTTTTTAAACATGATAGAGCTTGTAACTATTTATGGCATGTTGTAGATAAAAGTTTAAACAGTAATAATATAGGATATGGACAACTACACAATGTTTCGTTATAAGAGGGTGCTCCACTTTTAGGTGCGCATTTGGATAAATAGTTTTTAGAACCAGTACAGTTACTATCTCGCACTTGTTTCATAGCCAGGTGTAGATGATTCATATATTCTATATTCTGAATTCATAAATCTATTAATAAATGATTTGAAATATTTTTTTTTTAAAAGGCAGTTATGCATAGGAGTTTTTATTTTTTTCTGTTTTATATTTTCAGTTATACTATGATTTAGGAACATTCTTCTTCTATCAGGAGGCTTACACACAAGCATACACAATGTTTAAACATACATCAGATCTTATAATACAGGTATGTACACACAATGTTTAAACATACATCATGTTTCTCGTTTCTCGTTTTTTATATATACTAGACCGTTGGTTTTACCGTTTGAATGGTTTTACACTAGTACTTTTGGGGCCCTTTATAGCTTGTTGTTCGGTGTGAGCCAAGGCTCCGTGTTGAAGGCCGTACATTGACCTATAATGGTTTACTTTTATAAATTGTTATTTGGATGGAGAGTTGTCTCATTGGCACTCACACCACATCTTCCTATATCTATCAGATCTTATAATACACGTTTGTACACATAATCATACACAATTGCTTGTTGTTCTGTGTGAGCCAAGGCTCCGTGTTGAAGGCCGTACATTGACCTATAATGGTTTACTTTTATAAATTGTTATTTGGATGGAGAGTTGTCTCATTGGCACTCACACCACATCTTCCTATATCTATATACAATGTTTAAACATACATCAGATCTTAAAACACAGGTATGTACACACAATCAAACACAATGTTTAAACATACATCAGATCTTAAAACACAGGTACATCAGATCTTATAACACATGTATGTACACACAAGCACACACAATGTTTAAACATATATCACATATTATAACGTGTACACACAAGCATACACAATGTTTAAACATACTTCAGATTTTATAATACAGGTGTGTACACACATGCATACACAATCCTATCAGTTGTTTAAAGAGCTCTATGTTCTATGTTGTGATTGTATATATGAAAAGCCAACTTTAAATAAAGGTTACTTACTTACTAATGATTGAACATCTAGCATTAAAAATATCTTTTTGGGTAACTAATGATTGAACATCTAGCATTAAAAATATCTTTTGGGTAAGGCTATGGCTCATATCTAAATATTGAATGAAAAGGTCTCAAAATGAGGTTATTTTGGCATTTTGGGGGGAATTTTGTATTAAATGTAAGTTGTTCAAAGTCCTATAGCAAATATGTAAGACAAAATTCAAAATATAAACACTGATATCTGACAGATTAATTTTCTGTGATCATTTGACGGATGTTATTTGATAGATTTATATTATAACAAAAAATGTGATTAATCCTGTCTCAGTTATCTCCACCAATGAAACACAATTTTCATTTAATGGTACAAATATATTGATTGGCGGTCATTTTTGATATTTGGCTGTTGTTTCCATATAAATATATGTTACTTTAAAGTTCAGTAGGAAATAGTCCCTGTAAAAAAAAGAAATATATGATTTGTTGAAAGTTCAGTTACTGGAAAGAGAAATGGCAATATTCTAGGCACCAGTGTTCACAAGGGAATATACCACCTATCAAAAAGACACTCTGTGTAATGTGTTGTAAAATAAAGTATGACAAGTTGTCATTAAAAGTTCAAATTTTTTTAGTGTAAATCAGCAGTATGTTGGAAGATCCTGTTAGAAAATTTTAGAAGAGAGACAGTATCATGTAGCTAGCCATTGATAATGAATGACAGTTAATATATTGAAAACACCTTACATTTATAGGTAGATGATCCAGTGTTCATCAATGTAGATAATGCCAGGTTAAAGGGATACCACCATGGTTGTCAGAGTTTACAAGGTGTGACTCAGCAAGAACCTCCTGAACAAATTACATTGTATGAAAAATCAGAGGCTTGTCGGAGAAATGGTTTCAAGGTAAGAACCTCCAATTAAGTCTGAGGCTTATCCTAAAAAAGATTTCAATCTAAAAAAAATTCTAAGTTGGTAATGTTTAAAGAACGATCAGAGGCATTTATAGAAATGATTTCAAGGCATATATCCTCCTATGAAGTTGGAGGCTTATCCCGAAAGTGGTTTCAAAGTGAAAACTCCCTGAGTAGTATGAAAGATCACAGGCTTGTCATTAGATTTATTTCAAGGTCAACTTTTTTGACTTATAGTGGATAAAAACTTTACAATTCCACTGATTAAGTTTCAAAATATTAGAATTAAGTTGATTAATTCTACAAAAGATATCCAAAAGCTAAAACAGCATGAGTTGCTATCTGTAGTGAAAATTTTGACGGGACGTATTATGGTATACAAATGTCGTCTGTCTGTCCGGCGTAAACATATCGCACCGTAACTTGAGAACGACTTATCCAAATTTCATGAAACTTAACATAGTTGTTTCTTATGATGGTCAAATGATCTGTATACTTTTTGGTGAAAATAAGATTAAAACTTTTTGAGTTACGGGACATGGTAACTAAAACAGGTGTGTGTTTTTTTTTTCACAGGTCGCGCCGTATCTCAAAAACAATTTATGATTATTGCTTAAAACTTTACACACTTCTTAGTTATATTAATCTTAAGATCTGTATACTTTTTGGTGATGATTCAAAATTTAATTTTAGAGATATTGAGTATTTTGTTAAAAAAGGGGGAGGGGTTTTTCACATGTCGCGCCGTATCTCAAAAACAGTTTATGATTATTGCTTAAAACTTTACACACTTCTTAGTTATATTAATCTTAAGATCTGTATACTTTTTGGTGATGATTCAAAATTTTATTTTTGAGTTATTGAGTATTTTGTAAAAAAAGGGGGAGGGGTTTTTCACATGTCGCGCCGTATCTCAAAAACTATTTATGATTATTGCTTAAAATTTTACACACTTCTTAGTTATATTAATCTAAAGATCTGTATACTTTTTGGTTTTGATTCAAAATTTTATTTTCGAGATATTGATTTTTTTTTTTTAAAAAGGGGGGTTTTCACATGTCGCGCCGTGTCTCAAAAACGATTTATGATTATTGCTTAAAAATTTACACACTTCTTAGTTATATTAATCTACAGATCTGTATACTTTTTGGTTTTGATTCAAAATTTTATTTTAGAGATATGGAGTTTTTTGTAAAAAAAAGGGGGTTTTCGCATGTCAGAAACTATTTATGATTATTGCATAAAAATTCACACACAAGACGACGGGCGTATCATGCACTCATGGCGCAGCTGTTTATTATCAATAAATTCACACGATACCCTTACCAATAGATAAGAAAATAATTGTTGAAAATAGAAAATTTGAAAAATTTCATGTGGGGAAAAAAAATTCATTTATAAGAGTTCAGTATTTTGGGCACCTTTAAATGCTTCTGAAAACACAACAAAAATAAAACAAAAAATGTGCATGTTTTGGTCAGTTAAGGGGATTCACTTATATGATTTATCAATGGTATTTGGTATGCAGTTTTATTAGCATTGCATGACCTCATTTACATGGATCATTGATGATGTTAAGTTTATGTCATACTTGTAATTAAACTTCTATCTCTTAAAAGACTTTCAACATCAATTCAGTCTGGTCAGTTAAGCAGGCAACACATTTCAGTGTGTGCACTTTTGTCTAATATAGGATGTAATAAAGATTTTAATCATAAATTTGTCTTGATATGTTTGTAGGGTATAGTTGATGTATTAATAGAAGACAACTTGCGACAGGAACTAACTATGATATACAGAAGTGAATTAGAGGATGAAATAGGCACAAAAGGAGATAGGTAAAAAAGCTTTATCTGTATCAGTTATCTTTGAATAGATTCAACCCAAATGTTGATTATGGCATTGAAATATTGTCATGAGGATTTTTCTCATAAGACCTTTGCTGTGAGTCATATGTTTGACTTTGTGGGATGTTAAAAATTGCAGTCACATCTTTATTTCAATCAGATGCCTTGAAATGAAGAAAAGAATTATTTCTACCTCGGTTGTATTTAAAAAATACGGGAAAAAATTCGATAGATTTTGAAAACTTTAGTCCCACTGTGGAGGCTATCATATATTTAGAACTAAATTTCATTCCTGAAGACCTCACAGCAATTTTGAAAATGAAGATAAACATTAAAACACATTGTTTCTTTCAATAATGATGACTTTCTTGTGTTTAATATTATTGTCTTATTTACATCTATTCTGTATCCCTTCCTAATAAAAATAAATGTTTTTTTTTTTAAGTTTAAATGAGGTATATGTCCAAGTCAGTATATGTAATGTAGTGAGAGGCGTGATGGAAGGCAAAGCTTTAGTTTCACTGTTAGCAGATGTTATAGAAGATGCTGATCCACAAACTATAGAATTCCTCATATTAGTATGTATTGTTATTGGAAATTGTTGTCAGCCTAGGATGAAGATTTATTATAGAACTGCAACGAAAAATAACCATGCATTATACAATTAAATGATATAAAGTCATATTAAACAAATTTCCGGTGATTATAATGTTATGAAAGTTATTGAACCAATGCATGCATGTATTCTAAACTAAGTCTTCTGTGTACGTTTTTAAAGTTTATTATGAATCGGTAACATGTTATCGATAAAAAATATTTCATTCATTTACTGTTGATCGTAATCTACCTACCTGCTGATAAATAGTATGATTGTATAAAAAGTGGAATTTGAAACAGAAGAAATACAACATATCAGTAAACCACTAACAATCAAATGGATTAGGTTATTAAAAAAAACGTGTAAAGGGGGAAATAATTTGAGGGGAAAAAATTGATAAAACTTGATAGATATTGATGTATAAGATTTAGGCCCAAGCAGTACATTAAATTAATTGTTATTGAATATTTTACAGGTTTTAGGGAGAGCATTACATGGGGCCTCTTTTTCCCAGAAATCAAATCTGAAATGTTTTGTGTGGTAAGACATTAATATATTTTATATAATTACACATGTAGTGTTACATAAAAAAAATACTGTAGAGATCCTGTAAAATTGCACAAAGTCAAGGATACAGGTTTTGCTGAAATTTTACTGAAACACAGACAAACAATATAGAACTTTAAAAAAATAAAAAATAAGCTTCAAAAACCAATGCCAAAATCAAAACCAACTAGAGAAAAACCAAAAATCTACAAAAGGGAGAAATTCTTAAAATTAGCAAACATTTCACCATGATAAAGGCAATAATCATCTCCATAATTATACTTATTACAATTGAAAAAAAAAATGTTATTTCTCAACATAAAAGAATAAACATAATTGTTAGCTCTTCTTTCCAAGAAAGGTTTGAATGTGATAGCAGTTATTTTAAACTTTTAGAATATTTGAAAAGAATCATATCTTCTGTAAACGGAAGGCAATATTAATGAAATGAGCTCCATTTACCCTTTTTTATGCCCCACCTAGGGGCACAATGTTTTTCAGTCTGTGCGTCCGTTCGTCTGTTCATCCGTTCATCTGTTCATCCGTCCGTCTGTCCCGCTTCAGGTTAAAGTTTTTGGTCAAGGTAGTTTTTGATGAAGTTGAAGTCCAATCAACTTGAAACTGAGTACACATGTCCCTATGATATGATCTTTCTAATTTTAATGCCAAATTAGAGTTTTGACCCCAATGTCACGGTCCACTGAACATAGAAAATGATAGTGCGAGTGGGGCGTCAGTGTACTATTGACACATTCTTGTTTATATTTATGTTATTAATATTGACCATAAATGTAGTTTTTCGTGTAACATTATGATATTATACATCTATAAACATTGGTAATTTCAGGCATTTAATGGACCTTTCTGCTGCAGCCTCACATTTTAATCATGCCATAATGAATGGAGATTTTAAGAAACATTTTAATGAACAGGAGCTGATGGAAATGAGTGTTTATATCAGGGAACCAGAATTAAGTTATGCAGACTCTTTTGATGATGCCACACTTACCTGTAGTAGTTTTCCTTCCAGTAGAGGTGAGTGTATAATTTATGCATTAAAAGAATAATTGCCATGGTGAATTGTCACTCTTGCATTGCATGATATAAGATATTTTTTACAAGCAAGCAGGCAAAATGCACTTTCAAAATGAAATTTTATTTATATGACTATCAATTATCAACATTTTTAGAGCTGCCAATATTTGCAAAATATTTTGAAGTTTATTAGATTTACTCAATTTTTTTGAATCTGTAATATTGCATAATTTTGTATGGAAATCAAAACTCACAAAATTACATCGCTGAAAATCAATTTGAAAAACAAAAGTGTTTAATAACCTCTGAATTTTTTGTAAATTTTTTAAAAGTAAAAAAATTGACCTCAGAGTTAGTGTTTTTACTTCTGAGGTTGAAAATATGGAACTTCAGTAGTTAATAATTACAAATCAGAAAATATTTACAATGCCAAAATATCTATGACACTCTTTAAAAAAAACATATGAACACATTTTTTTTTGTATTTTGATAAATTTTAGTAAAGAAAATCAACCAAGAACTCTTTCTGAATGAATATTAAATGTACATAACTGGTTCATGACTAGTTCTTCACTGTAAAAACTTTTATAGGGTATAATATCAATTTCTTTTATAATTTCCTTTGCAAATATATGGCAAATAGAAAAGCACAATAATAATGAGTTACAGAAATTGAACATCATTTGAAGCCAACTATTTATTTTAGAGTTATTTTCATGATATATTGGTGTTGTTTAAATTATTTCCCCTATAACATCCAGTACACAAATTTAAAGGAAAAACTTGTTTGATGTCTTGAAATCTGTAGGGAAAAAATAAATCAGTATCTATATATAAACATTTGTACTAACTGCTATGAAATTAATTAAAATGTACTCTACTTGTTTTTTCAAAAAAACAGTAGGACATTATTCAGATAAAGTACAAGGATTTGAAAAAAATATTAGACATGTAATTTCTAGTTGTTTATAACCTATATAGATTTGTGTCAAATTACCTTGACAATGTAAGGAGTATAAGTTGAAAGTTGAGTACAGATATTTCATAATGTTTTGTTTTAAAAAGTCAGAATTTAGTAGGACGCCATGAAAATGAATTAACCTCGAAACAACTATGAATTTTAATTGTTTAAGATAGCCTAACATATATTTTAAAGTTCATGTGTAATTTGATAAACTAAGGAATTTATCTGTCACCTGACTTCAGAGAAATGGTCACAACCATTATTATGCTATAGTGGTTTTTATGCCTCACTTTGAATGAATTTCCAGTTAACATTATTTTAAGGTAACACTAATATCTCCACAATTAAATAATTCTATATGATTTGCAGACTTTTAAATTTGTTATCAAATGAATTTAAAAAAGAAGAACATGATACACTGTTTATTTCAATATTTGTATTATTTTTGTTTTTTGTGGTAGAAATGACAGGTTTGTGAAAATGCTGAAAATTTTATATATAAAAATTTGATTAACACAACACACTGGTCTAAGATGTAATGCTATTAAATAAGTCTTTACCTTATTAAACCTTACCATACATTTTTGATAATGACTTGGTTTGTAAATATAACCCTAAGATTTGATGAACTAGAAATTCAAACAAGCATTACCTTATAGACAGTGTATGTTTTCGTAATGAAAGTATTAATTCATGGTTATTTTTCACCCATAATAATTCATCTTATGTTGTGTTAAAATTTTCAGTAACCTTAATTGTAAATAGATATATTTTAAATGACTCTGTTGACTCCTAACAGATATTTTGACTAATTCTGTAATTCATTGAACAGTATAGTACTAATTTTAGCACAACTGTGTTTACTGTGCATTTAATGAATATTTAAGTCAGACTTTTATGATTTGTACAAATGAGTTTTTATACAGTTCAGTGAATATCCTTTGCAGTTTTTAGCTTCCAGTTAAAATCATATTGGCTGGTGACAGTATTTTTCCTAACCCTTTTTGAAACTTTCAAGAAATTTATACGGCAAGTTAGTGAACAAGGGCTTGCTTTGTTATCTTACTATATGGCTATTACCTTGTCCGTCTGTCTGTCCTTCCAACAAATATTATCAACACAATTTTCTCAGGACCACTGGACAGAACAACTTAATTTTGGTCAGCAGCTCGACAGTGATGTGTTGTAGGGTGTGAGGACTTTAGAGATATGTCAGACAACTACTTCCTGTCTAACCTATACTTTCAATATTTCAATATTTTTAATGAACTTTAAATTTTTCTTCACACATTTCTCCAATAATGCTGAACAGAATGACTTCATATTTAGTCATCAGCTTGCCAACAATGAGTTGTAAAATTGTGAGAGTTTTTTATCTGTAAGACACCTACTTCCTGTTTTCCGATACTTTTAGTTACGAGTGGGGGTATGCTTAGCAGGATAACGCTTGCATTCTTGTTTTGGTGTGATTAATGTGCCAATTAATTTTAGTACAAACAGTTTTGTGTTGAAAATAAAGATATTTTTATTTTAAATTTAGCTAGTATGTGTTGTTAAAAAAGTTGTTACATATTTATGCAATTGCATTATTATGATAAAAATTAATCATTATATTTACAATGGTAACAATGAAATACCGTTATATCTCACTCATGAAAAAAAACCACTTTACATTTTAAATAAATCCTCTATTTTAGCAACTCTGACAACATACAATATTAGATATTATCAGGATGAAAAAGAAAATTTGCATCAAAATGAAGTGAAAAAGATAAAGTTCCTTGCATTTTTTATTTACATTAAAAGTCAATGAAATAAAAACAATAACTCAAATAAATAGAAAATTCAAATATTAAGTTTTTGGATAAGTTATTTTATAATTATTAGTATTTTTTTTATTTCAACTATTCAAAAGTCATCAGATCACGATTCCCACCTATTTCACGGTACAATACTCAAACAAGTTTCTCAAGGGACCCTACCTTGACCTCTTTTTCAACAAGGAGTCGTCCATCAACTGCTCATTCTACAGGTAAACAAAATTGGTGCACAGCTAGCTATTAGACAAACATCATAGATGTGTGTAGCTTCTGAAGAAAAGAACCAAACATTTTGATGAATAGCTTTTTTCAGATACTAACTTTTTAGTACATCTTTATTATTATTTTGATTTTTTCACTTGAAATGTTTGAAGATCGCAAGTTAGGACTTTTTATTTCAATAATGTAGACACTTTGCACTGTTGATTGATATATTTGATAGAAGTTCTTGATCACTTTCTATATAAAATTATTTTGGTTAGCTCTGCAGTCACTAGAAAATTAATACAGGCTTCTGGCAAAATGCTTTTCTTCCAATCAACTCAGTATTTCAAATAAAATTTTCATTGAAGTCTTATCCTTCAACAGTATAGAAATACATTTAGACAAATGTACATCTGAAATAAAAGAGTCATTCAGTTGATAGTTATAAAGGACATTAAATCACCACAAATAAAATAGAGAATGGAAATGGGGAATGTGTCAAAGAGACAACAACCAGACCAAAGAGTGAAAAAACAGCCGAAGGCCACCAATGGGTCTTCAACACAGCAAGAAAATCCCGCACTGATTGAAAGATTATGTCTTCATCATATGAAAATCAAGCACAATCCCTCCTGTTAGGGGTTTAGTATCATACCATCATAAAATGTATGAGAAGAACATAACCCGTATTATGCCAGCAACTGGTTTTAGAATAAATGTGTTTATTTCCAATGCAAAGACCCTATGAGTGAATCAATATTAATACCAAAATATGCCATCTTTAATGACCTGACAAAGACTTCAAATAACAATAGATATAACATGTATAAAAAATTTAAAAAAAATATTGTAATAAAAAATATAATAATTGATGCTATACTGCATATTATGTCAAAGATTGTATTTGATGATTAAAATAATAAAAGGAGATGTATTGTATAATCATTGTGACAGCAACCAAACAACACTAAAAAACAAAAAAGTATTTAGAAATATGGTTGATTTCAAAGAAACAAGAGATAGGGAAGTATGACATAAATGGCAAAAACAACTCAGAACAAGGAATTATTTAAATCTGGAATAATTTTGAATTCTGGAAAATTGATAACAAATGTTTGGTGAAAATTAACCCAACTAAATAAGGTTAGTCATGTGTGCATGACTAAGGGGGGTTAGTTAGTTCATTCTGAAATATCAGTGAAAGTAACTTGAACCTTAGCCATGTGCACATGGCTAACCCACTAAAGTTGAGTTAGTTTTCATCATACATTTCTTATCAATTTTCCAGAATTCAAAATTATTCCAGATTCAAATAATTGCTTGTTGCAGGATGAAGTATAGTAATTATCTTCTTAAACATATTGTTTATAAATAACCAATAATAAATCCGAAGAAGACTAACCCTTTTTTAACATCAACTTAATAAAAGTTTATTGAATTATTGTTTTTGATTACATATCTCTATGTTTTTGAGATAGCTTATAGATGATGTTTGATTGATAAATTCTAGATATGATAAAAGGTAATCTGTTGAGGACCTCCCTCCCGACAATGAGGAGTCTATCTACCGTGTCTACCATATCTTCTCTCAGCCATCAACCAACTGAGTTACAAATGATAAGAGGTATTCAGGGTAGCGTTTCTATAGCATGCAGCTCCATATCATATAAAATAATTGAGGTGATAGGCTATGGAGTAATGTTTTGCATGAAAGATAAACAAAAACCGAGTTGCTTTTTTAATTTTTGTTCAATGCCAAGTTATGCCAGTCATTTTTATTAGTAGATTGATATTTATCAATGGTTTGGTTTTATTCCAAATTATTTTGATTAATCTTTTAACATTTTTCGTTTGTTTTCTTTATGATATATCAGTTTTAAAGCAGTTATATAAAAGAAGACTTATTTTCTGTTTAG
Organism: Mytilus coruscus; assembly: GCA_017311375.1. Taxonomy (NCBI): domain Eukaryota; kingdom Metazoa; phylum Mollusca; class Bivalvia; order Mytilida; family Mytilidae; genus Mytilus; species Mytilus coruscus. Next base: position 76,892,687 of record CM029600.1, on the reverse strand, counting down.
CAATAAGTTTTCTGCTCAATAGTAAGAAGTCCACTGTAATAAAAATAACATGCTGCAAAACAAGACAGATATTTCAGTTTTAAAGCTGGTCTATAAAAGAAGGCCTATTTTAGGTTTAAACGATAAGTTTTGCAATGTAGGCCAGATTGCCAGGTTTTCTCTGTGTTGAATTAAGTTGTTAAATATTTTTGTCCAGTCAAACTTTAACATATAAAAGTTAAACTTTCAAACAAACAGTAGCATTTGAACAAATTATATGTATAAATTTGCTGTCAGAACATTTGATTTTGATAATGATTTGGTCAATATTTCACACCAAACTTATAATACATGTAGCACTTAAAAGAAATAATATTTTTTATTGATTCAATCAATACTTATTTAGCAAGTAATCATGGTAATAGAGGTAAGAAATATATTAACAAGAGGTATAAAATATTCCTTTTTAAGACACGTTTAATCACATTGGACTTTTATTAATAATCCATATTTTATTTGTGTGACACAAACCTTCTCTTCCTTTCGTAACACTTCTATGAGATTGTACTTATCCTCTTCACCCCCAGTGGGACATAAGGCCGTTGTAACTGCATAATAATATGTGGAGCTCCTGATAATGCATGATTTCAGTTACCCATATGTATCTGGAGAATATCTTTTACAAAATTGTATGGTGATTGATTAAAAATGTTATTTGAAAATGAATAGATAAAATTTATAACATTTAATTCATACCATATATTATAACATTTATAAATTGGGATATTGTAGATTTTTGTGTTAGCAAGATTTTATATATTTGTACTACTTATATATAATTTATATATGTGTATGCATTAAAGTAATTTATAATAACAGTAAAATTTGTTACTTTTAGCTTTATAAATATTCACATTTTGATGTTTATATTTTTGGTTTCATAAATGAAAAATTGATTCACTGATGTAATTAAATAGAGAATATAAGATAAATGCTTCAATAATGATATGATAATGGTGCATTTACAAGAATGAAACAAAATGCAGATTAATGTATTAAAGTTCAAATTTTATTACAACATTTTATACTGTTTTAATTGGCATTGAATGTTAGAAAATAATTTACATACTGTACAATATTTTTCAGATTCCTCTGTATCATTAAGTAATCCTGAACAACAATTGATGTACTCGTATGACCCTGACATAATACGCCATGTTGTATCGGATCTCTGTACCAAACTTGGCAGGTCTCCGGCATATGTTATGTCACTGAATGAAAAGGTATAGCGTTAATCATAATACTGTAAATTAACTAAATTTCCAGAGGGATTTATTTATACGACTTTCACATGTAGAAAAATAAGTTGAAAATCAATTATATCAAATATGTTAAACTTGAATCGTTTGTTATATGATTTACCGGTACATCAACAGTTATGGAAAATTGTGAAAATAAATCCTTGGCTAGAAAGGACTGAACATGGAAAAAAGTTGGTTCACAGTATCTCATATGTTATCCCTCTTCCAATAATTGTTTTCTTTTGCATAGAAATAGAATAATCCTGACAAAATATATCACATGTTATCTGTATACAAAAATGGATAGATGGCAAGCTTATGTGTTGCTTTCTATAAAACCAAGTATAACTACTTTTATGTGTTCTATTTGATTTTGCCGAAAGCAGTTAGAGTGGGGCGCACATATTCGCCGGGGACACAATTTCGCCGTTTTATGATTTTGAGGTGTAAAAACTTCACAGGATGGCTGAAATGGAAGAAATATGCCTGTAAATTATATTTTATAACAAATATGATTATTATTTAAACTTAGACAAAATTTCGCACTTACCACTAAGGACCGAAAAACGGACAACGATTTTCGGCCAATTTCCTGAATGAAAAACACGATTTCAAAGAAGTATTTCTTAGTAATTCGTTGACTGATTGCCCTAAATTTCAGTTCTTTACACCTTTGAAATGTCTGCTATTCATCTATAATGAAATTGATTTGATAAATATTGTTTAAAGCTGCAATTATTTGGTTTTAAATAGATGTGTAAAAACGGCGAATATGTGTCCCCCTTTGTCAAAACATCAGGAAATTTCAAATAGCCTTTAATCTAACTTTTCAGATGATTTTTTTCAAAGAAACACGTTTTCAAGCTAGGAATATTTTGCTTTTGATGTTATCTTCATATAGAAATATCAGTATACTTCAAAAACATAGATATGAACATAAACTGCTGAAAACATGGAAAATATTGCGAAAATGAGCACCCCACCTTAGATGTTGAAAAAAAAACAAACATATGATATAATTTTTATGTGCTGCACAACACATGCTCCTTAATAACTTTCATCAAGTATTCAAGTGTGCTAAAAAAAGTTGACATGGACGTACAAAAGTGCCAGTTATTTAAGTGCTAATCTGCTGAAGAATCAGGCAGCGGTGAAAACATGACAAACAAAAACCTGCTCAAGTTTACATTGATTTAAGTTCATAATGTATAATGGTGCACAAATATAACATTCGTTTCCTTTTCCTGTTCTGGTATTTCAAGATATAGTTTGGTTGAAATGCACTAGAAATTAAACAATTAAGGGTAGATAACTCTGTAATGTGCTATCATTCTAACCAAAAGTTATCAAGATATTTTTTCGAATTACCAGACATGCAGAAACAAAAGACCTACCATTTCTAACTCAGGATGAGAGTAACTTCAAAATAGGATGGTTAGGTCGGTTGGTTTGGCCATGTTTTAAAATTCTTCTTAATTGCCTGATTTCAAAGACTGGCAAAAAAGCGATTGAAACCATAGATAAATGACAGTCATTTATAAAACAATTGTAACATGGCTGTAAAATGTTGAAAATGTTGAACAGTTAAGAAAATAAAACCAGTATCTAACTTCTTTACACAAACTTTTCACCATTTGATTTAGACAGGTAAAAAAAAATCTAAGCAGCAGCATTTCATTATTTATTTCCAAGAATGTAATATATATATTTTGAAATATTATCATTAATGTAAACCTAATCAGATGATAATGATATCATTCAAAAACATATCTAGAGCATGCCTTACTACTGTAAATTCAGAAATAATTGTGTGCATTTTTGAGATTGAAAATTGTCACAAATGCAATTTTAATTATTGCTTTTTCCTAAAAAAAAATCTGCATGCAAACAATGCTTTCAAAGTTTAAAATGCTAAATTTTATTTTTTAGACACGTATCTTGTTGCAAATTTTCTCAATAATAAAGACATCACAAAAATTTCTGAACTTACAGTATATGATTTATTTAAGAGATGTGTACATCTATTAGAAGATGAAAATTTAAAATAAATAGAACTACTGTAAATTTCAAAAGATGACCATGACACCACTAATACAAGTGTAAACCCCCTCACTTATCCCCCCTCACTTATCATCTATTAATTGAATAATATTATTCTACAGTGGAAGGTTCCAAGAGAAATGCATCAAGTCATATACAACTTGACATCTAGTCATGAACAAGCCTTTATTTACCTCCTGGTGGGAAAAGCTTGTCACTTAATGGAAGTTAGGGTAAGGTTTTATACAGCTTAGTATCTAGACATTAATATGACTTAAATATTCTGTATAGAATTAAGAAGATGTGGTATGATTGCCAATGAGATAACTCTTCACTAGAGACCAAATGACATATAAGTTAGCAATCATAGGTCACTATTTAACCTTTTAACAAAGAGCAAAACCTATACCGCATAGCAAGCTTTAAAAGTCCTCAAAATGTATGTGTATTGAAAATCATTTGTTCAAGTTCTACTGCTTTCTCCATTTATTGTTTAAATATTTGACATAAGATATTTGGATGTTTAACTTTATTTTATGGTCTTCGAAAATTTTAGAATCATAGGCGGAAGTAGCCATCATATTGAAATATTATTAGCACCATAATTTGGATTTCATACATGATTGTATTAAAATTCAGATTGACTTTGAAATAAGTCCAAATCAGGTGTATAAATTGTATTGAGGTTTGTACATGTAAGGTCAAAAGAGTCATTTGACCGTGAAGTAGAAAACTTGCTATATTTTCAAAGCAAATTTATAATGCAAGCAAAACATCTCTGCATGTAAATAATTATGTCTTTATGAACAGCTTTTATAGTCTTATAGAACCTTGATTGCTGTGGGCTTGTTCAACTATTTCCAGCTTTTCTGCATAGTACATGGTGTTTAGGAGAAAAAGCACAGGCTGATTAACTTCCAGTCAGACTAATATGTCTGCAGATTGATACTTTGTAGACTGGCATGTTGAATATCTGTCAGTCAGTCTAATACAAACCAGGAAATGTTCATTTCACATTGACATGTTAAAATCCAAATATGAATGAAATATTTGCCACTTGATCAATCAATGTGGACTATGTAATGTTTTTTATTATGCCCCTGCTGTCACCCAAGGAGGCATTAAGTGTTACCCTTGTCCATCTGTCCATCTGTCTGTCCGTCCCAAAATTGGTTTCTGTTCTTCAACTTTAGTTTGCCATAACCAAATATAATGAAACTTATACACAATGCTTATTACCACAAAATACAGATCAAGTTTGAAATTGGGCGGGGTCACTTTTACGGTTCTGGAGTCATGTCCCTTTATATATGGAAAAATTGTTTAATTTTTTGTTTCTGTTCTCTAACTTTAGTTTGTCTCAACCAAATGTTATGAAATTTGTACACAATGGTCATTACCACAAAACACAGATCAAGTTCGACTGTGGGTGGTGTCACTTTTAGCTTTCTCGAGTTATGTCCCTTTATAAAGTTATATGCAAGTGGGGGCATCCTATGTGTCCCATGGACACATTCTCCGTTTATTTAAGAATTATTTCAAATTGTGCTCTCAAAGGTTCTTTTATTTCAAATCATATGTTCCCATTTTTCAGATATTTGAGAGAGCTAGACAATTACTGATGATGGCTGACCGTGTAGTAGCAGAATTATCATACACATTATCCAAACACATACGATGGTATACCCTGCTAGCAGATCTTCAACAGTACAACATGAATGAGTCACTTGGAGAAAATTCAACATTACAAGATCTAATCAAGAAAACTAAGACTTGTATAACTTCAGTTAGATTAGGACAAGGTATTGTTGTAAAATATGCATAGAGAACATTTTTGCAATAACAAATGATAAATATGGAGGCTCTTGAATAAAGGTTGTTACTTCGAAGTAAATAAACAATAACTTTTCCTAACATATTCTGATAGGGTTGAAAGTGTTCAGAAAATATATATGAATGTTAGGGTATGTGAATGTAATTGTTTTCAACTTCAACAAATTATAAAATAGGTAAACAATACAAGAATCTGATTATTGAATTATTTTGTGTACAACTTGTTGATGTTATTATTTTGTTAGATGTTTTTAAGAGAATGATTTTTTTCTCTTCAGATATCCAACCTAGTCATAATATAATACAACACTGTGCTGCCTTCCTGATGAACATTAGAGATATAGGATATCTCAGTAATATGGACCAAAGTGGAAGTGGACATATAGAGGTATTGTTTTAGATACTGCTGTAAAGGGGCATTAGCTATGAGATAAAAAAAAATAAAATATATATTTTTTGTTCAATCATTAATATAAGTGAAATAGTGAAATAATAATTAACTTTTAGAAGCCACTTTGGTTCAATTTTGTCAAAATAAGCTTAGAAACATTGATTATGAATTATTCACTTGCAAGTGAATAATTCGACCTCATTCAATCTGTATTCATGTGACCTTCAATTTAACCCCTTAGCTAGAGATGAGTTACGCATGAATTAGGCGTATTCAGTTATTATAAGGAAAAGAATGTCAACATTGAAAGTGAAACAAAGGTAAACCATTTGATTGACTGATTCGATCCACAAAAACTCATTCTTATACTAATAAAACGATGATTAACATATTTTTATACGACCGCAAAAATTTTTGTGGTCGATATTGGTATGACGTTGGCGTCGTCGTCGCCGTCAGTCCGAAGACACATTGGTTTCGCACTCTAACTTTAGTTTAAGTAAATGGATCTCTAGGAAATTTTACCATAAGGTTCAATACCACAAAAGGAAGGTTGGGATTGATTTTGGGGTTATGGTACCAACAGTTAAGGAATAAGGGCCAAAAATAAGCATTTTGTAACTTCCAGACAATAACTTGTGTAAGTGTATGGATCTCTGACATTGTACCACAAGGTTCCATATCACAAAGGGAATGCTGGGATTGATTTTGGGGTAATTGCCTCAAAATTTTAGGAATTATGGGCCAAAAAGGGGCAAAAATAAGCATTTTCTAGTTTCAGGACAATAACTTGTGTGTAAGTGTATGGATCTTTCTGAAATTGTACTACAAGGTTCCATATCACAAAGGGAAAGCTGGAATTGAGTTTGGGGTAATTGCCCTAAACGTTTAGGAATTAGGGGCCAAAAGGGCCAAAATAAGCATTTTCTAGTTTCCAGGCAATAACTTGTGTTTAAGTGTATGGATCTCTCTGAAATTGTACTGTAAGGTAACATACCTCATTGAAGGCTGGGATTGAGTTTGGGGTGATGAATCATAAGAGGGTTCAAAAATTGGGGATTTTTTTCCCCTTTTTCTTCCTTTTTTCCTTTTTTTTTCTTTAAAATTTTCCATTTTAAGTTGGTTATTTCTGATTTATATTTAAAAGCAAATAATAATGATATGGCAGGAGATACACACCAAACAGGATGTGTAAATTATTATATAATAAGTATTGTGCAATAGCAAGAAATTTTCAATTGCACAGTATTGCAATAGCAAGAAATCTTCAATTGCACAGTATTGCGCAATAGCAAGAAATATCCAATAGCACAATATTGCACAATAAGAAGAAATTGTCAATTGTACAGTATTGCACAATAGCAAGAAATATTCAATTGCACAGTATTGCGCAATTGCAAGAATATTTAATTGCACAGTATTGTGCAAAAGAAGATACTTTGTATAAATTGCTTATTTCTTGACCAATTTCAATGGGTTTTATTCTTGAATTCTTGGGGTTCTTTAATATGCTGAATCTAACCGTGTATTAAGTTTTTGGATTTTGGGCCCGTTATTAAATTGGTCCACATTGAGGTCCAAAGGGTCCAAAATTAAACTTTGTTTGATTTCATCAAAATTGAATTATTGGGGTTCTTTGATATGCCGAATCTAACCGTGTATTTAGATTCTTAATTTTGGTCCCGCTTTCAAATTGGTCTACATTAAGGTCCAAAGGGTCCAAAATTAAACTTAGTTTGATTTTAACAAAATTGAATTCTTAGGGTTCTTTGATATGCTGAATCTAAACATATATTTAGATTTTTGATTATGGGCCCAGTTTTCAAGTTGGTCCAAATCGGGTCCAAAATTAAACTTTGTTTGATTTCAACAAAATTGAATATATTGGATTCTTTGATATGCTGAATCTAACCATGTATTTAGATTTTTGATTTTGGGCCCCATTATCAACTTTGTCCACATTGAGGTCAAAAGGGTCCAAAATTAAACTTTGTTTGATTTCAACAAAATTGAATATATGGGGTTCTTTGATATGCTGAATCTAACCGTGTATTTAGATTTTTAATTTTTGGTCCTGTTTTCAAATTGGTATACATTAAGGTCCAAAGGGTCCAAAATTAAACTTAGTTTGATTTTAACAAAATTGAATTCTTAGGGTTCTTTGATATGCTGAAACTTATTATGTATTTAGATTTTTGATTATGGGCCCAGTTTTCAAGTTGGTCCAAATTAGGGTCCAAAATTAAACTTTGTTTGATTTCAACAAAAATTGAATATATGGGGTTCTTTGATATGCTGAATCTAACCATGTATTTAGATTCTTAATTTTTGGTCCTGTTTTCAAATTGGTCTACATTAAGGTCCAAAGGGTCCAAAATTAAACTTAATTTGATTTTAACAAAATTGAATTCTTAGGGTTCTTTGATATGCTGAGTCTAAACATGTCTTTAAATTTTGATTATGGGCCCAGTTTTCAAGTTGGTCCAAATTGGGGTCCAAAATTAAACTTTGTTTGATTTCAATAAAATTGAATATATGGGGTTCTTTGATATGCTGAATCTAACCATGTATTTAGATTTTGATTTTGGGCCCGTTATCAACTTTGTCCACATTGAGGTCAAAAGGGTCCAAAATTAAACTTTGTTTGATTTCAACAAAAATTGAATATATGGGGTTCTTTGATATGCTGAATCTAACCATGTATTTAGATTTTTGATTTTTGGGCCCTGTTATCAACTTTGTCCACATTGAGGTCAAAAGGGTCCAAAATTAAACTTTGTTTGATTTCATCAAAAATTGAACTCTTAGGGTTCTTTGATATGCTGAATCTAACCATGTATTTAGATTTTGGATATTGGACCATAATAGGTGAATGTCCAATTTAAAATTTTTAAGTTCTTAGACCACATTCATTCTGTGTCAGAAACCTATGCTGTGTCAAAAGTCAATCACAATCCAAATTCAGAGCTGTATCAAGCTTGAATGTTGTGTCCATACTTGCCCCAACTGTTCAGGGTTCGACCTCTGCGGTCGTATCAAGCTGCGCCATGGAGCATTTTATTAACCTATAATATGAAATCAAACAGACCTAGAAAAATCCAATTGCAGGAGTTCGCTATCTATTTATATCTATATTTATGTTATATCGGGTTATATTACCATCGGCAGTCTTCGGAGGTCACCTCAGTGGTTAATTAGATGGCATCTAGACTAAATTACACACGAAATGCTGATACATATTATTGAGCTCATGCATTGTAAATTGTTTATTTTAGACTTTTTATAATTTGGATATACGTTTAAGTATGTTTTAAATCAAATATGAGAATATGATTCAAATCGGTGAACATGAATTTGACAGCTAATGACCCTTTAATTGCTGTTATTGTTCATTTGCAAAAACATGAAGGAAGCAGATTGAGTTGTCATTGTGAAGCAGAAATCAGAATTTATTTTTATAATTGTATTTTGTCTATAGAAAACAATGTATTTTAAGATTAGAAAAATCGAATTTGTTGAAGATGGAATTAATGTTTTGCTTGTTGTAAAAGTTTTCTAAATATAGCATAACCATTTGAACAAAATACTTTTACTGTAAACAAAATGTTAAAAATATATAAATGATTTGTAGCATTTTTTGTTTTCCTAGTTTTGTAGACAGGTAGCCTGTATGTTAAAAGAATTACCATCTGTTAAATCTGTTCGGAAACTATCCAGAGAAATATGGGACACAGGTATGCTTACATTTTTGATAGACATTTGCTTCCACTATTGGTCCAAGGAGTAGCTTTGATAAGGCCCCATCCCAATATTCTGGCTAAAATATCAAATTAGGAATACTTGGTTACTATCCTAATGCATCATAGTTAAATTAATGACTGAATAGGAAATGATAAAGGGTTTTATCAAAATTTACACATTTGTATTTTTATTACTTTAGAATTATAAATTTCTATTTTAACCAAATTCAAGAAAATCAGCCAATTTCAATTAGTTTTAAGACAGAAAACATATAATACATGCGTATACAAATATAATCTTTTAACATTATGAGAAGAAATTTTTTTTACATTACAACAAAAGCTTATAATTGCTTTAAAATATAAGTATGAGTAAGGGATTTTGTTGAGACCCACAGTTTTGAAATACATGTATAGCTTTGCAAGTATTGAAATACAGTAAGAAAAGATAACGTCAAATGTGTCAAATTCCGAAGTTGAGGTTCACTGGCAAATACAGGAAAACACAATAATTTTAACTTGTTCATAATAATAAAGCTTATAAACAAGTTGATAATGATTGTTACATTGCTGACTTCCTACACAAGGTTTATATTTTGAATGTTCTTATAAATATTACATTTCTATTTCAGTGAGGAATATTTACACAATAGGAAGTCAGAGAATTAGTAGTAGTGGTCGTCACAGTGCAATACATAGAGATCCAACAATAGCTATTATGTCTGTGGAAGCTTTCCAAACATTCCTCACAAAGTTCAAGGTAGGTAGTTACAATACACAGAAATCCAATGATAGCTATCGAGCTAAAAATGAAATTTGAATTGTTTGACGTTGCCTACCTACCCACCTAAAAGGCAGCCTACTTGAAAAATTTTATCACACCGTTTCAATTTATTTTTTAAAGATATTTTTTCCTGCCCTTACGTTGTTTTCTTATGTTGTTTGCCAAAAAAAAAAATCCCTACCTACCTACCTAGAAGGCATGGTTATGCAACATCAAACAGAGAATTTCTTAAGGGTAGCATCATGTCTGTGGAAGCTTTCCAAACGTTCCTCACAAAGTACAAGGTAGGAAGTTACAATACATAGAGATCCAAGCTTTCCAAATGTTCCTCACAAAATACAAGGTAGGAAGTTACAACACATAGAGATCCAAGCTTTCCAAACATTCCTCACAAAGTACAAGGTAGGAAGTTACAATACATAGAGATCCAAGCTTTCCAAATGTTCCTCACAAAATACAAGGTAGGAAGTTACAACACATAGAGATCCAAGCTTTCCAACCGTTCCTCACAAAGTACAAGGTAGGAAGTTACAATACATAGAGATCCAAGCTTTCCAAATGTTCCTCACAAAGTTCAAGGTAGGAAGTTACAATACATAGAGATCCAAGCTTTCCAACCGTTCCTCACAAAGTACAAGGTAGGAAGTTACAATACATAGAGATCCAAGCTTTCCAAATGTTCCTCACAAAGTTCAAGGTAGGAAGTTACAATACATAGAGATCCAAGCTTTCCAACCGTTCCTCACAAAGTACAAGGTAGGAAGTTACAATACATAGAGATCCAAGCTTTCCAAATGTTCCTCACAAAGTTCAAGGTAGGAAGTTACAATACATAGAGATCCAAGCTTTCCAACCGTTCCTCACAAAGTACAAGGTAGGAAGTTACAATACATAGAGATCCAAGCTTTCCAAATGTTCCTCACAAAGTTCAAGGTAGGAAGTTACAATACATAGAGATCCAAGCTTTCCAAATGTTCCTCACAAAGTTCAAGGTAGGAAGTTACAATACATAGAGATCCAAGCTTTCCAAACATTCTTCACAAAGTACAAGGTAGGAAGTTACAATACACAGAGATCCAACAATAGCTATCATGTCTGTGGAAGCTTTCCAAACATTCCTAGTTCAAGGTGGGAGTGTCTGTTTAGGTAGTAGATATTCAACTATAGCTATCACGCCTGTGTAAGCTTTCCAAACATTACTAGTTCAAGGTGGGAGTGTCTGTTTAGGTAGTAGATATTCAACAATAGCTATCTTGTCTGTAAATTTTTCTAAACATTACTAGTTCAAGGTGGGAGTGTCTGTTTAGGTAGTAGATATTCCACTATAGCTATCTTGCCTGTAAATTTTCTAAACATTACTAGTTCAAGGTGGGAGTGTCTGTTTAGATAGTAGATATTCAACTATAGCTATCTTGTAAAAACGTTCCAAACATCCATCACTTAGTTCAATGTAGGTCAGGTGCTAGACAGTGCACCAGACACAGAAATCCAAGTGCAGCTTATTTAAAACATTGAAGGTACTAAGAAAAGATGCTTTAAATTGCTGTCATTGAGGGTAATATTAGATGCTACAAAATAAATAATCCTCCAAAATCTTCAGTTATTTCTATAAGTTGTTTTAGCTTAAGGCAACATTTATCATACACAGTTCAAATATGTTTCGTTTTTGTTCACAGTTCCCTATTGAATTTTACAAATTGGCTGCTAGAGGTCAAGGTTACAATTATCCATTACTTGTCAAGGGATACCCAAAGTTTTAGTGTTATATACACAATTTTTTAAAATTCTTTCACAACAAGAAGTCAAGATCTAAAATGACATTGAAGCTTTTCTGATCCAAAGAGCTTTGATATTTATCAATCATTTCAAATGCTTGGCATAAGAAGAGCTTAAATGGAAGATAAATATGCATATTTACCTTTTGTAGAATTAATATAGATTTTCTCAAAGCAAATGTTCATGTTTTTCAGGATCCTTCGTGTATATCTGTATTAATTTCCTGTTTCACAAAGTACTACAATCTACTCAGGGTATGTATATAGGAAATAACTGCCAAAATGTTAGGGTCGCCTGCCTAAAATGTAAATGTTAAAAAAACAACATGGAAACGTTTGCAGAATTTGTCACTGAAATTATTATTTTTTAAACAACATTTCAAAACTAACAGAAAGGGTAATTGATACAAGCAAAAATTTCTGACATGAATTAGTAATTTTAAGGAAATTTTGCAGTTTTTGGTTATTAACTTGAATATTATTATAGATAGAAATAAACTGTAAACAGCAATAATGTTCAGCAAAGTAGTATCTACAAATAAGTCAAACATGACCAAAATTGTCAATTGACCCCTTTAAGGAGTGTATTGCCCATAGGGTTTATATTCAATATATTAGGTTGAGATCTGTCCGCCTGAAATTTTCAGACGAATTTTTGGGTTACTGCCCTGAATTAGTAATTTTAAGGAAATTTTGCAGTTTTGGTTATTAACTTGAATATTATTATAGATAGAAATAAACTGTAAACAGCAATAATGTAATCTTTAAGTCAAACATCTTCAATTGACCCCTGAAAGTTACCTGAGACAAATTTTACCAATCTTGGCCATAATCATCATTGTGGTATCTATGGGTGAAAATGTTTATCAGGTTGAGATCTGTCCGCCCTGAAATTTTCAGACGAATCAGACAACCCGTTGTTGGGTTGCTGCCCCTGAATTGGTAATTTGAAGGAAATTTGGAGGTTTTGGTTATTATCTTAAATATTATTATAGATAGAAATAAACTGTAAACAGCAATAATGTTCAGCAAAGTAAGATCTACAAATAAGTCAACAGGACCAAAATTGTTGATTAACCCATTTAAGGAGTTATTGCCCTTTATAGTCAATTTTTAACAATTTTTCGTAAATTTTTTTAATCTTTTACTAAAAACTTCTCCTCTGAAACTACTGAGACAAATTTTACCAAACTTGGCCATAATCATCATTAGGGTATCTAGTTTTTGTGTCTGACGACCCCGCCTGCCAACCAACATGGCTGACATGGCTAAAAATAGAACATAAGGGTAAAATGCAGTTTTTGGCTTATATCTCTGAAACTAAAGCATTTAGAGCAAATCTGACTGAGTAAAAATGTTCATCAGGTTTAGATCTGTCCGCCCTGAAATTTTCAGACGAATCAGACAACAAGTTGTTGGGTTGCTGCCCCTGAATTGGTAATTTTAAGGAAATTTTGCAGTTTTTGGTTATTATCTTAAATATTGTTATAGATAGAGATAAACTGTAAACAGCAATAATGTTCAGCAAAGTAGGATCTATAAATAAGTCAACATGACCAAAATTGTTGATTAACCCATTTAAGGAGTTATTGCCCTTTATAGTCAAATTTTAACAATTTTTCATAATTTTTTTTAATCTTTTACTAAAAACTTCTCCTCTGAAACTACTGAGACAAATTTTACCAAACTTGGCCATAATCATCATTAGGGTATCTAGTTTTTGTGTCCGACGACCCCGCCTGCCAACCAACATGGCTGACATGGCTAAAAATAGAACATAGGGGTAAAATGCAGTTTTTGGCTTATATCTCTGAAACTAAAGCATTTAGAGCAAATCTGACTGAGTAAATGTTCATCAGGTTTAGATCTGTCCGCCCTGAAATTTTCAGACGAATCAGACAACAAGTTGTTGGGTTGCTGCCCCTGAATTGGTAATTTTAAGGAAATTTTGCAGTTTTTGGTTATTATCTTAAATATTGTTATAGATAGAGATAAACTGTAAACAGCAATAATGTTAAGCAAAGTAGGATCTACAAATAAGTCAAACATGACCAAAATTGTCCATTGACCCCTTGAGGAGTTATTGCCCTTTGTAGTCAATTTTTAACAATTTTTCGCAAATTTTTGTAATCTTTTACAAAAATCTTCTCCTCTGAAACTACTGAGACAAATTTTACCAAACTTGGCCAAAATCATCATTAGGGTATCTAGTTTAAAAAATTTGTCCAACGACCCCGCCTGCCAACCAACATGGCTGACATGGCTAAAAATAGAACATAGGGGTAAAATGCAGTTTTTGGCTTATATCTCCTAATATAAACTAAAGCATTTAGAGCAAATCTAATACAGGGTAAAAATGTTTATTAGGTTGAGATCTGTCCGCCCTGAAATTTTCAGACGAATCAGACAACCCGTTGTTGGGTTACTGCCCCTGAATTAGTAATTTTAAGGAAATTTTGCAGTTTTTGGTTATTACCTTGAATATTATTATAGAAAGAAATAAACTGTAAACAGCAATAATGTTCAGCAAAGTAGGATCTACACATAAGTCAACATGACCAAAATTGTCAATTGACCCTGAAGGAGTTATTGCCCTTTATAGTCAATTTTTCTTAAATTTTGGTAATCTTTTACAAAAATCTTCTCCACTTAATCTACTGGGCCAAATAGAATTAAACTTAGCCACAATTTTCAATAGGGTATCTTGATTGAAAAATGTATCCTATGACCCTGTCATCCAACGAACATGGCCGCCATGGCTAAAAATAGAACATAGGGGTTTACTATAGAAGTCTAAAGGAAAATTGTAAAAAAAAAAAACAATTTCAAATGGTGACAACTAATTTGAATAATGATAAGGGGTCTTCAGTAACTATTGTAAAACTAGAATAGGATGACCTGCTTTTAATTTAACTACTGGGCCAAATTAAACCAAACTTGGTCTCAATCATTATTAGGGTATCTAATACTATTTATTCTGATTTTAACCTTATTTTACATGATTTCCAAAACACAGTAGATACAGGTGAGTGACACAGGCTCTTGAGAGCCTCTAGTTTGCCCTCTGTCCTCTTTGATTATCTGTCTAAAAATAGAAACTTCGTCCTAATGGTACACAATAGTATTTGTTTTTCAAAGGTCATCATTATCTGAATTCATAATGAAAAAATATATACACTATTTTTATAGCAAATAATCAGTATTCACCGGCCATGAAGTTTTATATGGAGTCTGGAGTTGTAGCATCAGATTTCTTTTCAATAGCTGTACCTAAAAGTTTATATGATGATCAGGTTAGTACTACTTCTGTTATCACTTATGACTCCTTGGGAATATTACCTACCACTAGAGGATGTACCTACATTTAATGTTGAAAAATATGGATTTTATTTATAAAATTTCTACATTTTATTAGTTAGATGCTTTTCAAAGCATTTCTTTTGATCACATTTCCTTCATTGAAATATAACTGCTGACTCTTTAAAATGTTGTGTTGGAAATATTTTTGTAATTATTTATTTGAAGTTTTGAAGAAAAAAATTACAGGTCCCTTTTAGCTTAAAAAATATATATTACAGTATGTAAATGTCTTGTTCTTCTTTTAGGTATACAAAAGAATGATCAAGTGTTGTTTGTATCTACAGTGCCATACACAGGTTTGTTATTACCAGTCAAAGACTTAGAACAATATAGAAATAAGAAGATGTGGTATGATTGCCAATGAGCGAAATCTCCATCAGAGACCAAATGACGTAGAAATTAGCAACAATAGGTCACAATATAGCCTTCAACAATGAGTAAATATAGTTTCCGAAATAGTGGTGTTGGGTAATTAACTAAGCCTGTTTGAAGGAATATGATGGAAAAGTGGATGTAATTGCTAATGAAATATAGAGTTTTAAACGTGAACTTATTTTGAAGAACCAGCTTATTTGAATTATTTAAATGGAAAAAATTTAAAAACATGAAAACCTGTTTTAAAAGATTTCAACATGTCATCGGCACACAAAGGTAATCATCAAGATAAATTTATTAAATAGTGACCCACAGTAGATGTAGAGAAATGTATTTGGTAAGAGAACAAAAATTGAATTGGATGCCTTGAAATATACACACATACTTTTGTATACTGTAAATTCAGAAATTATTTTGCACATTTATTATTGCAATTTTTGAAGAATGGACATAAATGCAAGATTAATTATTGCGATTTCAGGAAAAATCTGATATACAAATATCTGTATCAGATATCAGAATGCGAGTTCATATTATTGCAATAATTACCAAGTCACATTATTTGCATTAATAAAAACCTCGCGATAATTCCTGAATTTACAGTATTCCAAACTTCTTTAGGTCACTGTAAAACTGAAAAAAAATTAAAGTTACTGAGAATTTCTGACAAATTTGAATATTCTTTTGCAGGTAGCAGTATTATGTCAGTTTACAGATGAAGTAGACTATACTACAGCCTTCAAAGCTTTACAGGAAAGGAACTCATACGATGCCATGGACTCGTATTATTCCTGTATTTGGGATATTAGTATATTAGAGTTTCTAGTCCGTATCCTTCTATAAAAACTATTGACCAAATGTAGTTTGTAAATATGTGAAGGAAATGTATTTCCGACAGAAGCTTTTAATAAATTTAGAAAGCTGTTAACATAGATTAACTTACTTAGGAATATTTATTCGAATATCCTCATGCAAGAGTTAATTTTTAGATGAGTTTATGCATGGTTCAGTTAAGATAGGTTTCATTGATTGATTTTTGCTTGCTTGATGCCCAGTGGCAGTTATTTCATGCATTTTCAAGACATTTAATATGTAACATGATGGATGATATGTCTGTGTTTAACTATAAATCAATTTGCAAAAAATTTGCAAACAAAATATTATCCACAAATTTGAGAATTTTAGATTTATGATTCTTAATCTTCATTTTTCTCTGTTCTGTATGGAAATTTTATTTTCTTTAGATCATTGTCTTATCTGCCTTTTTTGATGGTTGGTCGATGATTATGTCTATGTATCGTTTAACTCATGTTCCAATATTCAATAACAATAATTAAAGAAAATAAGCTATAGACCACTGGCTGGATAATTGTATACAAACTTACTACATGAAGATAAAGTTATGAAAGAAGAAGGAATAGGTTTGTTAGTCATCAGTGTACCAGAGGGTTATTATGAATTCTATTGTCATATTTTAAATGTTTTGTTATAGCTCCTTAATTATATTTAGATTTACATACAAGGCGAGGAGAAATGGATAAAAGACAGACAGCTGTAAGTTATCTATTCTATTAATAGCATGCTCATAATACAATAAATAAGTTGAAAAAGTATACTGGTAGGGAAACTCACATTCTATGCATTGAATGAAGCTGTAAAGAGTTTTATAGTGTCTGTTTATATTAATGAAAATTGGTGTTTATATCACACTTGACTATTTTAAATCTGTGTCAATTTCACCAGGTTCTGCAAGGTAAAATTAAAATGAAGAGTCATCTCAAATTGTAAGAAGATATGTTTTAGTGTGGAGGTTAGCATAAATAAAAAAATCAATGTTGTTTAGCTACTTTTTAATACTTCAACGATTTTTGTAAAGTTTTCATCAAATATTATATGTAGCTGATTCTTAGGAATTAGTAATATATAATTTTTCATGTGTCTTTAGTGCAGGGCTTCCAAAAAATATTTGTGCCAGCCGGACATTTTTTGTCTTATTGACAACCTTAAAAACCTTCATTGTAATGAGAGTGTATTAAGGTAGGGTTTGTTTTGATAGTACTTATCCCCCATGTCACTTTAATGTCCAGAAATGTGGCTGTTTAAGACTAAAGGTCAGATCAAAAAGATCGCAAAAACTTCATTTTTTTTCTGAATTATGTTAAAATGGCAAACCCACGTAAAATGTCTGTTTCATGTTCGGCACAAGTCATAAATATAATTTATCTGACAAGTACAGACAATACGACCGTTTTGGAAGCCCTGCTTTAGTGAGCAGTTTATCATTCAATCCAATTATTCAGAAATAATATTGTATCCTTCACTTACTGATTGATTTTATTAGTGTTTGAAACCCATTTTACAAAGATTTTTGTCCAGAGATGTTTAGTTGCTGTTTTCTCCCTCAAAAATACCCTTTTAAAAAACATGGAAAATAAGTCATAGCTCAGCCATGTTTGACTTATTAAATTATCAAATTTTGAATATGGATTAGGTTATTAAATAAAAAAAAAAAACATTTTGTGCTTTTTACGTTGAGTTGTAATGTTTCTCAAAGATCCTTTAAATTAAAAACTAACATGTTGTGATCCATGAGTATTCATTCTTTAAAGTCATCGAGAATTTCAGTAGTTTTCTCAAATTTTCCTTCACGGACTTATTGTTGCATGAGATAACTTCTTTCATGGTGGTTTTGTACCTCTTGGTATAAACTACTGTTCTGAGTCTTCACAGTCTTTTATGAGCTATATATAGGCTGAATCTTCACTGTCTTTTATGAGCTATATAAAGACTGAATCTTCACTGTCTTTTATGAGCTATATATAGGCTGAATCTTCACTGTCTTTTAATAGCTATATATAGACTGAATCTACACTGTCTTTTATGAGCTATATATAGGCTGAATCTTCACTGTCTTTTATGAGCTATATATAGGCTGAATCTTCACTGTCTTTTATGAGCTATATATAGGCTGAATCTTCACTGTCTTTTATGAGCTATTTATAAGTAGACGAAAGAATTTATAAGTCACTAGCCTTTGTTAATGTTAGCAGCTGAAACAGTTTCTCCACCAACAAAACAATAATGTGTGTTTTCACATTATATAGGTCATTATATAAATTACTCCCATGCATATTAAATAGGATAAATGAAACAGCAAGATAATTTACATATTTTTTATAAATTCTTATGAATTTTGTTTTTTCAGATGAAAGCATTGAGCCAGTTAGACCTGAACAGCAACAATCCTGATGATATCATACAGAGAGCTTTACAGATTAGAAAAAGAAAATTCTTAAGAGCACTTGCAAAACAGTACCTGTGATATTATTGACACCTAAAATCTACAATACTATTAGTGCTTAATGTAATAAGGAAAAGTGCTGAACAGCTAAAACTGTTTATGTTTTTGATTATTTAAACCAAAAAATATGTCAAACATTGTTTTTACCATGCCTATCCAGTAGGCATTAAGCCATGTCACAATATCAGTGAGCTTATGCACTACTTTGAGTTGTGTTTGAATTCATGTTTTCAAACTGACAAAAGCAAACTTCATGGATAAACGTAGCAGGTTGATCATTTATTTCAGCATAAAATCAAGAAGATAAATAGAACTTTCTGGCCTTGTCATCTTGTGAATAGAAGCACATTCTTCTGCACAGCAGTAACATGGCCAATTCACAACATATATGCATTAAGTTATTACATTTGAAATGTGCAATTTGAATTTCTGTTACCATGTTTTGTGTTATGAAGTAATACTTATGTTATGGTGGTCACATTGATCAGTATTGTATTTCTGTGTATATAAAGCCAACAGTTTGAACATTTCATTGTCATCTTTCATTTGATTTAGCGTAAATTGAAGTAATAGTATTTATATGGTTATAAATGTGTTCTGTACTTCCTATATATTAGCAAAATTTTTACTTCCTACCTTTTGCAAATATATATATTTTTTTTAAATTAACTTCTGTGGATTCATTTATTTTCTTGGATACCAGTTTTCATGAATTGTGGAAAAATTGTATTTTCGTGGATATTCGATTTCATGGTATTGCTTAAGTCGCCATACAATCCTATAGATAATGGCACTTCGTGATATATCTATACCCACAAAATTTACAAAATTGATATTCCACAAATATTAATGAATCCACAGTCTTAGTAGTGGATAGAGGTTTTGTTCTGTTGAAAATAACTAGCATTTTATCATTTTCTAGACAAATTAGTGGTAATTGTGTAAATACCTATTTTGTAAGATCAAAAATCATTATGTTGTGTTAGTATCAATTCACTCATTTGTACCTTTATTTTCATTTGCATGCCTGGATAACTAATATTAAGATGGAGACAGGTGCATGGTCATATTTTGTACAACTGCCAGAGAATGGTAAATGTTTGTGTGAAGTCTGTTGTATTTAATTTGTACAATAATCATTAAACAAATTATGAATGCACTTATTATTATGGAAAAGAGTCCAGATCACTTTCTTTAAAGGGAATTTAAAGTGTCCCTAGATAGAATCTTGATCAGAAATCAAAATATTGTGTAAATTTTATTTGGTTTTTTTTTCAACATAGTGTTAGAGGTTTATTATATTGGTGATCTAGTATTTTTGTTACTTCTGGTTAGGTTTTTGGCTCTAAGTCTAACATGGAAATACCGTGGGTAACATCACTGTCTGTCTTTTTGTCATGGCTCCAAGTCACACATGGAAATGTCGTGTGTAACATAACTGTCAGTCTTTTTGTCATGGCTCAAAGTAACACATGGAAATGTCATGGGTAACATCACTGTCAGTCTTTTTGTCATGGCTCAAAGTCACACATGGAAATGTCATGGGTAACATCACTGTCAGTCTTTTTGTCATGGCTCCAAGTCACACATGGAATTGTCGTGGGTAACATCACTGTCAGTCAGTTTCATCTTTGTTAAATATACAGATATTGCACAGAACTTTGTTTTGAAAGTATTTATAATATCAGATTGAATTTTGATTAAGAATATTAGCAGTATCACTCTGTTATGACTTATACCACTGATGTGCTGATATTTTATGTTAATACATATTATTTTCTAATGGAAATAGTTTAACAAAGTTGTTTTTGTACTATTTAGATATTATTTTTCTATATTAAATATATGAAAGGTTACTCTATTTTACTGTCTTGTTAATTTTGTTATTACTATTGTGCTAAATTTAGCCTATTCAGATAATATCCATTTTTTATTTTTTATTATCCATATCCATAACCAAATTTGTGAAATTGACTCCTACAGTTTTCAGCCCAGATCCATGAAACTTCACATGAAGATTGCAATTATGTTGAAGTGGTGCTCCTGCTATTATGGAACTGTTTGAGGAATTTTTTCTCATTATACCCCCGCTTTGAAAAAGTGGGGTATACTGTTTTACCTCTGTCTGTCCATCCGTCAGTCCATCCATCCATCCATCCATCAGTCCATCCGTCAGTCTGTCCGTCCCATGAATATTTTCATCGCATCTTTCTCAGGAACTACATTACAAAGATTTCTGAAATTTGATTTCAGGGTTTATATAAGTCAGCTATACTGTGTGATGCGTTTTCAGATTCACCACTCAATAACTTACTGTTTACCGAACACTTGTATCATTTTACACATGATAGACAAGTTGAAAATTTTCGTCACATTTTTCTCAGGAACTACAATACAAGAATTTCTGAAATTTGGTTTCAGGGTTTATATAAGTCATCTATACCGTGTGATGGGTTTTCAGATTAATCACTCAACAACTTCCTGTTTACCGAAATATTTGGGCAGGGGTATCATCAGTGAGCAGTAGCTCGCAGTTTCACTTGTTTTTCCCCAGACTTTGGAACTTTGGTCATTTTTCAGCAAATTTAGTCACTTATATTGCAACCTGACCATTTGAGACTTCGACCCATTTTTGTTTTGCTTTGAAGAAAAAGCAAGATTTAGGGGTGCTGTTTCCGGTGGTGCATCTGCAGCGGCATCACCAATGTATTAGTTTGTGATTAGGTCAGTTTAATGGGAACCACTAGTGGTAGGGCCATGATATTTGGTATGCAGTTGCATTATCATTGGCATATCTCATTTTGATGGAGATTATTTGGCCCCTCCCTTCAGTCAAGGTCTATCTACTTTGAAACTTTTCCTTAGCTTACATGTATTAGTTTGTGATTAGGTCAGTTTAAGGGTACCATTAGTGGTAGGTCAATGATATTTGTTATGCAGATGTATCAGCTTTGGCACATCTCATTTTCCTGGAGATGATTTGGCTCCTCCCCCTCAGTCATTGTCTATTGACTGAATAATTTGCATAGTTTACACCAATATTAAGTCAATGATAGTTGGGATACAGTTGTATAAGTTTGTGTTTAGGTTGGTTAGTTTAAAGGGAATTACTTATGATTAGTTAATAGTAGTTGCTATACAGTTTTATAAGCATTTGCATTTGTTATTTGCATGAAGGTTATTTCACCTGCACCTTCAATCATGGTTCATGAATTTGAATGTTTTGCATAAGTTACATGTTCAAATATTGCCATTTTAATTTCAACATTTGCATTTTACTATCAAAATAACAAAAGCGAGACATATCTGTGTTGTCAGTTTATTACTTTTGCAGGTCATTGTTTAACATTCTAAGTGTGTTGTTAGTGTAGCAGAGCTGATACATAGTAATTGTTTTCAGAAATTCTGTGTTGTTCAGGGTTTCTTGCATTTATTGCATTATGATGAAACTTTTATTGTATTTACATTAACCTGCTATGAAAGCATCACCAGCCATTTGAAACCAGATTCTTACAAAAATAACATGACAGGGACACAATCTCTAAACTTTGAGCCGAGACAATTCTGTTGGTCTTAAGATCAAGGATCAAAATATGATATCAGATGGAAAACAATCGACATATGAGTTTAAATGTCCCTTTGGTATCTTTCGCCTCTCTTTCATAACATTATTACAACTTCTGTAATTAATACAGAACCATTTATCTATTTCATTGCAAAATTAAATTGAAATCATATGTTGATTGATTGATACTTAATTATATATTGTCAACCTCAAAGTCTTAAGAAAAAAATCCCTGCTTTCCTTTCAAAATTTTTTTTGAGTTTGCACACTCTCAAAACATATGAATAAAGCACACAATACATTTTGGGACTTATCTGGCCCTGTAAATTCACCAAAAATAAAGCATTGCCTCATGTCATTCTTAATGTTTTAAAAGCATCAGAAGAAAGGCTTTTCAAGAAATCTGAATATTAGTGAAGCCTTTAAAACTAATTCATAGTGTCAGTTTTTAGCAAAAATCAACTAATTCATAGTGTCAGTTTTTAGCAAAAATAAACTAATTCATAGTGTCAGTTTTTAGCAAAAATAAACTAATTATAATAACACTTTGGCTAAAGTTAGGGAGCACAAGCATCACCCTAAAGATTACATTGCTAGTGAATAGACAAACACAAAATACACTTTCTGGTTAAATATCTTTTTTGACTGATGGTTGTGCTTTATATTATTTCAAGGCAAATATATTTGCATTATTTTGCCCTTTTACGGAATTAACAGTCATTTCATGGTTGTATAATTCATGAAAAGAGTATATTTTTAACCAAAAAGAGTATTGATTTATTTATGTGCATGCATTCAACATTGAATTCTGAAGCTGAAAACCTGAAATAGTTGAAATAAATTTGATTATAGTGCCAATTTGACCCAAAATCGTACCTTTTCCTTTAAATAATATTCCACTTGCAGCCAACATGAACCAGAAAGAAACAGAGAACAGGTCTGAATGGATAGGCATTACACGGAGGTAATGAATACAATGTAGTTATGGACCTCCATTAATCAGCTGATTAATCTGAGAAATGGAAACTTAATCTAAAATGTTCCAAGAAAAAAGTTATTGCTCTAACTTCAAAGAGTTTTAAGTCACTTTTTTTACAAATTCAAGTAGAGATGGTGTCTGCAGACTTTTCTTTCTAAAGGAACAAAAACCCTATTAAAACATTGTTTCTTGAAAACTGAGGACTCGGAAAAATACAAGTCCAATACTCTTACAGGACAGGGTTTAGAGTTACAGAAACTACTCTTAGCGAAGAAAGATGGAACAATCAGAAGTAAAACTGAAAGTTTTTCTGCTGAAAAAAAAAACGCATACAAGGTACAGAAAATAGAGAGTGATTCATTTCCCTCATTCTGAGCCCTTTAGTCAAAGCCAATATGTCTAGGTTTTCAATACAAATGTGATTGATCAACAATGACAAAAAACAATTTTCGCTAAAATATGGACTTCCCGAAAATGATAGGTCTGATAGTTCTATATATAATGTAAAGCTGGTTATTTTCGTGAGGTGTTTATTTTCGCTTATTTTGGCGGATAAATGATATACCAGTAGCTAGTCTGTAACATTTGAGAGTAGAAGGTCAATAACCCTTATCTTCAAAAATGAAGCAGGGAAATTTTAGCCAACTGTAAATAAGTAACACAGAATGGATGGATTGTCATTGTCAAACACTAAGAACAGAAGATTGGCCACTTTCAGCCATATACAGCACCAGTAAATCACCGGACTTCTCTCCTATGATACGCTTTGCTGCTTTTCAGAATTTCACTTTTGGTTGTGTGATGACCTAACAGCAACCTAGCGTGAAGATGTAATTTCTCCTACCCTCGATGAATATTCTTTCCCCTTGAAATGAAGTAATAGGTCCAGCAACTAAGACGATGTTAGCCAATCTGGAGTAATAAGAATAGTCTTACTACAGCCCCGCATTTATATTGTGCACAATTTTGTGAAGAAAACGAAAAGGTGGGAAGATAAAATTTAACATCCTTTCCGTTGCAGATGAGGCAGCAATCTGGAAAAATGGGTAAAGATGCATTCCAAATCTGAAAAACTGGATGTCCGAGCTCTCAGAGGTACCACTGAAGCGACCGAATATGAAAACGGCCAAGAGGAAAAACATCCCTCTAAGAATTCAGGAACCCCATCAAATGTCATGTAACTGCTAACTCACACTATCTGGAAATGGGTAATCGTCTTTCTGTGCTTGAAAACATCATTAGCATTTTGTCTTCATCGAAACCAGTAAAGTTGCTGTAAGAACTGAGTTGCTGCTGATACCTTGAAAAAAAACTTGTTCACTTGATTGAATAGGGTTAAAATTTTCTCGTCTGTTCGATAATGATCCTCTAAAAATGAAATATTGGCTTGGAACCAGCTGACTTTTTCCATGAAAGGAGGAATCCCAGTCGGATGAATAAATCTATCATGAATCGAGTGAGACCCCCGATAAGATGAAGGACATATTCGTCAAAAGGAAATTTTCGAAATACCTGGTAAAAAAGTTTGATGTAAAAAACAGAGAGGATATAGAGATTCCAAAAAGTGTTGTCTCGAAAGCAAACACCTGGTCGTCCCATACAAACTTGATTAACTTTCAGAATTTGGGTGAAATATAGATGTGAAAATAAGCATTTGACAGATCGAGCGAAATTGTCCAGTGACCACATACGCATTAGATTTATAACGTGTTGTTTTCATTATTTTGTATATGAATCGAACCCTTGATAGGTTTGTTAGTCTCAATCTTAATATTTGGCACTATCAGATACCACTTCAGGAGAAAAGTTAGTTACAGGTCTCATGGAGAAAAGAAAAAAAAAGGAAATAGACACCTCGGGTCAGTGGAAGATTCACTTCTTGTATAGCACATTTCTGTAGAAGCATGTGAACCCCTTCTTGAAGCAAGGAATTTCTCTGTGGATGCCTCGTCACTGACAGATTCAGAGGAACTTAAGACATACCAGTAGTAAGCTTATCGTGAAACTGAAGTTCTAGGCCCCCTCCCCAGTACTAAAAATCTCGCAGAACTAAACGAAACCAGTTGTCTGAAGTACAGATGCCACTGATTTTGGAAGTACGCACCACAGGAATTTGAGGAAATAGAGTTCTTCCCCGGTAGAAAAATATTGAAACATTATTTATTAAACTTCTTCCCCTTAACCACATCGGATATTTTACATTTGGAAGAGGATGAATTTCTATTACCACCAGCTAGCCTATCTCTTGCGTTGATGCGAAGTTGCTTGTTACCCTGATGACAGGTGGAGTACATACATGGGACTGATAAGTATTGACTACCCTTACACCAGACACTTATAAATTAACCTTTACAGTTTGAGTTGGTGGTGTTTTAAAAACTTTTTTTTAAAGTTTTCTCAATGAAGATTAGATAATTTGTCCTTTGCTAATGGAGAAAACAAAAGTCTTAAAAAGGCTCCGAAAGCGATGTTTTATCCAATATCATCCGTCAAGTAATTGGTTAAATTCAGTGGCGGATCCAGGGGGAGGGTTCCGGGGGTTGGAACCCCCCCTTTTTTTGGGGACCATCAATGCATTTGAATGGGGACATACAGTTGGAACCCCCTTTCTCCTGGGTTGGGAACCCCCTACCCCCCTTTTTGAAATGGCTGGATCCGCCGCTGAAATTTGGCCATGGTACCCATTAAGAATATTAATCAACCCCAAGGCATTGGTCCAACTGTCGAAGGAAACACTTGAGATTATCTAACTCTGTTCGTCTTGTATATTTTAATCCATAGTGTTGTCTTTCTTAAATGGACATGATTTTAATTGTCCCCTTGGTATTTTCTTTCTCTTTCGTTCCTCTTCTTTGGCGTCCTTTGATAAAGACACAATAGCAGCTAAAAGTGCTCACTTATACTATATACCCCAAGACGTATTCGAAGATAACTTTCCGGCTTAGCCGTCTTTTAATAAGTCAGAATTTAAGTATGTTTTATCACGAGACGGATACCTATTCACTAGAGACTCGTGAATAATAATATATGGCGCTCATCTTTGATGAGAAAGTGTTGGGACCAATACCAATGTACTTAATTGTTCCCTGTTCCCTTGCTGAAATGAAATTCCAAAATGGAATTATTAACAAAACCAAGTGCTGTCTTAGTGTGTTTGGACTTGGAAAGAATGTATGCCCTTTGAATTAAACCTTTACCAAACATCAGCAAGACTAAATGTCAGAAGTTCATGAGGAGGAGGAGAGGACATGAGAACCTCAGAGAGTTCACCTCTAATAGCGTAAACGTCCGAGTTTTTCCCACGAGTGCCTAACAAAGAGGAGTCGGCTTCTCCTTTAATAGAGGATCCACCATTCAAAGAAGGGTGTACCAACAATAGCACCAGAAGGAATGTGTCATTTGATTAACAAAAATGTCCCCCCGGCTTCCAGGAACTATGGAAAAAATATCATGCTCGCCAACTTCCGTATTATCAGCAACTTTACTTATGACAATAGGGTGACTGTTTTACAAGCACTTATTGACCAATTCCAGATAATGTGCATAATCAGTTACCAGAAAATTATGCATGGAATGAGTCAATGCCTTCCTATTTTCTTTAATAGAAAAATCTGAAGGAGTGACTTGGAACCAAAATAACATTGCCCCTATGCCAGAATATTGAAGGTTGTAATACTCGATCCTAAGGACGCGCAGTTTGGTTAGGTGGTAACATTATAATCAAGGCAACTCATATGAGATAGTGGTTGACCCAAGGAAAAAATACATAGATTCAATTAATTTTCTCTACGAACAGATAAAAATATATCCCTATATAACTTAGCTGAATACAATTGTTTGCAACAATACAAAACCCAATTAGGGGACGATCATTTGATATTCTATGGAGGAGCAGGATTTTTTTTCGGATTGACTATACATAGATGCATTTTCATCTGTTACTATGCATGTTTATTATTTATCATTATTTTTTTTGCGGTGCTGCATGTTCGCTATCCACACTTGAACCGGAAAAGGAAAAAGGTAATTATACATGGGCATGCATGTGTCACACTTTTAGGTTTGATGTTGTCGTGGAGGTGAGGTTCTTTTGTTTTGTGTCTTATTCCCCTCGCGCAAGTAGACTATTATCTATGATGGTAAAGTATTTTTGTCGAGCCTGTGACATTTTATGCCGCGAAAGTCATAGCTGTATATATACAGATCACGATCCTATATTCCGTCGTTGGTGGTGTCGTCGTCGTCGTCCGCCACGCCTACATTTAGGTTTAGCCTGTTGTTAATAGTTCTTTTAGACATCAATAACTTGGTCAAACAGTCATGGAATCTTATGAAATTTGGACAGAAGCTTCATTACGACCGAAAGACAGTATCCATAGCATAATTTGGAAAATATTATTTTTTCCAGTTTTCCGTATTTTAAGGTTAAGTGCACTTAGTTTTGTGTTAGCTGTTAATAGCTTTTTGAAGTGATTTAGTTTTTTTGGACATGCCATTTATAAACCTTCATACCTTCATGGATTATTATGAATCTTGGTCAGAAGCTAATCTTCAAGATCAAGAAATAGTATCAAACGAAAAAGATTGATTTCCCCCCTTTATTTCTCTAGTCTTAATGATAAACGGACTTACTTTTGACAGTCAACTTTACATTTTTCGTGACCGCAGCAATCGTGCACAGGCGGTCGAACCCTTCACAATTTTTTGTGCTAAAAATACATTTTTATTCAAGGGTCATTAAATACTTAAAGTTTATATCAGAGACAAAACGATGGACTCGGTGAAAAGCTCATTAGAGCTTATGTTGTAGTATCTTTGTCAATATGCCGAATCAAAACTAAGTTTTACTTACTTGCTTATGGGCTCGATGGCAAAGTGGTCTTATTAGTCGAATTACTGTATCTCTAGCCTGTCAACACTGAGGTTGTGAGTTCGAATCTCGCACGTGGTAGGTGCGCTCGATTCTAAACTTAATTGACTAGGATTGTCAGTTTTCCTATCTAAGGTCGGTGCCGATATGGTTTCACCGGTTTCCCGGCTCCGCAAAAAAAAAAAAAAAAATGACCGCCACGGAATAGCACAAGTGCTCTTAAACTTCAATCGATCAATTAAACATCGATTATCCGCCCGGTGGTCTCGTGCTAGCGTGTTCGGATCAGAGTGCGGGAGGTCAAACCTGGGACTATTGTTAGCATAATAGTTCCAGGTCAAACCAAGACTTTGTAATTGTTACTTGCTGATTCTCCACTAAGCACGCGGCAATAAGGAGTATGATCAAAGACTGGTCGGCTCGGTGTCAGAATAAAGTGTTCAGGTAAGACAGAGACATGCATATGTCTCTAGGTAAGGTGATATGTCTTCCTCACAGGGACTCGGTTAGTAGATTAAAAAAAATTAATCAATGTTTTTTAAATTATTCTTGTAGTATTTCCTGTCTATTTGTATTACTTTATTAACGTATTTGACGATGGCATCAATATTTCTTTGTTTTCTAGCAATGTGTAGTCAGAGACATATAATACTATAATATTAGTAGTGTAGTTTACTATCCATATCCGTATACTGAAAAATCCCGTTCGGATAGTAAACTGCATATTGCTAGAAAACAGAAATATTGATGTCATCGTCAAAAACGTTAAAAATTAATACAAATAGACAGGAAATACTAAAAAAAAAAATATTAAAAAACATTGATTAATTTTTTTTTTCATCTGCTAACCGAGTCCTCCCTGTGCCTGTGGTCTTCCTGCCGACTGTTACTTTGTGAACTAGCAAGTCAAAATTCCGGCTCAGCATGTCGGTCTTGCACAAAGCATGGTTAGTATTCATATTACATTAACATGTTCTCCTCCTGAATATGCACTTAATTTGCCGCTGGACGTCAAGCACTTATCCATCATCATCATCCTAAATATCAAGGACATCAAATTATGCAATTTTATATTTCGCGCCAAATATAGAGTTAACTCCCATGGACAATGGCAATGGCAGCAAGTGTAACTGACGATCTAGAAAGTGAACTTTTAAGATCGTATTTGACATTGGAAGCTATTGACACTAATATTTTCAGGTAGAAAATAGTTTCTTAATGTTGTAAATATAAGATTTTTGTTTATAGAAGTGAAGAGCCATATTATTTAAAATGAAATCATGAAACAACAGAGTGACACAAGTCCCCCTTTTTGTGTTACAAATCGAACTACATAGAATGATAGATATACATGGATATGTCCCAGGTTGCAGATATAATATAAGTAACGGTTTTACATGTCAGAAAATATCTATTTATATATTTGTAAAAGCATAGAGTTATGACATTTCTCACATGTATAGACTATAGTTGCAATAAATATAGAAAAAAAATTCTCTGTATGCGTTAAGTGTAACAGGAAGAATTTTTTGTGTATTTTCAGTGTCATTTTCTACATATCTCGTATCCAACTCTTTACCCCTGTCTACATTAAGTGCTGATCCTAAGGTGCAACTTGACACATCTCATCTCTTGTTCTTATATTGTGAGCTGTTGCTGAAAGATTTTCGATGTTAGCTTAGATATACTTTTCTTGAGTTTCTGTAGATCTTTTAATAAAAATTTAAAGAGTAAAAATACTTGTATTTCAGTATAACTTAAGATAAATTTTAAGGATCATGGGGACCCATGGATAAAATAGCTCTCTGCATTTTCACCTCAAAATTTAAGCTAAATACAGACAAACCTGTGCATCTGAAAATTTGTTAAGGCATAGCATGCTTTTGGTAATTAAAGTTCAAATGCATTTAATGTTTTAGAAAATTAAAAACTTAACTAGAAGTTGCTGTGCTGCTTTTGAATTCATAGTTGCAGAAGATGATAAAATTAACAAACAGTTGAGTTTCACTTAATATATGGTCCACTCAGTGAAAGTCTAAATTTCCAATTATTTTCAGATATTTATTGTCCCTCTATTGTCCATGTTCATCAATACAATTCATCAAATCATTACATGTGGGGTAGTTCTCAAACCTCTTTCCCAACTTTGTTTATTTTGGCACCTTTTGTAAGAACGAAAAAAAGTGCACTGCAACATCCAGTTATGTTTTTAACTTTCTAAAACATAAAATGCATTTGAAGTTTATTTATCTAGGGCATGCTATGTCTTAAAACTTTTCAATATACACAGATTTGTCTGTACTCAGATTAAATTTTGAGGTGAAAACACAGCCATTTTATCCAAAGGGTCCACAGGAACCTTAATTGTAAGACTTTTTGTGAATAGAGTCGCTGTTTATTAAATAAATAATCATGTTTTGGAAAATCAACGAAATTGTAAAGACAAAATCATTTACATGTAAAGTTAAAAATTCACATTACTCCTTTGGGGGTGTTTGCTGACTTTGACTACACATGAGGGTCTAGCACAATCAGGTGCCCAGTACACTATGGGGGTTTTAACAACCTTGACTACCAATGCGGGTCTCGCAAGATCCATTCCAGTGCCCATGAGTATAATATTCATCTCAAACTTATTTAACAATAGCTAGTTGAATAGAAACACTATATTAATTACTAAACAATAAGTTGCAAATTTAACAAAATCTGTAAACATAATCAATGAATTATACATGTAGTACAAAAAATTTACTATACATTTTGACATGTAAAACAATCATTTTTATTATTGATTTATTAAAACAGTAATATCAATTTATGAATTTACAACAGTCCACTATATAAAGGGAAGTAATATTGTAATGACATAAAGGCACTCAGTTACACAAATTACAAACTTCATTCCCTGTACACTAATATATAGTTTATAGTTATATAGTAAGTACTTACACTTCCAGTTGATTTTTTTATTTTCATATTTATGGACCTCAGATTTGTAAAATTGCATGTAAATAATTTTTCTCCTCCATCATGTCCATTGTCAGGCTTCTTTGCAGTTTTTCTAATGTCATATATAAAAATCTTGCTATTAAACTTGTTCAAGTTGGTTTATGACAATGTATGATAACTACCATTTTGCAGCTGAATGATTAGTTATTACTATTTAACAATATCTTACGATCAACATTCAAATATAAATATGTATATAAATGCTTTAAATACGTTGAGAGTGCCAAATAGTGGTTTAATTATATTTAATAATTATCTAGCCTATGGAAAGAACATTATTTGTAAGAAGTTTTTACCCAGATTTACTGTGAAGTTGTTACACATAAATAGAAGTTCCTTCATAATATAAGTTCCAAATGGAAAAAGTAGTCTGGAATATTGTTTCCAGTGGAATGAATATTACGGTATATGTTCCTAACGGAATAAGTGGTATAGAATATTTGTTAGAGGAACATCTGTTAGGTGGAACAAATAGACGTTGACACCGTGGCATATTTTCATGGATTTCTAATTTTGCGATTTCTATGGACAAACATGTTCAAGAGTTTTTTTCACATTTTCATAGTCCCTGATTAGGATTATTCTTAAAGACCTAATTTACCTTCAGGAGAATATTTTGAGATTTTATCTTAATCGCAAAATGAGCAAATATGAACCCCTTTGACATGAAAATTTTCTATTTTACAGTATATATCATTTATTTATAATTCCTGCATATTTATCTTCCAGCTGTTCCAGGTCTTGCTAAATACTTGATTTCATGGATGACTTATACCCATGAAATCCACAAATTAGTTAGTACCCCATGACTAATTATGAATCCACTGTAGGTTTGTACCCTTATTGTTATAGAGTCTGTTTCTAACCCTGCAATTTATGGTTATCATTAACAGAGCCTCATCAGTGAATCTTTGGCACCCCGTTGCTGGAAGATTTGTTTATGGAGGTCAAGTAATTGGTCAGGCACTGATAGCAGCTTGTCGTACTGTCAGAGAAGAACAGCATGTTCACAGCTTACATTGTTATTTTTTAATTGGAGGTAAGTATACTTCTCAGACAAAAGCATATTGTCAATAAAATTCTGATTCTTTTAAATAACTTTGATCTTTTGAGTAAATTGTATGACCATGTATCTGTGCCAAACTTGTGAGAAACATTCTTAAGGGTTGTCTTTTGTTATACATTTAGTGTGGACATATCATTATTCATTAAATACCAATTTCAAGTGGATTTTGTGGGAATAGGTAAATGTTGAACAAATTACAAATTTTCTATTTGCATATATATATATGCAGACCTTGGCCATGTTGGCAAAACCACAAAATCAGATATCCACAAAAAAAACTATTGCTCCTCAATCCATGAAAATTGGTATCCATGAAAATAAATGAATTGACAGACTTATCTTAAAGTTTTTTTTGTTTTTGTCATTTTTGAAGAATATGGTGATGATGGCATATTTTTGAAAGTTTCTGTTAATTGTATTCACTTCTCAAGGAGATGTACAACATTGTATAGACACCTGTCTTGTTTTTTGGCCTACAGATATCTTTCGTTTTTTGTGTTGTTAGGTAGCCGTCTCATTGGTGTATTTTCACCCAACACCTTCTGTTATTCATATACATTTTATCCATATTACAATTCAACTTAAAAATCAGTAAGAAATAATTATGTTATTTACAGTCAAACCTGTTATACAAGTCTCTTTTTTAAGCAAAAACCTGTCTTGGCAGGTCACCTTCTTCTATTCTCATTTAAATAATACCAAATTAATGCATTTGAACCTCAAATCAAAAGTCACAGCTGTTGTAAGGTCAGTTATCTCTGGTCCTGAGAGTGACCTTTCTATACAGGTAAGATTGTAATTGATAGGATCCTTCAATAAGAAACTTATCATTGCCATATTAGTATACAGACATGTAGGAATCACTTTTTGTCATGTTTTTGAGTATTATATAAATCTGTCACCTTTTACGTATTGTTCAAATAAATAACAATATTTATTCTACCAGGAAATGCCAAGAAAAATATTCTATACCATGTAGATAGAACTAGAGATGGATCTACGTATAGTTCTAGGGCAATCAAAGCTACACAGGATAGTGTACCAATATTTACCATGCAGGCTTCATTTAAGTTGGAGGAGTCTGATCCATTAAAACACCAGTATGTTATGCCTGTAGTCCCAGGTCCTGAAGAATTAGTAGAAAGCTATGATTTCCTGCAATCCCAGTTAGAGTAAGTAACATTGAAACATGTAAGCTTGGTATGCTCTAGGTTTTTGTTAAAGATCTGATTCAGAGTCCCCTTTCATTTAATTTTGTGCAGAGCAACAAGGTTTAGATTACATATTAGTGGACTTTTCTATCTGAGAAAAAGAGTTGTCCAAGGTATAGGATTTTGAACTTAGATTTATTATTACACCAATTTTCAATAATGGTTTTTGTAATCTCTCTGCCCTTTTTTTAGCTTGTCCAGCCCTGACAAAATTTCATGTGAATAAAAGGAGATATGGGGTAAATGTCAATGAGGCAGCAACCCAACTAGGGCAACTACAAAAGAAACTTTTAACATACTATATCTTTAACAATATAATCCAAAAGGATTATGATTACACAGATATCGTTGTATTTGTTTTTTGTTTCAAACTCATGTATGATTAATTGTGAAAGGTTTTGGTCAAATATAAACTTGTAAGATATTATATATAGAAATGAAGAGACAACTAAAGAACATAGAGACTTTATAAAGAGAATATTAGAAAAAAAAATGCACATAGAGAGACGAGCAGTGGATCCTCATCTTTACCATGGTTTGACCCAGGGAGAACCCAGACGGTACATCTGGGTGAAAGCTAGTGGTCATATTGGTAAGTAGACAACTTGACCCTCATCCATTCTGTATTGTGAACCAGGGAAAATTAAGTTGAATGTGTAATTGTATTATCATTACCATATGTGTGTATAAAAGGCCAAATTAGTGGCCGTATGTGTACTTATGAAACTAGGAGAATCAAAATAGTACATGTATCTTGTTAGCCATATCAAAAGATGGAATTTTACACCCTGGTGGTCAACTACAATAAGACGCTAGGTAACCAAGGTGATACCTTTGGGGCAACATTGGTAAGTTACCCAGGAGACAATTATGTCTACTGTGATATGACAAATAAAGAATACTGTAAATTCAGAAATTATTGCGATGTTTTTATTATTGCAAAAAATGTGTCAGGGTTATAATCGCAATAATTTAAACTCGCATTTTGAAATTTTTTATATGAATTAAACAGGATTTTTCTCAATATTGCAAATATTAAAATCGCATTTTAGAATTAAAATGACAAAATCGCAATAATAAATGCATGCAATAATTTCTGAATTTACAGTAATAGGTATAATCTCTTGGGCCATATTGGTAAGTTCAAATATAACATTATATGAAGCAGGGAAATCCAAATAATGCATCATTTTGTTGGTAAGTTGCCCATTCTAACATGACGTCCTTCAAACGCTTTGAGTACACACCGTGGTAAAATATGAATATATTGTTTGGGCTGTTCGATCGTACTCCCACGCCATATGCTTTTTATGAATGAGCTACCGACGTCATAGAACGATGACGTCAGAATGTAAGCATTTTACGGAAAAATACACGCTTGTGAAACCAAAAATCATCACAACAAGGAAACGTAAACAAACGATGCTAAAATGTGTTATATAAGCCATTTTGTATACATATAAGACATATAAGTACAATTAGCATTTAGATTCATCCAAACATATCTAAATATGTTATTGTAAATAGTTTAAGCATGTCACTTATTCAATTTGCTCCGTTCTTTACGTCAATTTAATAGTGCGTTTATTTATGGGAACGGCAAATAATGCCTTCACCTAGAGCACTTGATCCAAAACAATTGCCGATTTGTCCTATTAGAATCGAATAATTCATGGGGCTTGATATATCGTGATTTTACCACGGTTGTCCTTTATGCGATATTTTACCCTCGCCATCGCTCAGGGTAAAATATTTGTCATAAAGGCCAACCCATGGTAAAATCACGATATATTCAAGCCCCATGAATTATTTCTTAAGTAATCCCTAATTCTTCTATGTTAAAGAGGATCAAAGGGTTATTTTTGTCTTGGTATTGAGCCATTTTGATAGTTGGAGTAACACTGGACCGATTAGACCAGACCAGACCAGTCCAGTAAGTCTAGCGTACTTACTATATACATATGTACTAATTAAGGTATCAGCTCACTAGGAGACCACAATTTCCAGTTTACAAACACCTGTCCAAGTTGTTATGAAAAAAAAATTGAGAAAGCTTACTTAATTTGACTAGCACAATTTAAAAAATCGATAATTTTCTTTAAAATGAACCCCATTTCTAAGCTAAAACTTCAAAAATGTATAAGTTACCAAAACATGCAAAAACATAGCTTTATTTTGACCCAAAAACTAGTGGGAAATTTGTTGTGACACCAATACTGTAAATTCAGAAATTATTGCGTGCATTTATTATTGGGATTTTTCAAGAATGGACAAAGATGCGAGTTTAATGATTGCGATTTCGAAAAAATCTGCATACAGATCTATGTTTCAGTTATCAGAATGCGAGTTCTTGTTATTGCGAAACTCACCTTGTCACATTATTCGCATTAATAAAAACTTCGCAATAATTTCTGAATTTACAGTATCTAATACGAGCATAGCTACAACTGAATTTTATCTTATAAAAGTTTTCATGAGGTTTTTTTTTAAATGAATACATATTTCTTTGTAAGAATTTATACCATCTAGATATAGTGTGGACGTGGGGAGGGATATCATTTTCCAAGCTTTGCACGCAGTACCTCTAGTTTATATAAGCTTTCACTAAAACATTTTCAGACTTTTCATGATCAAATGGGGACCTGAGAAACTTTTATGAAAAAAAACCCCAAAAAAACCCTGCTGCACAAGTTTTCTTGAGATGTTATGCACATCTCAAATAATTTCAGTTTATACCTGGATTTTCTTGAGATATTGTTACTTAATTTTGTTTTCAAACTGTAAAAACATTCATCATCAAATTGAAGCAGGATTTTCTTGAGATTTTATGACTATTTTCAGGACCAGATATCAAGCTACAGCAGTGTATAGCAGGATTTATGTGTGACATGTTATTGTTGGGGGCAGCATTACAACCTGCTGTTCCAGGGACCAAAGTAGGTTATATGGCATCATTAGATCATAGTATGTGGTTCCATAATCCTTTCAGGGCAGATGAATGGATGTTGTATGAGATAGAATGTCCTCAATGTGGTAAGTGGCCAAAACTCACACTTTTGTAATTCAAATCTGTAGTATCTCTTAAGCAGCTATGTTTATTTCCCTTAGTTATAACTTAGTGATATTTAATTATCAACTCGCATTGTAGCATTTTACAAAAATATAATTCTTGCCTGCAACGGAGGATGAGGCTGCAACATAAAAAGAACCGTGAATGGTATCTCAATGATATTTGGTATGTAGTTGTATTAGCATTGGCACATCTCATTTCAATGGAGATTATTTTACTCTGCCATCTCAGTCTTGGTCCATTGACTTTGAAACTTTTGCATAGTTCACATGTTCAACATGAAGTTTGCTATTATGTAAGGAGAACTGCTAATAGTAAGTCAATGATATTTGGTATGCAGTTGTAGAAGGATTTGTATAGCTCATTCCAATGGATATTATTTGGCCTGGCCCTTCTATTATCATCCATTTTCTTCCAAATGTCCTTAAGGTAAAAAATTGGCAAGTAAGTGTTATCCTTTATGATAGACTCATTAGGTCTTTCCACTTTTCTGTCTTGATTTTGTTCTGATTATTTTTTCTTCCGCATAATTTTTTCATTAGCTGTTTGGTTGTTTAGATATTTGGTATATGATATCGAACAGTTTATATGCTTTTGAAACTGACACAGCTTAACCGACACTTTTCCTTGTAAGAGTTATCTCCCGAACACTGTTTTACTTGTTATCTCTAATCCTTCGCAACTGTAGAAGAAACCGACATATTTATATTTCCAAATTGCTCGTTATATC
The DNA here is from genome assembly GCA_017311375.1 of Mytilus coruscus. Taxonomy (NCBI): domain Eukaryota; kingdom Metazoa; phylum Mollusca; class Bivalvia; order Mytilida; family Mytilidae; genus Mytilus; species Mytilus coruscus. The sequence continues at coordinate 76,855,308 of CM029600.1, read as the reverse complement.
CTCCGGATTTCTTGTAAAATTTTGACCGATGTGATACAGAGATTCCATATGAGAGTTATTCCCCCTTCTGTACTTGATATATAAGTGAAATGTATTTGTAACTGGCAAACCATAAGTGATAGAGACCTATGGTCTTTTGTTTTGAGATCCTTGGTCCACCAAATTGAAAATAAGGTCAAGGTCAAAGGTCAAGGTCATATTCTAAATTTTGATTTTGGCTTATTTTCACTTATTATCAGAAACCATATAAGATATCGACAAAATATTTATACTGAATTGATAGTTGCGACATGTCATAACACATAACATTTTGGTTAAAAGGTACGTTGACATTTAATGAGAGTTTTCTCCTCTTATATTTTAAATAGCCTGCAGTGTTCTAGCCAGGATTTGAAAAGGGCAAGGTGCTGGTCAGAAAAAGGACAATTTTACGCGTAAATGTCATTGAAAAAGGGCAATTATTTAAGCCTCATAATTTATTAGCATACGTCATAAAATACATATGTACATAACATTACAAACAAAATACTCTATATAACTCAGGCACTATGGTAAAATCATGTTTCAGTTAAAATAAGTAATAAACATCAATACTTTTGGCACAATCTTCTCTGTTTGACTTTAATAAACTTTGTTACATCATTGTCTAAAATTGAACAGAACATGTCATTATGACAGTTAATTTTGATATGTAGCAAGTTCTCAAGTGTTGATTGATTGAGCCTATTTCTATGATCACATTTGATTAGCTTTACTTGAGAAAACACTCTCTCAACCTCAGCTGTGCTCAGTGGCAAAACTGCTGCCACCTTCATAAGTTTCAAAATTTTGGATGGAGCTCAGTCAATTGTAACCAGTTTCTGCCGATTTACCAACTCCTATCAAAGCCTAAACTATTGTGCCTTTTACGCAGAGATTCTGTTTCATTTTGGCTAGTTTCGGTTAGTTATCTTTTAACTGATGAGACAGGCGCCTGAAGTGGTTCTTTTCTTCAAAAAACAAAAAAACGTAAATATCTTTCATTTTTTTTAATTTGGTGGAGTTTAGTTAAGCGACGTAAAAGATTTCAAAATGATAAACTTTTTTTCTAAAAATAATTTCTACTTACATAGTAAATAAAGATGTGGCTAGCATTCTTTTGGTTTCATCTTTCAGGCGTCTGTCTCGAGTCGGCATTGTGAAAATAATGATTTAAAATTTATTTGGACTTAATTTAGTTTTCAGTTTAATTCTAATCACGAAATCGATCGATAGTCAAGATAAATACTTTTATGCAAATTTTATGCTAATTAGTTATAGGTGGCGCTTACGCATTGTCAACAAGGAAGAAAAATGGTGACGAACATTCGACAAAACTCATCCGAGAAAAGCAAATTTTGCGATAAAAACGGCAGGGCTCCCGAGAAAAGGCAGAAAAGAGGCACGGGCGTCACCAAAAGGGCATGGGCATCAATAAAAAGGCGGCCGCTGGGCCCTGTTCAAACTTTGTAGCTAGAACACTGGGCTGTATGGTGATATAACTCATTAAACATATATAGAAGAGACCTAAGGTCTTTTGATTTAAGGTCCTTGCTTTCTGACCTTGAAATTGATATCAAGGTCGAATGTGAATTTGACGTTTTAAATTTTGACCTTTGCTGTAACTTCTTAATAGGCCATGACAAAGTCATAGAATCTTTTACATTGGGTTGCTGACATATGATCTTGAAGAAGGTCAACTGGAAGTGACCTTCAGTAAACCGGAAGTAGCCATTTTGGCACTATTTTTATGGGAAAGTACTCAGAAACCATATATTTTTTTTAATCGGCATACAAAAACCTATCATTTGAGACTAGAAGTGACCCTCGTAAAAACCAAAGTAGCTTATTATCTCCCTTATTTCAGATAAAAGTATATAGAAACCATATATTTTTGGAGTCAATGTGAATAAATCAATCATATGAGACCAGAAGTGACATTTTCTGAGCTGGAAGTGGCAAATTATCTCCCTTATTCCCAGACAAAAGCATATAGAAACCATATACTTTTAAATCAGTATGAAGCAACCTATGATTGACCTCTATAGGAACTTTGAGTAAACTGGAAGTAGCTTCTTATCAATTAATTAGAAATTAATGTGGAAAGACCTTTATTTGGTTTTTGTTTTTTGTGATTATGAATTATTTTCTTACAGGGTCAGGGAAGGCTTTATGTACAGGAAGAATGTGGAGACAGGATGGTGTATTGGCTGTGTCAATGGCTCAGGAGGGTGTTGTCAGATCTGCTCTGTGATAAAGTCTTCACTTATATTTAAGATTTTACCTTACTAAAATTCTGCATGTAAAGATATATGAGACAATATCAGATAGGAAACTTATGTCAGATTTTTCAATAATTCCTGTATACATGCAGGATAGAAAGGTACAAAACATTAAATGTTCACTTCATAAAAATTCACAAATTTATTTATATAAATGTTTGTAAGTTCATTTAAAAAAGAGGCTATCATTATAACTACAGCTCTTTTTATTACTTGCTTGTAATATATTATGGATTTTATAAATCTGATATCCAGAGTGTAGTTGAAGCTGAGAGGTTAATACATTAGGAATTCAATGTTGTATTTGAAAAAATAGGTTAATGATAGAGGAGGGATGACAGCCCATGTGCCGTGTGCAAACACTTTTCAGGTCCCAAGGTTCCATTTCAGCTTCCGTTTGGCAATTTTAAATATCGTAAAAGATCGATTTGTTCATGTTTTAATTTCAAATATATTCTAATGCAATCATAGAAAATATTGCAAGTTTTAACATGGAAAGATTTATTGATGATCGAAAATCATGTTTTATAATACATAAAATTTTGATGTATTTTTTACTTCTTTTGGGTAAATTGTATCTATAAAGATAATGTTCCATAATGGCGGGAATTTTTATTCGAGGTCTATAAAAATACAAGGCACAAATTTTTATTAATATTCAGTTAGTCTTATGAAAAAATCGAAATTTATAACAGTTAAAAAATATTGTTTTCGAACAGCCTAAAACATAAAAGGTCTCCTCGAGTCTCCATCCGTTGCTGCATAGAAAGACACTAAAAAACAACAATTTTTGAATAACATGTCGAAATATAGTTGTCAAATCCGTAAGTAAATACGTAAACTTTAGCCACAAAAGATAAATGAAAATGTTCACTCAAAAAAAAAGTTAAATAGCTTTTTGTTTTTTATTGTGTATTTTTTGTGTATTGGTGTGCTTCATGCTCTATTGTGTTTTCTTGGTTTTTTTTTCTGATAATTGAAGAAAGAGTCCAATATTTATAATTTTGTATTGAATTAAAGTTTTGACTCGTAAAAAAGCTCAAATTCAGTTAAATGACATTAATAAACGAGTATTCAATTAATGTCTATGTTGTATGAAAAAGTCCCCAGGAAATAGCAGTTAAATAAGGGGATACATTTGTATATTCCCGACAAACAATGACAAATACTAAATTCGGTTATTATAAAAATAAGGAGATGAGGTATGATTGCCAATGAGACAACTATCCACCAAAGTTCAAATGAAGTGGATGTAAGCAATTATAGGCAACCGTACAGCCTTCAACAATGAGAAAAACCAATACCGTATAGTTGGCTAAAAGTCCCCAACATGAAAAATATGAAACAATTCAATTGCGAAAACTAACAGCCTAATTCATTTTAACAGTTAAAGAATATTGTTCAAACACTCTAAAACATAAAAGGTCACAATTCATTGCTGCATAGTAAAGCGCTAAAAAACGACGATTTCTGAATAAAGTGTCAAAATATAGTTGTCAAATCCAAAAGTTAATATGTAAACTTTAGCCACAAAAACCATTTATTGTGTATTTTAAATATATTCAAGATAAAATGAAAGTGCTCACTCAAAAAAAAAAAATGTAAAATAGCTTTTTATTTTTAAATTGTGTATTTTTTGTGTATTGGTCAGCTTCGTTCTCCATTGTGTTTCTCGTTTTTTTTCTTCTGATAATGGAAGAAAGAGTTAATGTATACATGTATGTAAATTGTTTAAACATTACAAATGTATATTACTGCTTATGTTTATAATCTCATTCGACAAATTTCAACTGTCCAGGTGATGTTCACAGCACGACCTGCTTGTAATAAATGACACATTTTCACTGCAACCGATTGATAATATAAGTCAAATATGCGTGCTGTGTGCAGAGTGTCGTCCTTCCTCTGTTTTAAAGAGATAGATTAAATAAAAGAAAATCTGTAATTAATTAAACATGTTAAAGAATTATATGCATCTGCAGATATTGATTGTACGTCTGTAATGACTTATTTTTTACGCATAAAATGTATTTATAAGATATTTTTTTCATATCAATGAAGTTATTTCGATTTTTTCCTCTAACTCTGAGCCAATTTATACTTTTTTACTTATTTTTTATAATCATCATGTGGACCTCAGTTTTTTGATGATCAAAATTCTATTTTGATGTCAAATTTTCTTAATTTCCTAAAAAAGGTGACCATGCCTGATGACGTCTCATAAAAAATGACATATCACTAAAAAAAGATAGATAAAAAAAAATTGCCTACTTGTCTTCTAAAAATCATTAAAGAAAAAGAATCCACAACTGTATCTTGTTTGATACTATAATTTCTTCAATTTGAATTTAAATTTTAAATATTTCACTTTCGAGAGAAGAAGTATTGAATTATATTTAGATATAAATCATGTATTTTTTAATAATCTAAAATTTTCATAACTTACAGAGGTTATTTTTAAACAAAATCGGATCTCAGAAATATATGTCTTGCATATTTTATAGAAAATTTGACAAAACATATTAATAAGATCACTTAATAGTAGTGAGCATATTTTGAACAATAAGATGAAAATGTATTTAATACTGAATTCCTAAGACTATTTGTCATGCAAGGTGAACTTTAATATTGTACATTTTACATTTTTTTTATTTGTCAATAATAACTAGTTTTAGCAAAATCAATAAAATTATTGAACTTCCAAAGGATAAATATGTATTTTAAATTAATGTACTACAAGTAGATTATTTTAAGATATAATTTTAATTTTTGTTATTCAAATAATAATTCCTTTCAGTGGTATAGTGAATCAGTAACCAAAAGATTGTTCTCTTGTTTTCAAGATTTTTTATGAATAGTTTGTTTTTTCTTTCCTGTACACTGTGTTTTGAATCAAAACACTTTGAGGAACACCTCCTTTTATAACATTTTATGCCTGCTTATTACAAAGAAATGAGACTTTATAAATAAAATGTGTTCATTTAAATTATTGTAATTATAAAGCGATTAATTGTAATGACTTCATATACTGAAGAAAAACAGTTAATGTGTTGTTATTTATGAATCTTTAATATGTTATGATATGTTAATGATTTTTTATTTAATTAAAAAAATAATTATACTGTGTATCACATCTCTTATATCATATTTATAGTCCTATTTCCAAGGCTAGTATATCCTCATTTTGTACGGAACTTGTAAAAATCATGAAGTAAAATGTTGAAACCTGAAGAAATCCAGTTATACTATTTCGCATCTTTGGTGGCATGCTAGTTTGTGTAGCTGAATTTTATTATTCAACAATATTTGGGAAGAAATCAGACATAACAAATCTTGCTTGTTCACAGGATTTTTCCAATGACCTATCATTGGAACATTGAGAACCTAAAGTTTTGATTTAATGATCCTCAATGATGTAGAGAAAGAGATTGATTTTCTTGTCAAATCAACTTTCTTAACTTGTTTTAGCAGCTGCTTGTAACCAATATTTTATTAGTTCCTATATTTTTCTTTGCATCATATATGCATGGTTATAATTCATTTTTATGCCCTTGCTGTAGGCAACGGGCATTAAATGTTATCCTTGACTGTCCATCCGTCTTTCTGTCCTTCCATCTGTCCAATTTTTGTTTCCACACTCTAACTTATGGGCATATGATACAGTTACAGGGGAGGTAATGACGTCACTAACATAAAATGTTATTTTTCACGACGTCAAACTGTGACATATCGAGAAAAGATGCATTTTCGACTCATTTTTCTATCATTCAGACTGATTTAACTTGAAAACTTTCCTTTTGAATTTTCCTCGGAGTTCAGTTAATGGACCCCTCTATTTAAAAACGCCATTTGGCTTGATCATGTTTGAAGATTATTTGTGCCAATTTTTATGAACAAATCACTGATGAAATTTTTTTAGATTAGATAAATATACAGCCAAAAATGCTGTTTTTTGACTAAAATCATGAAAATGTAGTAAAAATGAATTATTTCCAAAGAATTGTTACACAAATTCAAAACACACTTATGAAGAGAAGATATTCCAGATGTTTTAACAAAATTCTGCTTTCGTTTATCTTTTTAAACAAAAAGCTAGGTATGTCTTTCTAAGGGATAGAAATGTCCCAAAAAAAAGAAAATCCCGTAAATGTCCAAAATTTCGACCTCATTTATCTCTAAAAGTAGCACATGAAGGTATATTTTTCATTACATATTTGTATTGACTAGGTGAAAAATAGCTTGTATGGAAACTTTCGTAAAAAATTCACTGTGGGATCAAAACTGTACCGTATGCCCTTAAGTTTGCCTCGTGCAAATTTTATGAAACTCATATACAATGCCAAGAACCAAAACTTGCAGACAAGAGTTCGAATTTGGGTAGCGAGTCACTTATCGTTCTAGATTTAAGACCTTTTATAACTTGGAAAATTGCAAATTTTTTCATTTCCACACTCTAGCTTAAGTTTGGCTCATCCAAATTTTATGAAACTCATACACAATACTAAATACCACAACATACAGACAGAGTTCGAATTTGGGCAGTGAGTCATTTACCGTTCTTGAGTTATGCCCCTTTTTAATTTGGAAAATTGCAAAGCTTGAACGGGAGCATTCATATCCTCAGACACATTCTTCTTTTATGTTTTTTTATTATTTTGTGTGTAGTAAGTTCTGTTAGTGTGTCATTTTAAGCTTTGTAATTCCTCTACTCCGCTGGCCTCATTTGCTTTGACGTTAATGGCAAATATTAAACATCCTACAAGGTAAAATATAACTTACCATGACAGCATTTTTCTTTTGGTAAATGTTGACAGAAAAATTTTGCTGCATATCTGAATTCAAATATGGACTTCATGGCAAACAATGTAATTCTCATTGACTGAAGCTTAAGAAAATGGAGTACCTGTAGCATTCATCTCAAAGCCAGTTATTGATTGACATTGAAAATCACTATAGCAAGCATACTTTTCTCACTTAAGTGTAATGAAATTCATGTCAAAGGCTAACAGTTTCCATATGTCAGACGAGAAAGAAAATCAGCAACAATTGAACAGTTTTAGGGGAGTTGAAAAATAGATTATATGGAAAATCAAATGGATTTTTCCGTAGAATTTAATGAAATTGATGATTATGTTTAATGTTCACAACTGCATTATATTTGATGTTTACGAAAATCCTTGATGCTCAAATTTTTCTGATTTCTAATATGAGTTTAATGAAATGTATGTTGAAGCTTAACAGCAGCATTTTTTCAAGCTTGTCTCGAGATATTGCTGATTTTACTAATGATGGAAACCTTTTGATATAAATTTTATAAAACTCAAATTAAAAAGCTCTTATTTTCTATCTCACCAGAATCTCAGTGCAAGTGTGGAATGATTATTTGTACGGGAGTTATGCCCTTGGAAATGCAAGTGACATGAAAATTCCAGTATTACAGTTATCGACATTGGCTACTCTATAGAAATATTGATAAAGAGGTGGTGATAAACAGCTATAAAAGTAACTTGTATAGTTCCCAACTTATTATTCTCCAAAAATCTGAGTTGAACTCATTGCAATGATTTTATATAATCTAAGACAGTTGCCTAAATGGAGTATAATTTATATAGAACCCTATGGTAAATACAAATAGGCTTTTTAAGGGAAAAAGTTTACATATTATCATGTTATTATCGATGATTATTTATTTGTTCTCATCCTAAATATGCATGAAATATTAAGCAAGCAATTAATCAATCATAAAAGAAATCACAATTACTATTTTCAACAAGAGGGCACATGCAGAAATGTCTCGCCAGTTTTACTTATGATTGAATTCATGTTGGAAGTCTGTAATATGAAGGTTTTACTACAAGTATCACATAAACTTAAAATTATCAATGATCCATGAAAATGAAGCAGGCAGACATGTACACCTAACAATCACTCCATACAACAAATAGAAAGGTCCTATCGCTTATAGTACCTGAGAAAGAGATGAAACCACAAAATCTTAACATTGACCAATGAACCAAGAAAATAAGGTCAAGGTAATTTGAACCCTGCCAGACAGACATGTACACTTTACAATCATTACATATACCAAATATAGTTGTCCTATTGTTTATAGTAACTGATAAAATGACAGAAATCTGCCAGACAGACATTTAAACTTTACAAATATTACATACACCAAATATGCTTTACCTTTTGCTTATAGTATCTGAGAAATAGACCAACCTATAAAAACTAAACATTTCAATGAATCATGAAATTGAGGTCAAGGTCAGATGAAACCTGCCAGTCGGACATGTACACCTTACAATCATTCCATACACCAAATATAGTGGCCCTATTGCTTATAGTATCTGAGAAATAGACCAAACCTCAAAAACTTAACATTGTCCAATAAGCCATGAAATTGAGGTCAAGGTCAGATGAAACCTGCGAAACAGACATGTATACCTTACAATCATTCAATACACCAAATATTGTTGACCTACTGCTTATAATATCTTGACCACGTAACTTTAGTCTTGATCACTGATACACGAATTAAGGTCAGGTGGACCCTACCTGGCAGAAATGTAGACCTTGCAAGGAACCCATATACCAAATACATTAATCAATGTTAGGTGCAGGAATTAAAGCCTCATAAACAATAATAACTAGAGGCTCTAAAGAGACTGTGTTGCTCACCTAGGTCTATGTGCATTCAACAAAGGACACTCTCCAACATTGTAGACAAGAATAAAATTCATGACAAAATCTCTTTTGCTGATCTTATATTGCTAATCATTTTGTCTGTGTAGTTTCTCTATATCTTTTTATATTTTGCTCAAAACACAAAAGAGGGTAAAAATCCTTATTTAAGGGCAATCACTCCTATGAAGAGTGACAGTCTACTTAAAATATCAACAAAATTTGACTTGTTTGTAGATCTTGCCTTGTTCATATTTTGTTATTTCAAGTTTCTATTTATCTGTTATAATTTCTATACTATACTGTGGATTCATTATTATTCGTTGGATACCTATTTTCGTGGATTTCGTGTTTACCCTGAACCATGAATTCCAATGTCCAACGATTACAAATTTTGTATAGGAATTCAGCAGATTTTGGCAAAACCATGAAATCAAATATCCATGAGAATGCAAATTTTCCTCAATCCACGAAAATTGGTACCCATGAAAATTAATGAATCCACAGTAAGGCAAAACGCCGAAAAAATGGTAAAAAATCCTCATTTAAGGGCAATAACTCCAATAAGGAGTCGTCTGGCATTCTTCTCCATATTGTCTTAATACATGTAGTAGATTTTGTCTTGCTGGTCATTTTGCTTATTTATGTTTCTATCTATCTATATTAATTTTTAAGATAGAAGGCAAAATCGCAAAAAATTGGTAAAATCGTCATCAAAGGGTAATAACTCTAATAAGGAGTCAACTGATGATTTCGATCATGCAAATATTTTTGTAGACCTTGTCTTGCTAATCATTTTGCAACATAAAGTTTCTCTCTATCTATTATAGTTTTCAAGATAATAGGCAAAATGAAAAAAAAATTGTAAAATTTGTCATTTAAGGGCAACAACTATAAGAAGTTGCCTGACAGTTTTGACATAAATGGACAATTGGTAGAGCTCAAAATTCTGAACATTTTGCCCCTGTTAGATTTTCTCCATTTATAATGGTTTTCAAAAAATAGACAAAAGTTGCATTTTACCCCTTTGTTTTATTTTTAGCCATGTCGGCCATCTTGGTTGGCAGACAGGGTCATCGGACACATTATTTAAACTAGATTCCCCAATGATGATTGTAGCCAAGTTTGATAAAATTTGGTCCTGTAGTTTCAGAGGAGAAGAAGTTAAGGACAACGATGGACAATGGATGCCAAATGTTGAGAAACTTTGGGCCAGGTGAGCTAAAAACACTGACTAAAGAAACCAACACAAGTGCTGATCAAATTATCCAAAATCTACTCCTCATTCTAAAATGGGTATGAGGATCATAGCTGAAAAGATATTTTCATACCTTTAACAATAAAAACAAATATTAATTTTTAATTAAGTCTCCATTTATTAAAAAGTTCTTTTGATATCAAAAGTATTAAAATACAAATATCACAGTAACTGAGCAATATTGTAGAAGATAGTACATAAGGAGGTATTTTATGTAAATGCATAAACAATATATTGCACAGAATAAAGAATGAACAACTTAAGAAACAACTAGATATAAATATCTTCTACATGTCAATTTGCTTCTACATCTCTGTCTGTTAGTAATTTATCATGAAACAATTAACTTTTTTCTCTTCAGAAAATTCACAGATTGGCGGATAGGGATATTGTGTTCCTTAATAAAACATATTTAAAGCTGGTCTAAATCAGGGATGGTTGCCATATCTGATCATTGTATAACGCAAGACCATATGGAAAAATACATGCAAACCTCTTTCCATTTTCTCTTTGTAACAGTTTCATAGAGTAATATGATGTATGGGTAATTATATGATGGTTTAAATAAAATTTGTTACCTATTTGTGTGTGGATCTGAAATCAAACATTGCCAAAGCACCTCTGAAATATAGTTTTTACATATCACCTAAAGGAAAACATACAAGCAACTTCTTGCAAACAGCATCACTGCATGGATTAAATCCAACAGTCACAAACTGTTTTGTAAATACATATTAGCAGCTTCTTTGAAACTGCTTCATAGACTAAAATAATATTATGCAGAGGAGGATATGATGGTCTGACCTAAAGTTTGTGATTTTAGTGGCAAACTTAAAATAAAATCCAAGAGGATAGCCACCATTGAACATTGTTTTAACATAGGAATCTATTTGTGTTTTGGAAACACCTGTAAACAACATCAAATATTGTTGTAATATTATGCATAACATTATGAATTTATGAGTAGGGGTCGATTTGAAATAAAAAAGGGTTTCTAACAGGGATCATTGTTTAAGCATGCAACCCTTTTGGAGGTTCATGTTACTATATCAATCTCAATTGTAAGATTTCTAAGCTTAAGTAACAGATCAACATACTACCACATAAAAAAAAATAAACATAAAAAGGGGAGATAACTGGGATTTTGGCACAAATTAAAGTTTTTGTTTTCTGTTTTTGCAAACTTAAAATAAGAAATCCTCTAAAATCTACACCAAATTTGCTGAATGATTGGACCATATCTGAAAATTAGGTAAAAATCTAATTAGATACCTTGTATCAGTTTATACTATACAATACTTTATCTTCATGATGCCTTGGTCGTTCAATGAAAAATTGAACAGTGATTTCAAGGTGATGGAATTAGTAAAAAATTATCTGAACTGAAAAGCATTATCATTTCTAATGGTATGGATAATGAATTCTTAAATATGAGACTTAAAATTTAAATAAGATTTTTAAAATTTCATAAAATTCAATAAGGTTACATACAAAAAGTGCCAATTAAAAAACATGAAGAAAAAATTTAACAATTACATTCTCCCTTGATTGTCACTGGAGGTCATAGTTAATACCAATTTATCATTTAACAAATACAATCTGATTGTCATTGGAAGACATAATTCAAACAAACATAGCATACTAAGACTAGAATAGATGACACAGTTTTTTTCACAGACATGATTACCACAAATAATGCTGATAATAACCCTCACTCTCTGCTGTGTTTTATCCTAGGAAGAACTGAGACAGTTGTCAAAGCATGCGATAATACAAATAGTACCATGAGAAATATAATCATACACATCACTATTACATAATGGCTAATACTGGTCCCAATCTCTAACCAACTACCATAGTCTCTAACCAGGAAGAAAAAATTCTGAAATAAAAATAACACTATATCTATATTTACTATTCTCAGAAGTTTTCATTTAATTAACAGTAATTTGAAGCAGAAAAACACTGCCTTTTACATGTTTTCATGGGTTTCTTAATCATTGTTATGTTGCTTTACCAAACCAGAATAAAACCTGAAGACCAAAATCATTTGTGAGATGTAAGAAGAAAAAACCGACAAGATGGACATGGTACATGATATCAAAGTGCATAACTTTTGATATAATTTCTAACTATTCTCTGCACTTTTTTTGGTTATCTACATTTCAGACAACAACACACATAAATTACCGCTAAGTAATAGTTTTAATGGTCGACATCGTCGCATCTTCAGGACCAGTTGTTGGTTTTGTCAAATTCTTATATTCACACTTATTTTCTTTTCAAGTGATAAATGAAACTTGGGTAGTTTCAGTCTGCTTGAAATATGTTTTTATTTTGTTTGTACAGATTCTTCTTAAAGGAACTGTCAGTCACAACATTTTTCCAATTGAAAAATAAAATGAAAGTATTCAATTCAACCAAACAGTTGTACATTGTACATGTATTTCAAAGTTACATACTTAGGGAAAACTATATGCCCCATTAAACATAAGACACTTGACAAGTTTTTTAAGGAATATAACCAAGACAGCTTATGGATACTTACTAATGCCATGAAATCTGACATAATGAGTACTATCAGAAACAAAGCTTTGGTTGGAATGGATGTCAGAACATGTATGGCATGGAAAACACAGCTAACCAAAACAAATGGTAGTACATTCTGAAATATATAATCTGAGATTAGGAACAAAGCTTTCATTTAAATGCACATAAGAACCTATATAATATTGAGGATCCACAAATTCATATGATAAATACATGTATTCTATATAAAGATTTCTTCTATCTAAATACTGTAAACCAACTAATTTTAGTGAGTGATTTAATTTGTGATTAGAAAAATAATTTGAATATAAATCTTTGTGAATATGTAAAACTTGAATCCTCCCATATTTAACTACATTAAATAAATTTGAAAATCTCAAATTAAACTTGCTGTGAAATGGACCTGAAAGGGTTCAACAGGAAATATAGTATCCACGAAAATAAGTTTACAGTAATTCAATACTGCAAATTTAGTATTGTCTTTATTTCCCCATCTTCCCTATAATGCAGCCTATTTCTTAATGATAAAATATTACATACTTCTGTTGTTTGTCTTTAATTGGAATTTTAAAAACTCTGGCATTCCTTGCAATTCAATCTCTTCGGTAGTTTCAAATTCTCAATTAATCAGATTTCAATGAAATAAAATGTATGAATAATTGTGTGTTAAACAATGTAAACTTATAAACTTCCCCAAACATCTTACCTTTAACATCATAAGAGATCCCATCATGAACGGATCAAACTTAGTAATAAAACAATACACAGAGGCTGGTTCAAAACTAAAAATAAAATGGAAAAAATATTAGGACAGCTCCTGAATTAAAAGTGTGTGCATGTGAGGAAAAGGGAAAAAAGGGGGGGATACAAACTAACCACCCCATTATGGAAATGTAAACAATATTTTGTTTGAATTTTTTAAAAATATTTTGTATGTGTGATTACCGAAGTATTATTTTAATAATCCCCATTTTATTAAGCCCATAATCTATGCACTATCTTGTTCAGGTGCCTTTTGGATATCAGTAAATCAATTCTAAACACTTTTTTATTCTCTAACATCTCAACTACTAATAATTGGAAAACAACTTAAATAAGAAAAGTAGTTGATCTTTACATTTATCATCAAATCACTAACTTTATAAGCAATCAGCTTTTCTTTATATTCAAAGCAAAATAGGAATGCATGCTGTGATTTATGGAAATCAAATTATCCTAAAATGTTCTACACAATTTACCTGTTTATACTTGCAATATTTCCTGTTCCAAAAAATGCTACTAGTATAAAAAATATCTGATAAAGGCTCAGGAAAATCAAATGAACTATGCTATACAAACATAAGGTGGACTTAAACTTGTAAAAAAATTAGAAGCATTTTCATTAAAACAATCTACTCCTGTAAATAAAAAAATCCAAATTTAATCCCCAAAAAAAAGGATACATAATAGAATGCTCTTCGTATATCTTCAGTGTTTATACTCCTGTGTTGCTGATTTTTACTTGATGCAACAAAATCACAATCTTCTAACTAAAAAATAAAATAATAAAGCATCATCATTGAATGGAAATATAAAAGAATATTTTGTGACAACTGCAATAAGCAAATAATTTTTCATTGGTGATCATGGTTAAATATCTTACCGTAGAAAAGGTTTAAGATGTTTCAACCTTAACACAGTAACAGACTTTTGTCTTATTAAGGGAAGAACTATCTGTAGGTTCAATTTATTAAGTGAAGTTTTATAATAAAATATTTTCTCTACTTTTTTTGTGCATTCAAACCAAGTTCTGACAAGTTGAATAGACATTTCCTCCATGACATATAGATTAAATTGTAATTTCCTAAAAATTATTATAGAATCAAGTTCCACCACTTTACCAAAATTATTATGATATTTATCCACTCTCAATAGTTCAATCTTAAAATTGCTATAGTGAGGTATACACTTCCAATTCTAAAATGTACACAAGAAAGCAAATTTTATGGTAAATGTTAGCAATTGGTCATATGCCACTTTGGGTTATAATGATACTTACACTGACTTTTTTATCATTCAAATTTATCTCTAATTTTATCCAGAAATATAAAACTGCTGTTAAAGTTACAAAAAATAAATCTTCATATCTGAATTTCATGTAAGGATACATAGTTATTAAAGAAGTGTCAACATAACTAATAAAACTTTTTTTTTCAAGCATTACCAATATATATTACATTTTTAGCCTTCATCCACAAGATTCTTTCTGTACATAATAAAATTGAGAATTAAAATTGGGAATATGTCAAAGAGACAACAACCCGACCAAAGAGCAGACAACAGCCAAGGCCACCAATGGGTCTTCAACACAGCGAGAAAATCCTACACCTGGAGGTGGTCCTCAGCTGGCCCCTAAATAAAATTGTGTACTAGTTCAGTGAAAATGGACGTCACACTAAACTCCAAAACATATAAATGAACTAAAATTAAAAACATACAAGACTAACAAAGGCCAGAGGCTCCTGACTTGGGACAGACGAAAAATGCGGTGGGGCTAAACATGTTTAAACACATGTAATTAAATTAAAATTTTGACACCATCGTTGTTGTAGCAGGAAAAGCAATCCCTTTGTCTTGCTTTCCGCAACTTTCGTTGCAGGCTAGACATAAAATGGATTAAAACATTTTATTGTGTATAATTAAGTAACCAACACTTAATAAATAATGTGGATTGTGTCCACATGTGGACACAGATGATGCCCCCGCTTGCATATCATATAGTTATAAAGGGATATAACTGAAGAACGGTAAAAGTGACGCTACCCAAATTTGAACTTGATCTGAGTTTTGTGGTAATAAGCATTGTGTGTAAGTCTCACAACATTTGGTTGAGGCAAACTAAAGTTAGAGAACGGAAACTAAAAGTTTTGCAGTTTTTCCATTTATAAAGGGGCATTACTCTAGAACGGTTTGAGTGCCGCCACCAATATTCACCCTTGATCTGTATTTTGTGGTAATAAGCATTGTGTATAAGTTTCATAACATTTGGTTGAGGCAAACTTAAGTTAGAGAACGAAACTAAAAATTAAGCAATTTTCCCATTATAAAGGGCATAACTCTAGAACCGTTTAAGTGACGCCACCAAAATTCAAACTTGATCTGTGTTTTGTGGTAATAAGCATTGTACATAAGTTTCATAACATTTGGTTGAGGCAAACTTAAATTAGAGAACGGAAACTAAAATTTGCCATTTTTCCATTTATAAAGGGCATAACTCTAG
The DNA here is from genome assembly GCA_017311375.1 of Mytilus coruscus. Classification (NCBI taxonomy): domain Eukaryota; kingdom Metazoa; phylum Mollusca; class Bivalvia; order Mytilida; family Mytilidae; genus Mytilus; species Mytilus coruscus. The sequence continues at coordinate 76,839,257 of CM029600.1, read as the reverse complement.
AATGGTTAGAGTGACGCTACCAAAATTCAAACTTGATCTGTATTTAGTGATAATAAGCATTGTGTGTAAGTTTCATAACATTTGGTTGAGGCAAACTTAAGTTAGAGAATGGAAACTAAAATTTGCCATTTTCCATTTATAAAGGGCATAACTCTAGAACAGTTAAAGTGACGCCACCAAAATTCAAACTTGATCTGTGTTTTGTGGTAATAAGTATTGTGTATAAGTTTTATAATATTTGGCGAGGCAAACTCAAGTTAGAGAATGGAAACCAATTTTGGGACGTACATACGGACAAGGGTAAACTTAATGCCCCTCCGCTACGGCGGGGCATAACAAAACCCCACATATACATAAATTTTTATCACATGTAATGTAATTTCTATCATAAACAAGGTGAACTGTGAGCTATTTGTCTGGATAGGGGTCCTTTATTTCTTTATTCTTTAATATTTTTAGACCTTTTTATCGATTCTTTAATATTTTGCCCATAATTCTGCACTATTTGCTATTATTATCTATTCTGTAAACCCAATCCAGACCCTCACTAATTATTCCCAGCTCATCAATGTTGACTCTTTTCTGCAGCTTAAAGTTCTGTGAGCTATTGCTCACTTATTATACAACCACTTAATACTATTGACTCTATTTTGCAGCAAAAGTACTGTGTACTTCCCTCAATCCACAAAATAGACACCAACAAATACAAATGATTCCAAAGTACCCACAATCTATTTGTCTATGTTCAAACAGTAACAATCAACTATTTCTTGAGTTTGACAGTATGTTATGATGACTATAAAGGATACGATATACTTAGCAGTAAGTATGGAGGAAATAATGCCAAGGTTACAGTAAACAATCTGTGTGTCACTGATGTCCCTCCAAGGAATGGTGAAATCATTGAAAACACTGAAAACATGATAAAAAAAGTTATTTCTTTCTCACAACAAAATTAATCATAAAATATATCATTTGCAATTTTTAAAGAAAAATGTATAAAATTTATTGATAACTTCAGTACATGTAGCAAATACTGACAAATATCAAAAGCAATATGATTTTAAAATCAAAACTGGATGCCATTTTACACTGATATATAGTCAGGATTATTTATCAAGGAAACTATCAGCCCTTGTGGTGATTACAGCGATTAAATCACTTCTGTAAAGATTCTTCCACAAGAATTTTTGCAGATTTTTGCTATATTTCCAATTCATTCCATATCCTTTCTATATTGAGAAAACTATAAAATTAATATTATTTCTTAATATATTTCTTAACTGATTGATTTATTCTTTATGTGACAACAAATGTTCAACACTGCTGTAATCTAACTATTACACTATTCAAACCAGTAAACATTGAATGTGCTAATGCCAAATGGCCTTTATTAAATTCAACACATTTTTTCCAGAGAAATCATTATTACTGTCAGTGAAGCTTTTCTTACAATTAAATGAAAAATACAGAAATGTGTTACCTAATATGACATAGCTGGTTAATTGATTTATAAATGGAAGACCCTGACTTCTGGCTATACTACTGGACACTGTCCATACATTATATGTGGCTAAACCAATAACTACAACCTGAAATAACAATAATATTTGAATGAGAGTTGACCAAACTTAGTTGAAACAAGCATTCTATTTGAATTCAGTCTAATATCTTTAGAGAAACATACCCGATGTATCTTTTTTCAATCTTTCATGAAATTTTGAAGACATGCATAACAAGTTAACAAACTTCTTGACAGATTTGGAAGTGTGTCAACGATTTTCTATTCTTCATTCTATTGCTTTCCTTTCATACTGTTCCATAATGTTTGTATTTAACTTTTAAAGAAATGGTTTGCACTTCATAGCAAGTTTTTGGGGTTTTTTTTGTTCCAAATTGTACATGCTGTATATTGAATTACTTTTTCTTTACTATTATCAGTGATAAAATTTTCGTGCATAAAGTTATTTGTATTGTTGACGAATCCTATTCTGGTGAATAAAAAATATAAGTGGTTTAACTATACTTCTAAGTTTTTGAACCTTGATAGTTTAAATACACTTTCTACATGTCAACATACAAATTGCTGGTTTATATATAATTTTCCCATTTACCTGAATAATGTTGACTAGAAAAATATGCTGATGTCTGAATTTTCTTTCTTTCTTTGATTCATGACTTCTCTTTAACCTAAAATATTCACTGATTGATTTGTTAAATGTTTAAAGAGATTTAATATGATAGCTTTAACAAATATAATAATTACATTGTCCCAGCATTTCCAATGTTGATATAAAACATATAAGATATGTAATGTAAAATAAAATTAATATTAAAGTAATTGCCCACTTGAATCTAGATTTTAACAAATGATTGGTTATCAGGAAGTTCAACCAATGTGGTGCTCACATAATAAAATATACTAACCCTAACCAACATCATAGTGATAAGTCATGATATTGTAAAATCTCCATGATGTGTACCCATGCCTTTTTGATGCTCAATTTGTTTTGTCACCATTATGGATTGTAATTTCATACTGTTTGCTTGTCATGTATCACATAAATTGACAAAGCAACCTCAGATAAGTTGTATTTATCATTGTAGTTTATTAGTTTATATATATATATATATGTGTGTGTAAAGAAATTTAGCACTTGGATCAAACAAAAAATGCCAAATTTAAAAATTTATAATGCAATAATCTACTCACCAGAAAATCATATATGTGGCTGATACAACAACAAATACTCCACTTGTTATTCTAAACATAAAAGATAAATGTAAATCAAACAATCTGTATTAAAAATAATGTGCAGTTGTGTAAAATAAAAAATAAATAAAAATATTAGACAGGTGGTTTTCATCTGACATGAAAAAATTCATATTGCAGGAAAACTATGTTGGACATGATTTTTTGCAATAAAGGCATGCATTTTCAGAGGGGAAAAAACCTTATGCCTAAATTTGGTACCAGTTTCTATGTAACACCATGGTAATTAAATTTAGCAGGAAGTAAATGCTCTCTGCTGGACTTCGGTATAATAGATATTTGATAAGATCTTTGGAGATATATGAATATGATTAATTCTTTCAATTTTTATTAACAATTGTTAACATGAGTACTTTAGGAACATTTCAAATTATTTGGTCCCAGTAGTTTTAGACAAGAATGTTAAATGTTTGGAATCAGCAGATATTTAGTTATTTGGTAATTTAGACAGTTAAAACATCCTAACAATGATTCTGGCTACAGTAGTTTCTGAAGACAATAAACAGCTATTAAGCTAAACTGACTTACACATAAATATAATTAATTTGCCTTCCAACAACTGGAGCTAACGGAAACACAGATAGCAACAGACATGAGACAATCCAACCAGCTGCTGTTACCTGAAACATAAGAAGGGGGAAAATAGGTCAAAAGTTAAAATAAATGACAAAATTTGCATTTAAAACCAACTCTCAAAATTTCATTCAATTTTTTACTGCTGTGGCCCTGAACTTCCACTTAAAATTATAACCTCATCAGTGCTTTCCCTTTCCCCAAGATGCAATATTTTTCTAGTTTTCTGATTGATGAGTAAAATATTAATAAGTCAAAGGTAAATTCCTGTATACCTTGCTGGATACAAAGGGAATCTATTTTCAAATTTTGCATGAAATACAGATCTAGTAATCAAATTCCAAATCAGGTTTTAAAAACTTTGTCAGGAAGGTGTATTTGTACTGTGAAGTTTAATTATGCTGGGCAAAGGTATTCTTAATCTTTTTATTTTCATATAAGAGCTTAAGAATGTTTTTGTGTCAAAATATTTTGGCCTGTACAGTAAACTTGATACAAATCAGATCTCCGTTGGCCAATGTTCCTTAAGATTAGAACTCTCAGAAGTTTTTTTTGTTAGAAATTTGCTGAAACTGATACACTTATGATCCTACCTTATCTTTCCATATACTTTTGGCTGTTATTAAAGGCCACACTGCTATCATAACCAAACCAACAGATAGCAATTCTCTTTTAAAAAAACCCATCACCTGAAAACATATTCAAACAAGATATAATAAACTGTTATCACAGAGATATGTCTCACCTTTCTGTAATTTTGATAATGCAAATGTTGAAATTAAAATTGCAATACTTTAACATGTAAGTAATGCAACTATTCAAAGTCGATGAACCATGACTGAAGGTGCATGGCTATAAACAATCTCCATGGAATGAGATGTGCCAATGCTAATACAACTGCATACCAAATACCATTGACTTATTATAAGTCGTTCCTTTAAACAAACCTTAACACAAACATTAACTTGTAAACTATGTAAAAGTTTCAAAGTCAATGAACCATGATCAGGGTGGGGCTATATAATCTCCATGGAAACGATACTTGCAAATGCCAATAAATTTGCATACCAAATATCAATGACTTAACATTAGCAGTTCATCTTAAACTGATCTAATCACAAACTCATACATGTAAAGTAAGCAAAAGTTTCAAAGTAAATAGACCATGACTGAGGAAGCGGGCCAAATATTCTCCATGGAAATGAGATGTGCTAATGCTTATACAACTGAACACCAATTAACATTGGCCTACCACTAATGGTTCCCTTGAACTGACCTAATCACAAACTAATACATGTAAACTTAGCAAAATTTTCAAAGTCTATAGACCATGACTAAGGGCGGAGCCAAATAATCTCCATGGAAATGAGATATGCCCATGCTTATACAACTGCATACCAAATATCATTGACCTACCACTAGTGGTTCCCATAAATTGACCTAATCACAAACTAATGCATGTTAACTATGAAAAGTTTCAAAGTCAATAGACCTTGACTGAGGGGCGGGCCAAATAATCTCCATGGTAATGAGATGTGCCAATGCTAATATAACTGCATACCAAATATCATTGACCTACCACTAGTGGTTCACCATGAACTAGACCTAATCACAAACTAATACATTGTTGACGCTGCCATCACCGCCGGAAACAGCATACCTATGTCTCGCTTTTGACTCCGTCATGGCGAGACAAAAACATATTGTTATGTTTATCAAACTTGCAACTGATTTTTCAAACGATCTAGTTAAAGACATTTTCTGTTTAAATTTCAACTGTATTTTTGTCAGTTTTAAATCCATTTACAGAGTTTACCACAGAATGAAAATCAAGGGTGGGGAGAAAGTTCATCAAATCAGAGATTTTTGTTGCGTTGTCAAATCGATTCCTTGTGCATAAATTATTAATTATATGTCTTACATGTATTTGTCATATATATAGCTAATTTGGAAAGGGGTCTCACACAGATTTTGTAGTTGGTCCTATTGGTAGTCACCACACTTTTAGGAACATATTAAACAGGGAGAGTAAACACCTAATGTGGCTTCCCAGATTGCAGGAATATTCTGAAAAATTTGATCTAAATTGTCTTCTGGAAAACCACATGGTAAAAGGTCTAAAAGATAAAGAAATTAATAATAAAAAATATTCAATCACAGAATTTCAGTCATTTCAACCAAATTAAGCCTATCTAGCAGTTTATAAAATCATATGTGTTATGTAAAATTTTATTAAATTAACCCCTCTTTCCAATACAATTATGTAAAGGAACTATATATCCAGTTTTACTCTTTTCTTTTAAGATAAGGAAACTCTTAACCAGATCTAACTGTCTAAAAATAACCAGACAATGTTTGTCTGTTATTTTGGTATTCCCAGTATTTCCTGCCAAAAGAGATCATGTGACATTGTTGTCAACAAAAGGACCATGGGGTCTAGGAATTCAATTGTTTCCTGGATTATTGCTTTTATTAATCTAGTTAGGATATAAACATTCCATTTAAGGTATAGTCTATATGCATTTATAAAATAACTGTAGTTTGCAAACAATTTTACTTTTCAAATTGAAGAAACTGGGTCATGATCGTTCATTGGTTGTTACCTTATTCAACCATGCGAGACCATATAAATAATATAATCAGCTGTCAGTGTACAACCCTTGATGCAATTAACAATAATTAGACTTTAATTGCCACTGACATGATAATTGGATTAGGGATATCTGAAATTTAACTTCAATCTATTGAATTTTCAAACGTGGCGGACAATAAAATAAGCGTGGCTCTGGGAATTTTAATGTGGTGCTAGAAATTTAAGTGTAGCGCAATGCCATGCTTAAATAGTTGTGGTGATCCTACAGTCGTCACATTAATTAGTCAAGCAAGAACTACACATAAAACCTTGGAGAAGGAATATTAAAACCTTTTCTAAGGTATAATGACAGTGTATGAGATATAGTAGAAAATAGTTAAGCTGGTATCAATTTCTTCAAATAGCCATCTCTATTTATCATTCATTTTCAAAAGAAGCATCCTGCAGACTTTCTGAGTCTTATGTTCTACCTAACTAGAGTTTTTTCAAACTGTTAAGTTGACAATAGTAGCTCTTAATTTGACATGTATAGTGGAGAAGTAGTAAATACCAATTTGAAAATCTGGTTTGATCTGGTGCAGGATCTAACCCACAATCTCCTGCACTACTTCCAAGATAAAATCAAGGCAGTTCCCAGTTGGAAAAGTTAAGTATACATACCAGTATTTCTAACCCTAGTACAGGTGGAACAATAGCTATGAATACTGTCTTTATATTCTTTGCAAGATTCAGTTTTTTAAATAACTGCTGAAAAACTGTCAATCTGAAAAAATCATTATTCTGAATACAGATTACCGTAGGTATTCTATTATACCACATAAAATTTCTTTATCAATGGATTACAGTTATTGTGAGCCGCGTACATGTCATTGGTTTGTGTTTGTAATTTTCTTTTAATCTGTAGTGTAAGACTTAAGACAAGAAAAACTAATTGGATATTTGCATTTTGTAGGGAGCTGAATTTTTAAAGCATTACTGAACAATGTAAAAAATGTACCATTTCATAGTAGAATAATGATACAATTTGTTTTTAAATATATGAACTGATATAAAATTTAAGTATTAACAGTAGCAGTATATCTAAATGCACACTTCAGATATTATGTTGACTTTGGTTTTTTATCTTCAGATTTGATTATTTCTCTACATAAGGTATTAATAGCGATTTTAGCTTTTAATATTATTTTCACACTGCAATGTTTTACCAGATTCAATGTAATGGCTTGTAATATTAGCTAAAATTTTAGAGGATTTAAAACATTCTACTAGGGGTGAGTGATTTTAAAAAGTGCATAGACACATATACAATCTTGAAAATACTCAAAGTGAAAATTTATAATGAATAGTGCATACTCATTACAGATCTTCTATGGTCTTTGTTGAATAAATTAAACAGAAACCATATAACTTCACAACTTTTAAAGCAAGATGCAGGGCACTTTTTGTGACTCCTAGATTTTTATTGGATTTGTGTAGTTGGCCTGATAACTCATTGACATTACCCTAATCTAATTTTATTCATATCAACATACCTAAGAGCAACAAACATCCATAGAACTACTGGTATCAAACAATACATATAATTTGTAAAAGGAAGTGATTGAACTGAAAATATAAAACATACAATGGTACGCGTTTGAACATTTCTAACAATGAAAGTAATAAGAAAACTAACCTCTAAAATACCACTAAAGATGCTGTGCTTTTTTTATTATTTACATGCACATCTTGTTAAATCCAGAATGTGTAAAAATTTGTTTTGTTAGTTTGATTAAAAAAGAGACTCTGTTATGTGCAAAATCTACTTTTCAACATTCTTGTAACTCTCAGGAAATTTTGAATATGTTTGGGTTTTCAGCAGATCTATTTATAGAATTCAATCTGCAGTCACTACACCAGAAGTTCAGTCTTTTGTTGTTGTTATGATGAAAGGTTTTTAACTTCTTGGAAAAATGTAGTTAGTCCTGAATACCATTGATAAATAATTATTCTATATCTGTGTAAATATTTCAAAAGTTTAGCCAATCATCTTCAACAATATTACTCAAAAACAAACATAACTTCAGTGAAAATTAAAACACTAAATATTTTTAATCTTTATAAAGTGAAAAGTTTACAACATTTTTATGACGTCTTTGTACTAAATCTGTTGGATGTGTACTGATTGATACTTTATTTGTAATTGACTTTGAACTAGCTTTCAGTTACTACGAGTACTATTATTACGGTGCTTGATGTCTATTGCTTTTATGCTAGTGGTTTTGTGCTTCATACAAATGTTTTGAGTTCAGCCAATTGCTACTGATTTTTATAGTTTGTTCTTATGTTGTACAGTTACACCTCTGTCTCAGGTAAAGGGAAGGGTTGAGTGCTCACAAACATGTTTAACCTCACTACATTCTTTATGTGCCTGTCCCAAGTCAGGCATGAGCCTGTAGTTTAGTGGTCCTCATTAGTTCATGAAGTTATGTTTTTCTCGTAAATTATTTTGTTATAAATTAAGCTGTTAGTTTTCTCGTTTGAATTGTTTCACATTTTTCATGTCAGGGCTTTTTATAGCTGACTATATGGAATGGGGTTTTCTCATTGTTGAAGACCGTATAGTTGCCTATAATTACTTACATCCACTTCATTTTAACTTTGGTGGATACTTGTCTCATTTGAAATCATACCACATCTCCTTACTTTTATAACATTTGAAATACTGAATCAACCAATCACAATAAATTTTTAAATTCTTTGAAATTAGAGTTATTCATTTAAAAAAGTGTTAATTCTAGCATTTAATAAATACCTTTTAATAGAACAATAACTGCTACTCCAATTATAGCAAATACCAGTTTTATTGGCTTATCTTGTAACCATACTGGTTGTGATAACTTCTCCAGCTTTATTGTTACACTGATCAAACCAGAGTGATCCCTCACGACTAAGGTCAGTGTGTAGATCATCCAACCAACGAATCCAAACACAATACTTAAACTGTAAACAAATATAGATTGATTTATAAAAAGATAGTACAACTTCATTTTAACATTTGCTTACTTCTTTGCAACTTATTATGAGGTAAATATATGTAAACTGTGGAATCAAATAATATTTTTTAGAATTTATAAAACAATAATTTCTTTTACTTCCAGCTGAAATACTTTTGAAATTCTATAAATGTTTTTAAGTGAAAAAATATTTGATAAAGTAATCAAGTGAAAATCAAAATTTGGCTTTCAAAATTAAGATTTCTGAATAAATGGTCTACATATGGAGGAATTTGACATAACTTGAAATGTGTATAATAAGAAGTAAAACTTTTAAATAAAACTTACCCCAAAAAGAAGCGATCATATCCATGGTAGTAATTCAATCCTTCTAAACCAAGCTCTATCAAAGTTTGAGATTCAGTAATCTAAGAAAAAAAAAAACCAATAAAAGGACAGAGTTTCAATGTTTCTCTCAATGGTATATATAGTAAACCAACTAATTTTCATGAACAATTTAATCACAAATTTTTGCCAGTAGAAAAATGATTTAAATATAAATTAACGCAAACATGTCAAACTTGGATTTTCTCTTATACTGATACATCAATAACATTTGAAAAGAGCAAAACCTATAGTCCCTATGAAGTTGGCTAGAAATGTGATATACATGAAGGAAAAAAAATCTACGAAAAATCAGTAGGATTACATTTACAGAACATAATTTACAAATAAAAAGTGAAGGACTGCGGCGCTTACAATTTTCAACTTATCAATCTGAAGGCCATAGCTGCAATAGGATTTTTCAATGGACACTCTTTTATTGACTAAAGAACTTTTTGTATGCAGCGGGGAAGCGATTCATACTAAAAATGAAGGCACTATCAACGCTTTTACACCCTTTTAAATAAAATGGCGCAGCTTGATACGACCGCAGAGGTCGAAGCCTGAACAGTTGGGGCAAGTATGGACACAACATTCAAGCTTGATACAGCTCTGAATTTGGATTGTGATTAAATATTTGACACAGCATAGGTTTCTGACACAGAATGAATGTGGTCTAAGAACTTCAAATTTTTAATTTACCTATTATGGTCCAATATCCAAAATCTAAGTACATACACGGTTAGATTCAGCATATCAAAGAACCCCAAGAATTCAATTTTTGTTAAAATCAAACTAAGTTTAATTTTGGACCCTTTGGACCTTAATGTAGACCAATTTGAAAACGAGACAAAAATTAAGAATCTAAATACACGGTTAAATTCAGCATATCAAAGAACCCCAATATTTCAATTTTGATAAAATCAAACCATATCATTATTATTTGCTTTATATAAATCAAAAATAACCAACTTATAATGGATAATTTTAAAGAAAAAAAAAGAGAAAAAGGAAAAAAATCCCTCCCCAATTTTTGAAATCCTTATGATTCATCTACCCCAAACTCAATCCCAGCCTTCCCTTTGTGGTATGGTATCTTGCAGTACAATTTCAGAGAGATCCATACACTTGAACACAAGTTATTGTCTGAAACTGTAAAAACGCTTGTTCTTTGGCATCTTTTTGGCCCCAAATTCCTAAACATTTATGGCAATTACCCCCAAACTCAAACCCAGCTTTCTCTTTGTGATATGGAACCTTGTAGTACAATTTCATAAAGATCCATACACTAACACACAAGTTATTGTCATGAAACTAGAAAATGCTAGTTTTTGCCCCTTTTGACCCCTAATTCCTAAAATTTTGTGGCAGTTACCCCAAAATCAATCCCAGCCTTCCTTTGTGTTACGGTACCTTGCAGTACAATTTCAGAGAGATCCATACACTTGAACACAAGTTATTGTCTGGTAACTAGAAAATGCTTATTTTGGCCCTTATTCCTAAACATTTAAGGCAATTACCCCAAACTCAAACCCAGCTTTCCCTTTGTGATATGGAACTTTGTAGTACAATTTCATAAAGATCCATACACTTACACACTAGTTATTGTCCTGAAACTAGAAAATGCTTGTTTTTACCCTTTTGGCCCTAATTCCTAAAATTTTGAGGCAATTACCCCAAAATCAATCCCAGCCTTCCCTTTGTGGTATGGTACCTTGCAGTGCAATTTCAGAGAGATCCATACACTTGAACACAAGTTATTGTCTGAAACTAGAAAATGCTTATTTTTGGCCCCTTTTGGCCCCTTATTCCTTAACGTTTTGGGCAATTACCCCAAACTCAATTCCAGCTTTCCTTTGTGATATGGAACCTTGTAGTACAATTTCAGAAAGATCCATACACTTACACACAAGTTATTGTCATGAAACTAGAAAATGCTTGTTTTTGCCCTTTTTGGCCCCTAATTCCTAAAATTTTGAGGCAATTACCCCAAAATCAATCCCAGCATTCCCTTTGTGATATGGAACATTGTGGTACAATGTCAGAGAGATCCATACACTAACACACAAGAGGGGGGCGAGAGGGGTCTCATCCTGATTTCCGGTTTTAATATCAGAAAATCCCAAATCCGGACATATTTTGTTAAAATCCCGATCCCGATAAATTTGTTCCCCAATTTTAAAGTTTAAAGTTTCAATGCTTACGATTTAAACGTCTCGGTATGATTTATGTTCAAAGTCTTTTAGCGTAACCAATCCGAATATGTATTATCAATATTACCGTGACGTCAAGCTGCATATAAGCATTTTTGTTCTCATAAATCTTCAGTAGCTAGTCAGAAAATTGGCCAAATTCAGTTCAAGTCAATACAAGAACCCATATGACAAGCACTGGAATCGTATTGTAACGGAGAGAAATTTGAATCTATTGAGTCACCATTCGAAAACCACTGAACCAAGGATCAACCAAGTTACAGACATAAACAGAACTACAAATATCACTTGAGAGATTTATAAAGTAGTCAAACGCTGCTTTACATTATAAAATTAAAAAATACCAGATTTTAAGACACTTGTTAGGATAAATGATTATGCTTAGGGCTGATTGAAGTATAATGAAAATGGCACTTTTATCTGTCCAAGGTACAGTTTTTGTCAATCCGTTATATTTCAACATAAAATCCCGATTTCCGTGGCTAAAACGTGGCTTTCCGTATCCCGATGTTTTTCTATCCCGAATTCCCGATCTTTAAACAAGGCAATCCTGATTTCCGCTAAAATCGGCCAATCCAGCGTCCGAAAATGGTCTCGCCCCCTCACACAAGTTATAGTCTGGAAGTTACAAAATGCTTATTTTGGCCCTAATTCCTTAACTGTTGGTACCATAACCCCAAAATCAATCCCAACCTTCCTTTGTGGTATTGAACCTTATGGTAAAATTTCATAGAGATCCATTCACTTAAACAGAAGTTATTGTGCAAAACCAATGTGTCTTCGGACGACAACGACAAAGTCATACCAATATACGACCGCAAATTTTTTTGCGGTCGATAAAAATAAATGAAGCATTCAATTCTTATAATTACATATAATGATGAAACCATGAAATTAAGAGTTATATCAAGCTTTTCTTTTGATTTTAAATGCACTGTTTTATCACTTGCAGACACAGCTGTTGTATCTTATATGTAAATAAATTATGATATTGGAGTGCCTCACCATTGTATTCAGCCAATCAAAGTTACGGATTCTAATTCAAAATACATGTAATGTAATTATTAAAACTTACAGCTAATTGATATTGTCCACTTTTGATTAGGTTTCTGATGTTTCTTATTCTGTCTCTGTAAAATAAAACAGTGTTATGATCCATTGAATGAGTTATGTAGGAATATTATAAACTGCTTTGCAAAAATAATAAGAATTATAAACAAATTACCAATTAAAATTTTCACTGAAAATGAATTACTGGTAGTATACTTTTAACAAACCAGATTTTGGACATCAATCAAGTTATCATAATTCTATAGATTTTTCCCTTAATAGAATAAGAAAAAAAAAATGTATGGGGTCAAATTTCATCATAAGCACTTTAGAAATTAATCAAAGAAATATTTAAGAAAAAAAAATGAAATATATCGGAAATTACTAGTAACTTTGCAACTTCTGTCTTAACATGGCAAGAAACTACCAATTTCACTCCTTGGAAAAAAAGTTTATGTTTTAAGGATACTAAATTTTTGGTTTTAAGAAATAAGCTCTGATCCAAATAACTGAAATTACGAATTTCGATAAGGTCTTAAATTAAGGGTTTTATTAATAAAATATTGCTATAAATTGGCCATGCATGAATTACCATTTTTCACGGTAAATAGAAGCAATAAATGATACATACTCACCTGAATATTTGACAATAGCTTGTAACTTTACTTATTAAGCTTAACACTCTGCATAAGCTTATTACTGTAGTAAAATTATCTTTGTGTTTGCTTATCAATTCAGCTTACTTATCTTTATGGATTACATTCCTGAATACTTGGCAGAGGCTTTTAAACATGACTTACTAGGCTAAACACTTTGCAAAGCTTCTTACTGTACTTAACTGTAAACTTCAAGTACATTATCAATACTGCTTACTTACATGTATGGCTTACATTCCTGAATACTTAACAGTAGCTTATTACTTTAGCTTACTTTTACACCTTATTACCACAGCTTACTAATCTGAATGCTTGGCAATCACTTATAAAACTATAGCTTACTCACTTGAATACTTGGCAGTAGTTTACTGAAAAGGTGGAAGAAGTATTCATCATTATCAGATAAACTAACTGGTATTACAACAAATATAAATCAACCAAGATTTACACATTTATGCACATCACTGTTGACAAATATACTTAGTTTTACTAAAATTATAAGTTTCTATTACATATTCTCTCTAACAATGTAAACATGAATAACCGGAGATGTGGGATAAATGTCAATGAGATAGAAACCTAACAACAAAAATAAGCAAAAACATCTAGAGGATAAAATAATCTTCAACAATAGACAGGTTTTTATACAATGTAAAACTCAAAATCCTTCTTGAGCTGCTTTACATTATAAAATTAAAAAATACCAGATTTTAAGACACTTGTTAGGATAAATGATTATGCTTAGGGCTGATTGAAGTATAATGAAATGGCACTTTTATCTGTCCAAGGTACAGTTTTTGTCAATCCTGTTATATTTCAACATAAAATCCCGATTTCCGTGGCTAAAACGTGGCTTTCCGTATCCCGATGTTTTTCTATCCCGAATTCCCGATCTTTAAACAAGGCAATCCTGATTTCGCTGCTAAAATCGGCCAATCCCAAGCGTCCCAAAATGGTCTCGCCCCCTCACACAAGTTATAGTCTGAAGTTACAAAATGCTTATTTTGGCCCCTAATTCCTTAACTGTTGGTACCATAACCCCAAAATCAATCCCAACCTTCCTTTTGTGGTATTGAACCTTATGGTAAAATTTCATAGAGATCCATTCACTTAAACTAAAGTTATTGTGCAAAAACCAATGTGTCTTCGGACGACAACGACAAAGTCATACCAATATACGACCGCAAATTTTTTTTGCGGTCGTATAAAAATAAAATGAAGCATTCAATTCTTATAATTACATATAATGATGCAACCATGAAATAAAGAGTTATATCAAGCTTTTCTTTTGATTTTTTAAATGCACTGTTTTATCACTTGCAGACACAGCTGTTGTATCTTATATGTAAATAAATTATGATATTGGAGTGCCTCGCCATTGTATTCAGCCAATCAAAGTTACGGATTCTAATTCAAAATACATGTAATGTAATTATTAAAACTTACAGCTAATTGATATTGTCCACTTTTGATTAGGTTTCTGATGTTTCTTATTCTGTCTCTCTGTAAAACAAAAACAGTGTTATGATCCATTGAATGAGTTATGTAGGAATATTATAAACTGCTTTGCAAAAATAATAAGAATTATAAACAAATTACCAATTAAAATTTTCACTGAAAATGAATTACTGGTAGTATACTTTTAACAAACCAGATTTTGGACATCAATCAAGTTATCATAATTCTATAGATTTTTCCTTAATAGAATAAGAAAAAAAATGTATGGGGTCAAATTTCATCATAAGCACTTTAGAAATTAATCAAAGAAATATTTAAGAAAAAATGAAATATATCGAAATTACTAGTAACTTTGCAACTTCTGTCTTAACATGGCAAGAAACTACCAATTTCACTCCTTGGAAAAAAGTTTATGTTTTAAGGACACTAAATTTTGGTTTTAAGAAATAAGCTCTGATCCAAATAACTGAAATTACAATTTCGATAAGGTCTTAAATTAAGGGTTTTGTTAATAAAATATTGCTATAAATTGGCCATGCATGAATTACCATTTTCATGTAAATAGAAGCAATAAATGATACATACTCACCTGAATATTTGACAATAGCTTGTAACTTTACTTATTAAGCTTAACACTCTGCATAAGCTTATTACTGTAGTAAAATTATCTTTGTGTTTGCTTATCAATTCAGCTTACTTATCTTTATGGATTACATTCCTGAATACTTGGCAGAGGCTTTTAAACATGACTTACTAGGCTAAACACTTTGCAAAAGCTTCTTACTGTACTTAACTGTAAACTTCAAGTACATTATCAATACTGCTTACTTACATGTATGGCTTACATTCCTGAATACTTAACAGTAGCTTATTACTTTAGCTTACTTTTACACCTTATTACCACAGCTTACTAATCTGAATGCTTGGCAATCACTTATAAAACTATAGCTTACTCACTTGAATACTTGGCAGTAGTTTACTGAAAAGGTGGAAGAAGTATTCATCATTATCAGATAAACTAACTGGTATTACAACAAATATAAATCAACCAAGATTTACACATTTATGCACATCACTGTTGACAAATATACTTAGTTTTACTAAAATTATAAGTTTCCTATTACATATTCTCTCTAACAATGTAAATATGAATAAACGGAGATGTGGGATATACGTCAATGAGATAGAAACCTAACAACAAAAATAAGCAAAAAACATCTAGAGGATAAAATAATCTTCAACAATAGACAGGTTTTTATACAATGTGTAAAACTCAAAATCCTTCTTGAGGGGGTATGCAGTTAGGAATTTCTTAATCAATGAAAATTTACATATTTTTTATATTTCAAATTGTTTTTTAGTCTATCCATATTTTTTGTGAGTAGGATGTTGATACACTAATCATTGATATATTTTATGTCTACGGATGAGGTAAAGTTGTTCCTGTGACTGTTTGTACAAAGCGCACCTAAATTCTCCAATGTACAGTACACCACATCCTGGTTAAGCCAGTTATAGGCAATAAAACTGTACATTGTGTGTTTCATAAGTGGGATAACTCTTATTTAATCTGATAAATATTACATGTTTTGCTGAATAGATTTTTTCTTTAAGAATAAAGATAAAAGAACTTTTTTCCCAAAAATATGTATGAACATTGAACAGATCTATTATGTTTCTCTTCTTATTTGCTGATGATAAAAAAGGAAAAGAAATATGCCTTTTTGAACTATGTCATTCATCTTAATTATTGAAAGAACATATGTGTTCTATGTTCTATCTGATCTTTGTTGAACCAGAACTTAATAAACTCTGACTGAACTCATACAGACAGTTTCAAGCAACATCAGTTTTTTTATTAGTACACTATATTCCAAAATTCTTTTATATTATTAATATTTTATATTTACCTAAATGGCCTGAATGCCATTGATAAAGTTGTTGACTTCTTCTGGTCCATTTTAACCTGTAATGATAAGGTATATCCTTTTTATTCTTTAAATTCTACGTTGCGTTATATATTATCATACCTTGAATTATTACTTTTTAATACCAACAGTTAATAGACTTATGTTTTATATGGGTACCAATTTTTGTGGATTGAGGAAAAAAGGTTTTTTAGTGGATACTTGATTTCATTGTTTTGCAATTTTTTAGGGTTGACAATTCTGGATTTTCATCTGTTCTAAGGGGCCACAATTGTTTTATTATACCGATCTAATAGTGGAAGGGCCTTTTGAACCACTGAAAAAGCACCTATCTTATTGTAATAACAAACACAAGTTAACGTTTGAAAATAAATTTGTGTCTAAGAATTTCTCTTAAGTACAACAAAGGTAGAATCTTTTTGTAAAATATTGATGGCCCTGAAAAGGACTGTTTATAAGTGATATCCTCGGCACTAGATGCATTTCCAAGCCTTGCTTCTTTGTCACTTGATGGGCTTCCTGTAACGTGAACTTTGCCATTTTGTTTACTTATGTCTGTGACGTAATTTTCATGGGAGATAACTCCTGTACAAATCATGAAACTCAAAAGGATATTCACCCGTGAACAATAGGGTTAATCACCGCTGGGTGTAAAATTTCAGGGTTATTTGTGCTTCCTTGCATTTAAATGAAAATTAACTGAATTATTCCATGTCAGGTGATAACGTATTACCAAATAGAATTGTTTATAATATATGTCAGGTACAATAATATATAATGCTGACCTGATATTGTTCCAAAATTTGTTGCGCGTTTGCAAATATACTCTCTGCTTTCTCAAAATCTGAACTGTTGAGATAACTTAATGGAAGTGTACCCTAAAATAAAATGGTATTTCAAATTAAGTACATAGAATAATGAAAATGTGCTTGCTTCACTTACTTTCATTTTTTCAAAGGTTTATGTCTGCTTTAATATATATAAATAATTTTTGTATTCAGGTGGTATAACACAAAATTTTAAATTACATTATACTTGAATACTGTGCATGAAAGGAGAGGGTATGACATAAGCCATTTGAAATAGTAAAATTTGTCATGCCTTTCAATATTAAGTTATTTCATTTATTAATAACTCTGGACAGGCCGTTAGTTTTCTCGTTTAAATTGTTTTACATTTGTCATTTCGGGGCTTTTTATAGCTGACTATGCCATATGGGTTTTGCTCATTGTTGAATGCCGTACAGTGACCTATAGTTGTAAACTTCTATGTCATTTGGTCTCTGGTGGAGTGTTGTCAATTAAACCACATCTTCTTATTTCTATATTTAAGTGCAGACATGTCACTATGATAAAATAAACATGTGAAAACTTACATAGTTGACCTAAAATGGCCATGTTATTCACCTTAAGAAAATATGCAAGACAAAGCTCTAAAGTATTAGTGCTGAAATCTGACAAACTAATTTATATGAATATCTGAAGATGTTATTTGATAGATTCATAAATATTTCTTATTTTTTATTTCCAGGGGCCAAAAATGTGGCTGTATAATTCCTTCTTCTTTATGATATAAAATGAGAGAAAACTGCAAAATAAAAAGGCAGTAACAATTGACAGTTATAGTGAAACTAATCAACCAGTCTACAAAGATATTGCTTTTACAAGACTCCCATGAAATAAGTCCTTTTCACTCCATTATAATAATGGCTATCTAGATAGATATACTAATTCTCTGAAACAATAAACTCTATTACATCATATCAGAGAAGAGCTTGCCTTTTCCATATCAATATGTATATTTGGAATGACACATTGTATAGATAATTCTATGTAAAACTGATTTTACCCAAACACATTTAGTGGCTGTGTCCAGTCAGTCTATCCAGACCATGTTTTGTTTCATTGTTGTTTGCATGTCTATTTTTCGAAGGAGTTGCATGTTAGTGTGGTCATTTCTACTATCTGATATTTTTGGTAATTCCTGTTATTCTCTTTGTGAATTATTGTCTGATGTTGAAGACTGTATGTTGACCTTTAGATGTGTTGTTTGGTTACAGTGTCAATTATTTATACGGCACACCTCCTTTCATCGATATTCTTGGTGGCCTCTGGCTATTTTCTGCTATTTGGTCGGGTTGTTGTCTCTTTGACACATTCCCCATTTCCATTCTTAATTTTATTGACTACTTACAACAGAATTCATGGGATAAGCTACTCCTATAACTGATGACATCAATGTTGCTATATCTGCCTATAAACAGAGTTTAAAAAATTTTAATTTAAATTAAAAAAATTCCATGCTGGGAACCTGTATGCCTTTTTCTTAAACCTAACATCTAAATATCTGACCAGATGGTTTCTAACACTACATGTATGTATTGTCACTCATTTGTATTTCATTTTTTCATTCTACATAAAGAGAAGTTTAAACATATCAAGGCTTATCATTTCAAAACCATGTACATTTAACCTTTTTAATATGACTATCAACTAATGAATAAATTTGAAAATTTCGGACTACAAACATGATTTAGCAATCTAATTTTACAATTGCCAGTATGCTATGCTAATATACCAAAGTTTGCTTATTTGCCAAACCTACCAAAAAGGTATCAAGTAATCCAGTACCGTTATTTTATGTAGCTTGTCATTCTAGAACATAAACATTAATGGATGTGTAAATGAGCTGGTATTTCAAACTTTTTTAATGTTCCTTAAACAGTTCTTACCTGGTTAACATCAGTTCTCTTTATATCATGTAATTTCCATTCTGTAATAAAAGAATCCATACTATATACAAACTATTAGAACAATTTTGACATAATTCATTTTTAATCACTGTTTTAAAATTAAAACAAATCTAGGTAATATTTCCAAAAGTTTAGTAGTAATATTGTGATTGCTTTTTAACCTTCTAAATAATTTGTATTTGACCAATGACTTGAAGGTTTACACACATTTTTTGTCTTCCTAAAATGCTAAGATTGAAAAAAAAACAGCTTGAAATACAGTTTAATTTTACTGTGAAAAGGATTTTATGTGTAATATATTGAAAAGATTATTGGCCAATATTTTTGTTTTTGTAACCGTAATTGAACAACTCTCTGAAGATTGTAAGTGTTAATCATTTCAATTTCATATTTTCTTGCTCTTCTTTTTATCATATCAGACTCTTGTAATTTCCCATTCATATATCTCTCATCTTCTTACATTGACCTTGGTGTACCTGTTTTCAGAATTTTGTATTTATATTTTTACAATGCATTTATGCCAGCTGAATTTTATTTGATATATTTTGTTTAAACAACGAAAAGCAGATTTAATATTGATAGGTTCTGATTCTACTTCATAATAAAAAGTAAAACAATTTAACAAGTAAAGAATAACTAAAATTTTGACATGCCTTGAGAAAATGTATCAGGGTAGATAACTTGATTTGAGGATTCCAGGGGTCCTCTGATACCAGCTCCCCAAGCTACTATAGGTGTTAATGTTTCATGTGGATTCCCTGCTCCATGAGATCCTGTAATGAATTGAAGATGCATCATGTCATTTCTAACACTTATATACACAATACATGTTCCAAGTAATGAATTGAAGATGCATCATGTTCAACATGTCTCATGGGTAATAACAATTTTTTGATGAAAGAAACAGTGTATACATAATTTATTTATTTGTAAAATTTTTCAACAGTCACTCATACCAGATCTTATTTATATAGGAAGCAATGTTCAATGTCCTTATCTACCCCTTATTATCTTCATGCAAGAGTTTCACAAGTCAAGACCCTATGCTGAACTTCTGAACAGTATTAATTTCTTTTTTCCATATTTATCTTTATTTATAACAACAAACATCTGTCAGTCTTATTCATTGGATTTTAACATAAATTCTCTCATGAAACAGTGTATATTAGATTCCTGAGTTGCAGAACCTTTCAACAATATAGTAAGCAATGGCCAATGTCATTATATTTACCTCTAATTACACAGTATAAATATTTACCAATATTTGTTAAACACACTGTCTGAAAACAATTTAACAGTTTTCTATTTTAACATCTCTCTTATTTTTATTCATATCTTATAGTATTTACCCCAATTTGTCATGCCATGGTCTGATGACATTATATATGTAGTTTTACCATCCTTGTCATAAAAATCATCAAACAACTTCACCATTTCTTTTATTCCTGTATCAACAAGCTCTATATTCTTTAAATACACCCTGAAGAAATAAGAATCTATTTATGTAAGTATAGAATTTGATTATTTTGCTGGATTTTTCCATTTCTGAGTACCACATGAAAGATTAAGTTGTGTATTCCTCATCTCTCATGGAGCTGGAAAAAATTATCAGTCAAATTATCATAATTGCATTAAAAAAATGTCACCCAAAAGGAAAATTAAAATTGATAATTTCACTACACATTATTCCACTGAAAAGTATAGCATAAATGAGGGTCTGAATGAGAAGAAGAAACCTATTGACACCTTCTTGTATATTACCTATAAAATATACATTCTTTAGTAGTACATAAAACACTGTTTTGGTGTACAGTACTTTGTATCTAAGCCTCTGTAGGTTTAGGTAACTTTACTTCATTCCTATGTATGCCATGTACTAGTTTTATATGCTGTCTCATTGACACATACTCCCGCATCTGTTTTTATTCATAAAATAAAATGTTACTTTAGTTTTTCATTATTTTCATATAAATAAAAAACTGATTAAACAGGAAAATTGAATCAAAGGTTGCTGTTCGATTTATCTTATGTATTGATTATATTTTCTACCCTATTCCCAACACTAGGGCAAGTAAAAAAAAGGCATGTAGAAACACTTATGAGTGACAAGTATAAACTTTATATTCTAGTTCGTCAAACTTACTCTGAGTGTGGTTTGTGTGAGTGTCCATTAGTGTCTATGCCAAGCAGATGTAAAAAGAAGACTAGTTTGTCTTTCTGTAATCTCTCATACAAATCTCTGTCTAATTTAGCTCCTTCAAAGAAGGCCTGGAAAAGAAGATACACATACCTATAGCAGCAGTATTACACCCTATAATTCACAAAACTACACAATGTTAACAGAGTTGTTCCCAAACTTAAATAGCTGTTTCTTAGTTCTTCATGCATGCATTTTTTAATGGGTATATTCATTTTAACAAGAATGTTTTGATATATACATATGATCTTAATAGGTATAAATGTATATTTTAATCAATGTTTTGAAAGCTAATCACATTCAAAAAAGTTACATGTAATAGCCATTCTTATGATGAAAACTTTTATTTGCAGATACTATTATCAGTTTATAAGAAGTAGTTTTAATTTTGCAATTTAATTGAAGACGAATAAGTTTTTGTTTTACTACATTATCAACCTTGACATTCATAAAACTTAACTATATTAGAACTGTATCTATTGAAGAAGCAGATTAATTAATGTAAAACAAAATTTTCAAAAATTTATAACTTTGACTTTATCAAATATCTGCTTCACAGGTTAAACAATTCTTACCTTAACTTTATCAAATACCCAAGTGTCAAGGTCAGAAGCATGTGATGCTGCAAAATCTTCCTCATCAGATGTATACATCTCTGTAAATACATGGTCACCACTGGCTCCTGGTAATTAAATACACATACAAAGTTTAATGTGTAAGAAGCACATATCAATGACATAAGACAAAGTCTGTTCATACATGTATATAACAAGCCTGTTTTACCTTGGACCAAGTAACACAGGTTGAACAGTATTTTTTTTAAATACTAAATTTATTATAACCTGTCAAGTTATCATAATTTATGCTTTATGTCATGTCAGAGACCTGAATTATTGACTTCTTGGCAGATGATGGTTTTCAAGGAATAACAGTCTACCAGCAGTGGTATTACCACAATGATCTATTTCAGATGGTAGTTGATTCTTTTAAAACTATACTTACTAACAAATGCATAATAACAATCTTAACAATTAGTTTTATATATATATACAACATCTTTTAAGACATTGTTTCTTAAATTCATTGCAGGAATAACAGATTTGTGAGGTATGTTTCAATGAGTCAGCAAACCATTGATTCATAAAATACAAACTTGTTTTTTTCATCTTGTATGCATTCTGCTTTAGAGATGCTTAATCAAGAATGGGAAATTTTCTGTCTTTCATTTATTTTTTGTATCTACTGGGTACTTATCTTTAATATGTTAAAGGCAGAACCTTTTAGGCATGTTGAGTACTTTATCTTCAATATCACATATATAAAATGGCAACAACTTTAATCAATATTAATCTGTATTTATTATCTATGAAACATCTTACCTTTTGAAAACATTGGTAAGATATCAGGACTGCCCCATGACCAAGTGTATCTACTCTGGTTAAAAACTGAATCAAATTCTACTGGGTTTTCTTTCCAACCTATAACGAGTTATTAATGCAACACAAATGACTTGCCTGAATAGCAACATAACCACTATACATATTTTCTACAACTTAGCAGATGAAATCAGGTTGTAATAAGAAGTATTTAACTATTTACAGATGTTTAAAGCAAACTGCTAGTACTATACATAGGTGTTCATAACTGCATTGGAATAGCTTTTGAAGAACTAACCATTGGTTATGAGAGAATAAGCAGGGGTTCAAATTAGCGGTGGTCCGAGGTCCGTGACCATCAACTGTTGCAATCGGACTTTCTTTTGGTTACTAGCTACGCCCGACGGACCTTCGATTTGAAAGGAAATAAAATTATCTTTGCTGACCTTTTAACCATCTGTATCGTCATTTTAAGCCATATTATTATTGAAATTTAGATAAAGATAAAAAATGTTTCATCCCTGACCTTGCCGACGAGTGATAAGAGTTTTTAACCTTGTATTTTGGAAACACAAGGTTATAAATAGTTGCAGAAGTCACGTGACAAATCATTTAATCATTTAGACATTTTCGAACAAAATGAGTCCGTTTCACTTTGGTGTCACGCCTTCCAAGAGAAAGCCTGAAGATTATGAACGGTCTTCAACCACAGGCACTTGTTTCTATCCATAGGAAGGTCGACTTCCATAAATATAGAAGGATATTCAACCTTCCCATGGATAGAGTGCCTGTGTCTTCAACGCCTTCAAAAGAAATCAAATGAAGATCTCACTAAAGACCAAAATGCGATTGTGAAAACGGAACGGACATTTAAGCCCCACTGGAAAATCGATCGACCGTGGCTATATTTTGATGAATCAACTGGTCTAATGTCATGTACATACTGCCAGAAGTTCCCCACCCATTCAGAAAAAGAAAGTGCACTTGTAAGGGGAACACAAAATCTTAAAATAGACCCAATAAAAATATACGAAGTGACACCCCAGCATTTATCTTGTTTAAAGCAGTGGGTCCATGAAAGTGACCCAAATTTTAAGTTTAAAGATTAATTGTCAGACACTAAACTTGGACAATGTATTCTCAAGCAGCAATGTAAGCCTGATCAGTTAAATAGATATAAGTAGATAGATATAAGAAGATGTACAAGGTTCTTTTCAACACTGCATACAGTATTGCAAAAAGGGAAAGAAACCCTTCAGTGACTATGAATTTATTCTTGAAATCCAGTGCAAAAATGGTGTTGATGTGTAAGCAGTACTTCAATATTGAAGATTGTAAACTGTTTATTCACTGTTTAGCCCATTATATGAGAAACGAAACATCACATGCAGTTCAAATATGATGAAACAAACTAACCTTACTCCAAAAGCACATTAATTTTGTATCTTATTGAGTTATGAAATATTTCATGTAAAAGTAGGACCTGGGATTTAGGTTGTGGACCTTTCAGTTTGGAGTGTCAAAGGTCCTGGACCTTCCAGTACCAAATGTTAATTTGAACCCTGATAAGAAAGATGTAATAAACTCAATGGCAGTTTTAAAATATAAAAGGGATAAATTTATATATAAAACAAGATTTGTATAAATAAGAAGATGTGGCATGAGTGCCAATGATACAACTATCCATCAAAGTCACAATGTGTAAAAAGTAAACAATTATAGGTCAAAGTACGTCCTTCAACACGGAGCCTTGGTTCACACCAAACAGCAAACTATAAAGGGCCCCAAAAATACTAGTGTAAAACAATTCAAACAGGAAAACCAACAGTCTAATCTATATAAAAAACGAGAAACGAGAAACATACATATATATAGGACACCACACTCCAATCTCACATTTCTGTGTTCAGTGAATCACAAAATCTGGGTCAAAACCCTAATTGAGCATTTATTTAAAAAAAATTCATATCAAAATGAACAAATGTGAGAAGTTTCAAGTTGATGTGACCACAACATGCACAGTTTCATGGTTAACAACATTAAACCAAAACTTTAATCTGAAATGACACAGATTAAAGGAAGGAAGACAGACTGAAACATAATGCCTCCTACTATCATGACTATAGTAGGTGAGGTTATCCAACAGATAAAACTAGGCTAAAGAAATCCCTTTGTATGTTAGCCCAGACAATTTTAACCTGTCTAGTAATTGGATATATCATTCAGCATACCCATGTTTTGCTTTTGAAATGTTTATTACAACTTTTTTTAAATCCCACTTAGTTGACCTTTTTATAAACTTGGGTAAATAAAGGATGTCACATAATTTTCCACATACCTTTGGCAACAGCACTTACATCTTCATAAAACCCAGCAATAAGTGCTACATGGCCTGGTCTGGACTCTGTAGGTACTGGGTGTGAGAAACACCCCAGGCACCATGCTTGCGTATTATATTCCTGAAAAAATATAAAGCCCAACAGTTAGTGCTACATTCTGAATCTAATAAAGTGTGAGAAAAACCCATGGCAACCTTCTTTCATATTATTTTTCTTCAAAATACAAAACACAGCATTCCTCCTAGTCAGCCTGTTATATAACTGAAGTATTTCAATAGTTAGTCTTCTATATATGTGTTAAATTTGATACTACAATGTAGATATCCATATTTTGTTTAAGTAACGTTGAAAGTAACATTGCTTAAATCTAAATGTAAGCCATCATTAAATGATAATATATATATTAAATATATATTCTAAGTCTCTGATTTTAAAGGATGAGAATGAAACCAAAAATCAATTTCCTTTTATTTCATTTGGTCTTTAACTTGCCTGCATTATATGACTTGCACATCTTCAATCAAAGGCTAAAATCTGGTAATAGAAAGTACACAAAAAATGAAATTTTATAGAGCAAATGTTATTTGATATGCAATACATAATCATCACCTAAGGTATGGTGCTCTTGATTGTCCATTTTCATCTAGTCCAAAAAATTTATCAGCTCTTAAACCATCTGCAGAAAACAGTACTAGACGGCTGGCAGCAGGTTTCAGAGGGATACATGTGGAGTCATTCCATGAACAAGAGGTGATGTGAAGTAAATGTCAAATATTGAGTAAAAAAACACCAAGTGGGTAAACAACCCAGCCAGTACCAAACATATTGTATCTGTGTTCATCCTAAAAAATATAGACACACTGTTAATTACATGCTGTTATTATGTTCGTCCTTGAAACAAATAATTTTATAAACAAAGAAAATTGTACAAAACAAATCTACTATAAGCTACTCTTAACAATATATAACTACATATACGTTTATTTGCCTTTACATAGTTCCTTCTTAAACAATACGGCAGACTTTATTTAGACTCAGTTATCTACCTTTTACACAACTATGCGTGCGTTTTGATATTGAAGGAACTTGCACACAAGCCACAAAAATCATATTTCTGAACTTGAAATGTACATTAATTGAGTTAAAATTATAGAATTTATCATAAAAATGTACGTACTTTATAAGCCCACAAAAATATAACTTTCGTTAAAATATCAAGGTATTTTCAGATATTTGGGGTATCAATTCTTCCCAAACCTGTTTAAAGCATAGGGAAAGAAGAGGTATATGATTTTTCTATATGTTTGTAGACGATTAACAGGCCACATATCTGACCTGTAGTTATGTCCCTATACACAAGATCCTAATTTCAATTTTATGATGACATGCCTTGGAGTCATTTGTCAAATGTTTGTGGAAATAGAGTAATAGATTATTGTGACATAAAGATATTTGCTCTGTGATGTTATTTTTTTCTCGGAAAAAGCACCAAAATTGGAAGATCATGTATGGTTTAAAGGCACAGTTTCTTCTTCTTCTTTTAGGTCAACAAGGCTTCAATACTAAAGAATACATGTTATTGCGCATGCGTGATTGACAAAATTTATATAAATTAATAAAAATATTTAATAACAATTTAAGTGTTTGTATATACAGATTGTGATTTAAAAAATGCGTTTATGTACATGTTTTGGTTTGATTTGTCTATTTGAAGCTAGAGAGAACAGTTGGTATTAGCTGATCTCTAAAGCTGTCAACAGTGGTGGTTTCAATAGCAGGAATCCGGGTCCGTTCGCCCAAAAACACTTCGTTCCCATTCACGTTCGCACCCTACATGTTCGCACCCTTTTTATTGGTTTTGTGTTTAATAATTTTTCAATCATTTTTTGGTTAGTGTATTGCTATAAATATTTTGTTTGTTCATTGTTTCAAAATGAAGTGACTTTCTAAAAACGATTTTTGTGTTAAATAATTTTATAATCTAGCTTTGGTTATTGTATTGCTTTAAATAAGGTTTTTTTTCTTTGTTTTAAAATAAAATGACGTTTTTTTTGTTGTATATATTTTAATCGTGCTTTGGTTAGTGTATTGCTAAAAAAAATTCATTGTTTCAAAATAAAGTGACTTTCTAAAAAGGTTTTTTGTGTTGAATATTTTTTTGATGTTGAAATACCAAACCGCTATTAAACTCAACAACAATAACATTTTGAATCTTCATTGTTTTTAATCATACCAAGCTAAATACATGCTAATTACATGCAGAATTTACATCAAAGCTAGTTGAGACAACAATCACGATTTTCAAACACATAACAACAACACCAAGTTTAGCTGTGTAAACACCAACATATAATAATTAATCATCAAATCAATTTAAAACAATGTTTCATGTTAAAATTTCCGAATTTTTATTTATGAAAATAAATATATTTCCATATAAACATCTAATAATTCATCAGGTTTTTGAATGAAAAAAAAGGTGCGAACGTGTAGGGTGTGAACAGACTCAGAGGGCGAACGTGTGGGGTGCGAACGTGTAGGGTGCGAACGTGTATTGGGCACGAATGGACCCGATACCCAATAACAGTTTAGTTGTTAAGTATTATTGTGTTTTGGAATATATGCATTATTTCAATAGAAGATGTGCAGTTATTGACAAAAATTCGAACCTCAAAATTGATTAATGGTACTTTTTGAAGTATACACCAGAAACTATCTGTGTCTGTGGGTATATTTTTCATTTAGTAAAATTATCTTACAAAAACATTTGATTTGAACTTTGGTCAAAGGTTTTCTTTTGTCTACTGGCATTTCTACATTGTTTTCTGGTACAAAATGGAGCCGTTGGCGACCATCTTTCTTCTTTCCATTCATGGTATTAGAGTTATCATGTCAATCTACTTGAGAAAACTTTGTGCAAATCAGACAGTGCAAATGCCGATAATCAACAAATGGAAGTTTTAACGACCTTGACTGGCTATACAGCCCTTGCACGGTCGGTATATTGCTGATAATTACCTCCCTTGCTTTGTTTTATTTCATTTCTCTTTTTAAAACGAAGACTTTCATTGGTCAAAGTAATAATCCTGTCCAATCAGCAATGCTGATATAACTTGACTCTGGAAAGTATTAATTTACTTCCGGGATTGGATATTAAAATAGAAAGTAGGCGATATGACTTCTGGAGTGAAAATGGGACAGATAGAATGGGCGATGTGGGCAAATGAACAAGCCATCGTCAGCTCTTCAAGTAAGAATGATTAAATTATGTAACAACACACACTGTATTTCAGGATATTTCTTTCTTTTAGGATGGGATCATGATTTTGACTTTACATCCTGGTTGAAATTGTAGGCAATCATATGGGCAGTAAATACTTCCCGTAGTACTTACTGTCCCAACAATACTCCTCAAGTGGTCAATACTGGACATTCCTGATCGGTTGACATTTCCAAGCTGGTCTTTTACTACTAATTGAACTGCATATATATGAAAAATACAGGGAAATATTTAAACTTTTTTCCTTTTTAACCGGATTTTCGAAGGAAAAAATCGGTTGTTGATTTGGGGATATACAGCGGGCGGGCGGGCAGCTGCCAAACAGTATCCGTTCATTAACATGAAAACGCTTTGACGAAATTTTTTCAAATTAAGATATGTTGTTTCCTGTGACTAAATAAAGGTCAAGTTCAATTTTCATGATTTTAGCTTTTCTCGTTGAGTTATATCCCTTTCCAAAAGTCAAAAGTGGTACTTATTATGTTATTGAGTTATTTCCATTTGAACAGAAATGGTTAATTATATATAAAAGTTTGATTACACTTACAGATAAGTTTTATAGATTTTAAAAGACATTGTATTTAATTGTAAATGACATTTTGGAATTTTATTTCTTTTCTTTGGTAAGTTGTTTGAAGAATTTTGTGGTAGGTTTGTTTGTTATTCTGTATAAACTAATTTCCTGAATGCTATATATATTTTTTTGTTTTGATGAAGTGAACTCCTTTAAAAACTAAGCTTATATTGTCTATTAATAAACATAAATTTAGATTTCTGATTTTGGTTTAATTTCATCAAAATTGAATTCTTGGGGTTCTTTGATATGCTGATTCTAACAATGTTTTAGTGGTTACAGTGTTCTCCCAGGCCCTTAAAGGACCGCGGGCCCGCTGATGTATAATTTTTACCGTGGTGGTATCGTTTTACCGCGATGTATAATTTTTTCCGTGGTGCTTAAATTTTCAGTTAAAATCGTAAATCGGTAAAGTTTTAAACGACTTGTTAAATCTTTTCCGTGCGGTATAAAATTTCAGGTGAAATTTGACTAGTTCAAACCAGTTCAAACCAGTTCAACTTCAGTTGTAAAGATTGTTTATACCACGTGATCGATTACCTTACGAGTTTAACTTTGTTGATTGGATTTAATCTATGTAATTAACACTTGTTACATGATTCTTTTGTCTTTTAATTAAGAGATCATAACTGTATGATCACAGAGAACTATTTTAGGGCTTCACTCACCACACAAGCGCTGACCTGTGACAAGTCGGCAAATACTTTGTAGGCTTTGACTTTGTACACAAACACTGAAACAGTGTCGACCGATAGTTGACAATTATACATTTCTCAATTCTTATATCATAGTATTATGTGTCTCTGATTAAACCATGGCCAAAATTATCTTTAATTATGACATAGTTATTGCATGATAGTCGAGTTTCAAACTATAGTATCTGTCAGGTAATTCAAAGGAGACGGATATCTGTACATATCACATGACCCATTTTGTTCACGTAGAATATTCAAGTTTATTTACAATTATGTTTTACAAATCAAATGCATGACTGTACCTTCAAACTGGGTATCTATATCCATAATTAATAAATTCAAGGATTTGTATAGTTACTAACTATACAAATCCTTGATAAATTCAATAACAGAAGTAATCTTGCAAATTTCATCCAAAAGCACATGTTAAATCTATTTATATCTACTTCCTGTCATTTAGGCGGGAAAGTAGGTAGACTTTGTTGTTGACATTGAATATGGTTTATACACCTAGACATAAGAGAAATTTATAAATTTAGGAATTCTTTTTAAATGTATTATGAAAAAAACAAAAAATTATAGATTTCAGTGCAGTATTAAGTCTGTATCTATGTTTGATTATCACCAAAGACAAGAAAGGTTAATATTTACATGAAATCTATGGCAAATTGTTTTAAAATTTATGAAAATTTCTTTTATTAAAATTTAAGATAGAAACTGGTTCAAATAATAAATCAATATTTGTTCTTCTTAATTTTATACCTCCTTATGACAGGAATCCTTTCACATCCAACAACTTTCCTTCTAGAAACTAAAAATTTTTAAATTGAACACTTTTGTTCTCTTTTGCATGATATTTTATTTTTATTGATTATGGATTTTATAAAGATTTAATTACTTTTAATTTATGATGAATATTTTGTAATGAATCATGTTTTATTTATTTTTTAAAATATTAAAGTATACAAACTGTTTATTGATTTACTTTTTTACAAATAATTTTCTGACTCAATGTCTACATAACACAGTACCACAGTATTAAAACAAAACAAGACATAAAAAATACAGTAACTAGAAATTTAGCTAAGCGACGCGACGCGACTGATTGTATGAATCATTTCACCAAGCTGTCCACACGCGCTACCCTGGTGCTATCCAAAATCCTGGGAGAACACTGCGTTAAATCATATGTAATTTTATTGATTATAATTTGAAAATATATAACATCATATCTAATTTTAGAGAACTGTTTTTAGTGGTTAAATCATATCTAATTTAAGAGAACTGTTTTAGTGGTTAAATCATATCTAATTTTAGAGAACTATTTGTTTATCATTTATTCAGTTTGAGTTATTTCCTTTGAACAGAAAATTAATAAGTATATGGATAACATTAAACTGTGTTTCATTTCAACATAAATTAAATATATATAGGGTTCTTTCAAATGCTGAATCTAAACCTGTATTTTACTATTGGATTTTTGGGCCCAGTTTTCAAGTTTGTCCAAATCAGGGTCCAAAATTAAACTTTGTTTGATTTCAACAAAAATTGAATTTATGGTGTTTTTTGAAATGCTGAATCTTACCGTGTATTTAGAGATTTTGGATTTTGGGCTCCTTTATCAAATTGGTTCACATTAAGGTCCAAAGGGTACTAAATTGAATTCTTGGGGTTCTTTGATATGCTGATTCTAACAATGTACTTAGATTTTGGATATTTGACCATAACAGGTAAATGTCTAATTTCAAAATTTTCAGTTCTTTGACCACATTCATTTTTATGATTCAGTTAATATAAATTAATGTTATTGGTATGTTTTTATAAAATATAAAAAAACATTAGTTATATCTCATATTCACAGTCCTTATGTTATAATGTTGCAGAACTTATGAAATATATAAAATGACCATATTTATTATATAAATAAATTTCAACTTTTTAAATCAAGATATATTTTCTTGAAAACGAATGATTTTACATGTAAATAAAATCACAAGCTCATTCAAATATATATTTCTTTTTCCCAACAATGTCAGTATATTGCATAAATTATATACATGAGCTTGCTCACAAACATAACAAAGGGTTTTTATTCTTTAAAGTCAATGATTTAAAAACAATGAAGTTGATGGTTTCCTTATAGCCTATAAGTAAGAAGTTTCAATAAAATAGATATATTTGTTTCAGCAGTCTTTATATCATTACTTGATGGTCTCCTTAGAGCCTCTAAGTTTTGAAATTCCATCAAACTTTGTTAAAACTGATTTGTTTCAGCAGTTTTAATTTCATTACTTTTCTTTATTCTGTGATTTATCTTATTATCTTTTTCAGTTATAATATTAGGAGGAATACTTGGAGTTGCTGGATTTTTTAAAGGATGGGAAATTGGAATTTATGCCATGTATCCTTGTTTGTAATGTACATTGAATACACTCTTACACACCCATGGAATTTTCACAATAATCCTGAAAATGTTTGTAAATTAACCCATACTTGTTCTTATCATACTACATCAACATTCGACATCAAATTCCTCTGAAAAAATTAAACGTCTAAACAAAGACAAATAATTACAAATTAAACAATGGTGTGAATAGCCTGACTTGGTACATGCATAAAATGTGGTTGTCCATCAGAATTTTGCTGTAAATTAGTTGATGAAATTGTGGTCATCCAAAAGACATTCATATAACTACAATTTTCATTAAAACCTTTTAAAAGTTGGAAATCTTATAATATAATCATGATAATAGGCCTCTAAAAACGAGGTCCTACAACATTTTAATCTTTTTTACATATGGTTTCAGATACAATTACACCATCCAGTAAAGCCTGGTTTTGATTCTGATTTTCTCATTATTGAATATGAAACAATGAGTTTGTTTGGTTCGATCACCCTCTTCTAATGTAGCCTTTATTTTCAATAGAACCAAAATTTATTTTTCATCAAATTGAAACCTTATTTTCTAAAAGGTAAAGTTTATTATTTCAAAGATAATTTTAACACAGAATCACCCCCAGGTTTAATGAGAATGTAATTTTGTAGTTACTAAACTAAAAGACCTAACAAAGAAAAAATACCTGTCTATGAACTTTCTTAACTAATACTAAGTATAGCTGGTGTACTGGTATTTATATTTGAATATCCAAGAGGTAAAAGGTTAAAAGGCAGAACACAAGAGAGAATGTAAGTATATGTACTATAGTATACCAGTATAAAGTTATTATATTTTAATGGTAAGTTATTTGCTTAAAACAGGACTTGAAACTATCTTGTCAATGTATAACAGGTAATAGAGGGGAAATTAAAAAAAATTATGATTGACAACTCAAAACAGTCAAATGCTCTAGAATGTATTCTCTCTTTCTGCAGTAAACAACTTGAAGTATCAGAAATTAAACCTGTTATCCTTTAAAATTGTATTATAAAATGTTAATATGCAGCATGTGCAGTGAATTATGCATTCTTCTAAAATAAACAGAAATCATGATTTAACAACTGAGCAAAATATTACAGGTTCAGTCCATAGGATGTACAGGTCAGAAAACAGGGAGTTTTGAATATGAAGTGCTTATATTACTATTTCTTCGTGTCCACAGTTGACAGGTGGAAAGGCAAATATTTGTGGTGGTTTTTTTATGACCAACATTGTTTACTTTTATATGACTCTTCTTGAATACATGTTGGTATTTTATAATCAATCTCATTTAAAAGTTTAAGTGATTACATTGTATATTCTAGGTTTCAGAAATACTTTACGAAACTTTTGAGCTGCTGTGGGCCTGTGTCCAGGAATTATTTTGTAAGATTTATCATGCATTTAATGTAAGTACAATGTATAAGCTATGAAAAGATATGTCAACTATCAAACCATCTAACATTTTTCATTATGAAATAGCCACTACAGAGAGTATTAATCCAGGGATCACCACAACCTATTTAAGCATGGCGGTGCGCCACGCTAAAATTTCTAGCACCACGTTAAAATTCCCAGCGCCACGCTTATTTTATTGTCTGCCACACTTAAAAATTCAATAGATAGAAGTTAAATTTCAGATATCCCTAATCCAATTATCATGTCAGTGGCAATTAAGAAGTCTAATTATTGTTAATTGCCTCAAGGGATGTACACTGACAGCTGATAATATTATTTACATGGTCTCGCGTGGTTGAACAAGGTAACAAACAATGAACGATCATGACCCAGTTTCTTTAATTTGAAAAGTAAAACTTGTTAACAAACTACAGTTATTTTATAAATGCATATGTTTGACTATAAATTAAATGAAAATGTTTATATCCTAACTAGATTAATAAAAGCAGTAATCCAGAAAACAAATGAATTCCTGACCACATGGTCCTTTTGTTGACAACAATGTCACATGATCTCTTTTGGCGGAAAATACTGGGAATACCTAAATAACAGACAAACATTGTCTGGTTATTTGTAGCCAGTCAAGGTCGTTAAAAACTCCCATCATCATCTGGTTATTTTTAGACAGTTAGATCTGGGATAGGAGTTTCCTTATCTTAAAACTCTTTAAGGTAAGAAAAGAGTAAAACTGGAATGATATATAATTCCTTTACATAATTGTATTGGAAAAGAGGGACTTAATTTAATAAAATTCTACATAACACATATGATTTTATAAACTGCTAGATAGGCTTAATTTGGTTGAAATGACTGAAATTCTGTGACTGAATATTTTTTATTATTAATTTCTGTATCTTTTAGACCTTTTACCATGTGGTTTTCCATAAGACAATTAAGATAAAAAATTCAGAATATTCCTGCAATCTGGGAAGCCACATCAGGTGTTTACTCTCCTGTTTAATATGTTCCTACAAGTGTGGTGACCACTAATAAGACCAACTTTCCAAATTAGCTATATATATGACAAATACATGTAAGGCATATAATTAATAATTTATGCACCAGGATTCGATTCAACAACGCAACACAAAATCTTCGAATTGATGAACTCTCTCTCCACCCTTGATTTTCATTCTGTGGTGAACCCTGTTAATCTGTAAGAATTGATAACCACTTCCCTTTACTTTCATGCTGTATCCTTAGTATTCCAGAGAAAGTGCAATAATGGACTTTTAAACAACTTACTGAATATTTTGAAGACTATGTTTGAGAATGTTTTTAACATCATAGTACTTTTTAATTATTCATCTCTCTTAAAAATTTCAACTGTTTCTCCATATGGAAGTTATCTCCCCTATAGGATTATTTATTTATTTTTCAGAATCTCTGTACCAAAGTATTTTTATATTATCCACATTAAAAGCAGTTACCTCCTTTGATGCCCTGATTTTATATTTTGTAATGTTTTCTTCCTGACAAGATTCACAACAATAGAAGTAACCTCCCTTGAACGACTGATATTATATTTTTCAGGCTGTGTTTTACACTAAGCACAAACAAATAGATGTTATTTCCTTGAATTACTAACTTTATTTTTTCAATTTGTATAAACCACTATTTTTTTTTCATAAGAAAAGACTACCTTCCTTTAATGATTTTATTTTTCAGACCATGATTTTAAATCCATAATAACTGCAGTTTCCTCCCTTGAATGATTTGTTTTATATTTTCAGACTGTGTATACCAATGTGTTTTATACTAGCTACAATAATGGGAGGAATCTCGTTATTTACCACTGCCATGATTTATT
The DNA here is from genome assembly GCA_017311375.1 of Mytilus coruscus. Classification (NCBI taxonomy): domain Eukaryota; kingdom Metazoa; phylum Mollusca; class Bivalvia; order Mytilida; family Mytilidae; genus Mytilus; species Mytilus coruscus. The sequence goes on along the minus strand of CM029600.1, from coordinate 76,803,756 downwards.
TAGTGGTATGTTATCAACTACAATAAAATTAATGCAAGACTTACTGTTAACGAATACTATAAATGCAGTCAATTTTATAATGAGTGAATAAACTTTCAAATCAAGTATACATAAGCTAAAGTCCGCCTCCGGTGTGGGATTTTCTTGCTGTTTTGAAGACCAATTGGTGGCCTTGAGCTGTTTTCTGCTCTTTGATCGAGTTGTTGTCTCTTTGACACATTCCCCATTAACATTCTCAACTTTACTAAGAAATCTTATCAAAACAGGAACCTATTCAGTGAATCGTAAAATCATGGTCAAAACCCTTTTTTTGCATATGATTTAAAATGAACACAACATAATCATCATGTGTACTAAGTTTCAAGTTGATGTGAATACAACTTCATGGTAAAAGAGAGGCAAAGGATACCAAAGACATTCAAACCCATAAGTCGAAAAATAAAGTGACAACGCCATGGCCAAAAAGGAAAAAGACAAACAGACAAACAACAGTGCATAAAACACAACATAGAAAACCAAAGACTAAGCAACACGAACCCCACCAAAAACTGGGTGTGACCTCCGGAAGGGTAAACTACCTTGACACAAACCTGAACCTGATATGGGAGATGACTAGAGGGATGCACAGACCAGAAAACATAATGCACCTTACTATTGTAGGTTCAGCACAAAAATACATTGCTATGTTATTTAAAATTTTAAAAATACACTAGAGAATAAAGAGGAATATTTCAAAGAGTATAAAAATAAGGAGATGTGGTATGATTGCCAATGAGACAAGTATCCACCAAAGTTCAAATGAAGTGGATGTAAGCAATTATAGGCAACTGTATAACTTTCAACAATGAGAAAAACCCATATCGTATAGTTGGCTATAAAAGACCCCGACATGAATAATATGGAACAGTTAAGAAAACCAACTAAAAGTAACTGTTTGGATTTTCTTATAGGCAGCTTTTAAAGGAGAAGAATGGAAACCAGTAGGTTTAGAAGAAAAGACAGAAAGTACAGCTAAAAAAGATGCTAAATCATTCCGACAACCAAAGATGCCCCCTCCCAGAGCTCCTCCTTCAGCAAACCAAATCTAAATCTCAAGGAATAAAAGGATTAAAACCTAGGGTATTTTCCGTCAAAGTGTCTCCACGAAGGAATAGATATTTGCAATGTATGGTATAATTTAAACAAAAGAAAAAAGTGTTAACCTGAGATATTACCAGTACTATATATACTTCATTTTCTCATTATATATTTTTACACTCACTTCATAAAATTTTACCCATGTACCATGTAGTTTTTCACAATTGATTGATAGTTTACATCAATCTGTCTTTTTTTTAAGATTAAGATAGAAGTAAAACTGAGAAGAACATTTTATGGCATATTTATTTATTGTTTTACTCTATGATATATAAAAGGCATAGTTTTGTTACTAACATTTTTTTTTTAATTCTATTCTTTACAGAATATCCTAGGTTTTAAGCTCCTCAGTTTTAATTTTTAGATTAGTTTTTAGTGTTATTTGCAACACAGAGTTTATATTTCCTACAACCAAAAAAAAAACATGCAGCAGTTTGCTGTAAGAAGTAGCAAATTATTTTCTTCAGAATTGTTAGAATATAAAATGATATAAAATTTTGATGCCCTAAAACAGGATGGTAAACAGGGTCATTGCATAGAAGAGTTACAAATTAAAATTCCAATAAAGGAATTTTTCTACTTGAACAATTTTTTTTTTTACCTATATGCATGAAACAAAGTAAATTACTTTCTCACGGAACTAAAACATGTGAAATAAAATATCTCTCAAAAATAACCCTTTATTACCCTATTAGAAACTTTGCACGTACATTGTACAAAGATAAGAACTTTTTTTTATTTATATTCACTTGCACATACAAATATCAGCTATACTGGCAATTTGATTTTAAGCTGGTAGAACAAAATATAGATTTCTGGATTTTTTTCTTCAATTAACTCTTATTTATCTCAGGGTAAACACACTATCTAGAGGTGCAAATTGTTTTTATACCATTCCTATTAAGTAATATTTTTCAATTACCTCTTTCTAATCTCAGAGTAAACATTGTTTTTTTTATTTCTTTCCTGTTAAATATTTATCCATTGATTCTTTTTATCTCGGGATAATCAAACTATTTAGAGGTTAACATTGTTTTTATCCTTTTCCTTTTATGATCACTGATAAAACTTACTGTTCAATGGTTTCTAATCATTTTAGACTTATTGGTACATTTTTAGGACATTTTTTGCCCTTTAGTAATTCACAATAAATAGACAAAAAATTTATAATACCATTGTTTAAAGTAATAAAAATTGAAATTTAATCAATATCAGAAATTCTATATAAATTCTCAACATGTCTGAATGAAACTGTCAATATTTTGTGAAATTTCTTCATTTCACTGACATGACTAGCCTTTCATGGGTGTAATACCTATGAAAAGGAGACATTTTAAACAAAACTTTATACCTATTTAACAAAAGAACATAGACTCAGCATTTAATTCTGCAAATTTGAGGATAATCTGAAATTTAGGAGCTACCATTTGATTTTTATGGGGGCTAGGATGAAAAATGTTGTCCTGCTTTTTTTAGTTGTAATCTCTGTCCTGCCTTTTTATTTTTACTCTATTCGGTCCTGCCTTTTTTTTACTAGTATATCCTGATTTTTTACACAAATTGTCATCCTGCCTTTTTTTACCAAGTTGCTCATCCTGCCTTTTTTACTCAAAACTCCTGTCCTGCCTATTTTTTCAAATTTCATCCTAGCCCCAACCCCCATAAAAATCAAATGGTAGCTCCTTATTTAATTGAGGACCAAGTTCGGCACAAATTGTATCTTTTCCTTTCTCTGTTTCATGTATTATGATTTTGTGTAAGAATCATTTATGCTTTGAACAAATTGAGCAGTTTCACTGTTTTAACTGTTTATGTTAAAGGAATTTTAATCTATATTTTATCTATTTTTTGCTTTACATTATATAGTCTTCTTTGTTGGTTTTGATATAAGTAACTGAATAAGACTGAAGCGCTTTGTATTTCTCTGTGCTCATAAATTGCTTCCTTTATATAATGTAATGGAAAGGAGATGAGATTTTTTGATTTACATATTTAACACAAATTGAAATAATTTTATTGCACTATATTTTGGTATACCTTTTTCTCAAAACTTGTAGTTCAAAACAGGTGTAACCAATATGCAGTATCAGGGGGAAGTCAGAGGGGTATGGATGTTGTTTAAAATTTGGATACATCCCCTACTCACCTCGATAAAATCTTCTGATTGGAAGCCTTAGTTCGGATTAAGGGGTCTTATCTATTTATTATAATTAATTTGTAGGATTTTGTTATGTTTTAAAACATGAAAATGTGGTTTTACTGTTAAAGTGGGAATAATAATAGGTATAAATACAATATTTAACAGTAAGGAGTCTCTTTTGTTGTTCCAATGTAGATTATCTTTAAATTTGTCGCTGACATGATAGGAAGAGAGGAGAAGCCATAATAAGACCTTTTTTGTCCTGCCTATGATAATAGATGGACATTCTTTTCCAGTCTGTGAGAAGTTCTTCCATCCATCTTTTCTTCCGTCTCGTATCATGTTTAGGTTGAAAGTAATCTGTGGTCACATCAATTTTGAAACTTAGCACACATGCTCATTATAAATGTACTGTTTAATATACTTGGCTAATTGAAGTTTTGACCTAGATTTCACAGTTCACTGTACATGGAAATGTAAAGGTTAAAGTTTTGATTTAAGGTAGGTTAAAGTTTTGATTTAAGGTAGGTTAAAGTTTTGGTTTAAAGTAGTTTGTGGTCACCTCAACTGGAAACCTAGTACACAAGTTTATTATATGGTGAACTGTTTAATTTACCGACCATATTAGGGTTTGGGAAATGTAATTGCAAGTGGGTTATGGTGTCTTATTGACACATATTCTTGTTTGTCTGTTTTTAGCTCTTGAATGTTAAAATCAAAAATTGTTATAAATCTATCAACTATTAGTAACCTGAAGTTCATAAGGCATTACATGTAATAATACAATTTCTTATTACATATTTACTGTCAGTCTACGATTTACCATAGTGTTTTTGTCAACATATATTTATTCCTTCTAAAAGAAGTTCCTCTGAAAACTTTGTTATAAACAATGGTATAAAATCTTTTCCTTTTGAACAAAATATTATGATCCATGACATATTTAATGCATAGATAGCAATATTGCTTCAATAAATAATTAGAAAAGATAAATGGAAGTTACCCAGGAAGTTATTTTGCTACATGACATGCTTTCTAAACAAGATGATATCATTTATTATCTTGGAAGAATGTGATAAGGGTGTACTCCACCAAGTAAAACATGCAAATTATAACATCACTGAGACACTGTATCAACATTTTTGGGATAATTTGGCAAGAAAATTCTCTTATTAAGCATCAAAATGAACAATTTTAAAAGGATTATAAAGTTTTTATGCCCTGTTGCGGTCGTGGGGACATTAAGTTTTACCCTTGTCCATCTGTTATTCCGCAAGTCCATTTGTAAGTCCCAACATTAGTTTCCATTCTCTAACTTTAGGTTACCTCAACTAAATGTTGTGAAACTTATACTCAGTTCTTATGAACACTATAACACAGATCAAGTTTGAATTTTGGTGGCATCACTTTCACTGTTCTTGAGTTATGTCCCTTTATAAATGGAAAAATTGGCAAATTTGCAGTTTCCACATTCTTACTTATTTTGCCGTAACCAAATGTTATGAAACTTATACACCAAACGCAGATCAAAATTGAATTTTGGTGGTGTCACTTTCACTGTTCTCGAGTAAGGTCCCTTTGTAAATTGAAAAATTGCAGAATTTGCTGTATATTTACAAGCAGGGGTATCTGTGTCTTATGGACACATTCTTCATTTATTTAAATTTTTTTTTATTGTATTTCAGCAGCTATGGTTTTTACAATAATATCTTTTTTATGATAAAGGATATTCAATTTAGATAACTCAGATGGACATAGTTATGGATTTTAATTCATCCACGCAATGTAAAATTGAAAAGTGGCAATATTATTTTTCCTGAAGATTGACAATGTAAAATTTCTTGCAGCTAACATTTATGCATCAATCATTATCATGGACATGTTGTGCAATAATTTTTTTTTTTAGTATCAAATGAATTATATTAATACCGCAATCTTCATAAGAATCAGAGTGTGTACACATAAGTAAACAAATTACTAGTTATGAGTTAAAGTTGAACATGTCATTCTTATTGTCAATGTGTAGTATCACCACTGGATATAGGAACCCCTGAAGCAGTGGAAAAAACAAATGTGAAGTCAGGTAAGGTCAAATTCTTCTTATTTTCATTACATTCTATGTTTTGATGACAAGTAAAGTTTTGTGATACTGATACATGTACCTAATAATGTAGCTACTATTTAGAGCTGATTAAGATCCTTAATTGGGTTTCTATCACTTCAAATCGTCAGAATTGGACCGGGTGGTACCTGACCAAAGAAGCATGTGACGAGTTCAAACTTGTTAAAAACACATTTATTCTCCAACTTTTTATTTTACACTTTGGTAGAACAAAATTATATCATATTTAAGCTTGAACAACACTGTATTTTGAAAAAAAACTATTGTTTTCAAGGAGAAACTTATATAAATAAAGTGAGAAGTTTTTTTTAGTGTATAGGGAATAGCATAGATACTTTTTGCTATCATTGTTTGTTTGCTTGGGTATACCTATATGCCGTGGTGCTGCTATACAGAAGAAATATAAAGTGGAATTTAAAGAACAAACAGGGTTTGAAGTTAGATGTATGTATCTATTGTCAAACAATAACTGCATCAGAATATATTTTATTTGATTAAAAACTGTCTAAGCTGAGGAACCAGGATCAGCTTGTCATAATAACCTGTAAACTGGTAGAAATTATCATTTTAATTATATTTCCGTCGTTTATTTCAATTCTGTAATCTGGTGAATAAAATGTGACTAGATTTACAGTACCCGGGGAAGTTTGTAATTTTGTAAAACAAAAATTTTATGATAGTCATGAATGTTCTTTGAAATAATATGATTATGATATCAAATTTTGCATGTTTGGCTACCTATACTGCGATATCAATAATCCAAATCACCATTGGTCATTTTCAGTAACTCAAGTTTAGATGTAAACTGCGTTACAATCAATCCATCAAACTTAATTTCATGCATTTTTCTTTAACTGTAAATCAGTTTATTTATTTCACATCACCTAATTCTGGAGGTATTTAACTGTTTTACTGACAATTTTTTGTTAAAGAATTATTATATTCTTTGTTTCATGACATTTTAAATGCAATAATCTTGCCTTGTTATATGATCATTGATATATTTATGTAGATATAAACATGTATTTGAAATGTCTATTTTTATATGTTTTTAGAGAAAAAATAAGAACAAAACAATATTTTTTGTTATTTTTTATATTATTGGAATTCTAGTTGCAAATAAACATTTGTATAAATTGTATGCACATAGCTTCTACCAGCAATAGCTAACACAAGGGCATGTGGAGCTAACTTAATAATCAGCAATACAAGATCTGCAAAAATATTTTTATGATTGATACAATTTACTGACACCTTGTCTTAAATAAGGTATTGCCATACTTCTCAAAGGAGTAAAGAGCTTCAATGATGTTTTATGGGATCATTGCAAGGTCTTCATTTCCATTAGACAAGGTTCACCTGACCTTGACCACATTGCATGTAACAGCTGTCAAGATTTAAGTTTTAGGGTCAAGTCTGTATCTCAGATATTATAAGCAATAGGTCAACTATATTTGGTGTATGGAATTTGTAAGGTGAACATGTTTGTCTGGTAGATTTCATCTGAGCTTGACATCATATTCATAATTCATTGGTCAATGTTTAGTTTTCATGGTTTTGATCTTTTTCTCCGATACTATAAGCAATAGGTCAACTATATTTGGTGTATATTGGAATAATTGTAAGGTGTACATGTTGGTCTGGCAGGTTTCATCTGACCTAACTTATTTTCATGGTTTATTGGTCAATGTTTAGTGTTTGTGATTATGTTTGCTTTCCAGACATTATAAGCAAATAAGGTCAAACATATATCTAGTGTTGAATGATTGTTAGGTGTACATATATAAAAATAAGGAGATGAGGTATGATTGCCAATGAGACAACTATCCACCAAAGTTCAAATAAAGTGGATGTAACCAATTATAAGCAATCATACGGTCTTCAACAATGAGTAAAACCCATACTGTATGGTTCTTCTGATCTTTATCTCCTTTCATGGTTCATTGGTTAATGTTAGGTTTTCCTGGTTTATATTAATCCATTTCTCAGATACTAGATGCAATAGAACTATACCTTTATTGGAACACAGAAATACCTAAAACAAAAACCTACAGGTACTTGTGGACAGGACAAATCTTTTTGCCCTCCCCTTTTTCCAAAATCTGTTATTTTTTGGTTTTCTTTTTATTTCAATTTTTTTTGTGTTTTTCTGTGTTAAACTAATTGAATATACCAGAAATAACTTTTGCTTACTATTTACTATAAATTGTCAGTTTAATAGCCTCAGCAATCACTGATGATGTACATAGAGAGACCTATCTTTTCATATCATGTACACAATTCTTACAATCTTCAAACACTTTAATTCCAAAAAGCTTTATCTTCACTGGTCATTACATACAAGTATAACAATTTGAAAAAAGACAAAAATTAAGACACGTCTTGGGTACAGATTGAATGATGTGAACAAATGCATTGAAACAGAGAGGAAGTTCATCTGCCCTTTCCTTTACTTTATTTTTCTTTTCTCTGTAAATATATAAAAAAAGATAGGGGGATATTCAGGATCAGATCAAACTAGCCACTTGAAAACTTCTAACTACGTTTAAGATGGTCTAGAACCTTGATTTTCGAGCATCATGTTTTGCTTTCATTTGATTTATTTCGAAAGCCTGATTTTGTGTCAATCATTTGTTTTTTTAAAGCATTAAAACTGATTACATAGAGAACTTTCCATAAGCATAATTTATGCTATATGTTCACCTCATTGAATTTGTCCTTGGTATTCCATGTATTCAACATACTTAATTCCCAGAAAATCCCTAGTCTATAAAGATTGAAATTAAATGCTGTATGGCTGTTCGCAGAAGGATGTCACAGAGAACAATTTATTTTTGCTAATCCTAAATTACAAATCAGTATGTCCAAGTCGTCTGTAACCATAGATGTATACATCTATTCTATAACCAATTAAAACTTAAAATTTGCCTAAGCATGGAAAGCTAAAAGTCCCTAATTCAGTGTAGCTTGCAGTGTTGGTTAAATATTTCAAATAAGTCTAGCAGATATCAATAAACCAGTGGTTTTTCAACTGGATAAGTGAGATTGATGCTGATGTTAGTTCTAAAAATTAATCGATATTTAACTTTGACTGTTGGAACTATTGCTATTTGTGATACTATGGGAGTACTAGATCACATCCATGGTATAACCATCAATAATATATCCATAATACTCCCATGGTTATAAATATATATATAATCAGCTTCATAGGTTGGAAATATTTAAAAAGGATTGTCCTTCATTGGGCCATAATCAGATCTAGTTGTCCGTGGCTGATCAAGGATTTTAGAAAATGTTCAACATTTCGCGGGCGGGTCCAGCCATTTTCAAAAGGGGGTTCCCAACCCAGGATAAAGAGGGGAGGGTTCCAACGATATGTCCCCATTCAAAAGCATTGATCGCCGAAAAAAGGGGGGTTCCAACCCCGAAACCCCTCCCTAGATCCGCCACTGCATTTTAGAAGAAGCAAACGGCAAAGAAAAAGGGTTTATGCATTAAACATATTTGCTTTTTCATAAAGGAAGGAAACCACTTCATATTTTGCATGAAAAGGCCTTACATATATTGAAACAATATTCTTTCATACAGACGCGAACTGCTTTATGTGTGGTTCTGTTGGTCATCCTGGATATAATCTGAATTCATTAACTTGTCCCATTTATCTGTATTCATAATATCTCCATGTCATTAATCTTAAATTTTTATTTCGTCATGAACATGAATGAAATATGTTCCATTGGACGTTAATGGCAACCAATCAACAATCACCAATCAAATCTTTATTTTTAAATTTATTCATTTTACCTTATTATTCTTGTGGCCAAGACTTTTAATTGTTCATCGCTATTGTATATATTCGATCAGTCAATTTTTTATCATTCCCTTCTTTCTATTCGTTATTGCTTTTAAAACTTTGAGTATCATATCCTCTTATATATGTTATAGAAACAAATAAATTTCAAATTTCACATCCAATTTTATTTATCGCAAATTATATAAAGGGTCAATGGCATATACATATAAGGGAGCTACCATTTGATTTTTATGGGAGGGGGCTAGGATGAAAAATTTTGTCATGCATTTTTTTTTTAGTTGTTATATCTGTCCTGCCTTTTTTTTTTAATAGTTTATCCTGACTTTTTTTTACATAAATTGTCATCCTGCCTTTTTTTTTTTGCCAAGTTGCTCATCCTGCCTTTTTTTTTACTCTAAACTCCTGTCCTGCCTTTTTTTTCAAATTTAATCCCAGTCCCCCTTTTCCCATAAAAATCAAATGGTAGCTCCCTAACAACAAATTCAATGTAATATAAACAGGAAATATATGTAGCATTCATAGGCAACAATTAATAGTATTCGGCACAGATGAAACTTACTTAACAGTAGTGTCAACTTCACGGAATTGAACACAATTGAAACGAGAACATATAGCGCACGACTGGGGGTCTCAACATGGGATTTTGGGTACAGTTGTTTAAAAACAGTGTAATATTGAATAATTTGATCATTAGGCGAAATCATAACCCATTCATATATTTATAAATAAACGCAACACAATTAGTGCAAATAGATCGGGACATAAGTGCAAAAGTTTCGATATGTGGGATTATTAATTGTGACAGTGTAATAAAATGATTTTTATGAAAATTTTCTCCTGCTTTTTTATTTAGTTGTAATCTCTGTCCTGCCTTTTTATTTTTACTCTATTCGGTCCTGCCTTTTTTTACTAGTTTATCCTGAATTTTTACACAAATTGTCATCCTGCCTTTTTTTCCAAGTTGCTCATCCTGCCTTTTTTTTTACTCAAAACTCCTGTCCTGCCTATTTTTTTCAAATTTCATCCTAGCCCCCAGCTCCATAAAAATCAAATGGTAGCTCCCTTAAGGATGTTCGCTCCTCTTGTTGTATGATTTTTGCCAGATATTCGGAATCCTCTGGTTTTATCCATGTAGTGCCATTAAAAAAAATTGCCCATTAACCCCTACTTTTCTTTCCAGAATTTGATTACATATAGTTTAAAATGTTATCTTTGAAAATCTTATAAAATCCTTGTTATTTTTTCATCGTTTTTGAAAGAAAAAAGGTGTCAATGTTAAATTTATGAAAAATCTAGAGAATTATTTCCCGCCAAATTTTCAATGGCCTATTTCTCGAAAACAAGCACACGGACCCTTCATTTTTTTCTGCTTTTTTAGTTTCTTTATTTGTATACTATCAATTTATAACAGTCTTTTAACAAGCTTGTTATTTTGAAACAGAGTAGCGAACATCCTTAACAAAACTTGTGTAAATAAGTTTCAGCAGATGTGGAAATTTTAATGACAAAGAGTTTGGGAAATTCAGTGAAAATCGTTGCACAACAAACTGAAAAATTATGACCTATTGATATATCACAATTGGTCAATTACTACCTATTGATATATTTCCTCGGTAAAATTGCACCCCATTGATATATTAGACGTATCCAAAAAAAGGGACCCATTCCAGCGGCACATATGTATATACCTTCATATAGGAAGAGACCCCACCCCGTGATATAGCGTTATTCCAAGAACCAAATGAATGTAATTACGAAGCAAAACAAGTCAATCCGTGAATATTCTACTTAAAAAGATAAAAAATAATTCGAGTTTAGGACTTCCTCAATTAATAATTCGGTCTTAGGAAGTTCCTGAATTATGTAAGAACTATAATGAAGATTTAAGATTAAAAAAAAGTTCATTCGTGGAAGTCGCCGACTGTTTCAATAGCTACAAATTCCATACGTGATTTATGGACCACCTTTAAATAATGTTATGACCTCCAAAGATATTTTAAAGATATTTATGTTAACCGAGGACCAATTCCGTCGGCGTTCTATTATTTTAAATTAGCTGAGTCTTCTCGGCATATGAACCCCAAGTCTGCATAATAAGATCTAACAACTATTTTAATCATGGATTCCGGAAGAAAAGCAGTATAAAGGAATTTGATTTTAAATAAAGTGATGTTACATGAATGCCAATGAGACAACTATCCATAAAGATCAAAGGACAGTGATGTGAACAATTACAGGCCACGTACCTACGGTCTTCGACAAAAGAACAAGAAGAACAAGAACATATTTTATTACCTTGTGGGCATATAGAGCAAAACAATAAACAAAACACGTAAAAGGTATACCAATCTATAAAACGCCCGACCTGGTTGATAAAATGTAAAACCATTCAAAAGAGAAGACCAACGGACTGATTTATATTTGGTCTACATTAACTGAAAAACAAGTATGACCGACAGCAATCAATGACCACCGACGTGACTACAGGATCCGACGTCTCTTTTCATTATTTTCAGTTAAACATGTCCTTTCTGAAACTAATTTCAAAATTCTGATGAAAATACTAGACAACTATCTTTTTAGAGATACTGCGAGCAAAGCTCACAAAGGACTCTTTCCACGCCGTACGTCCTGGCAAAGTTCATTATTGGCTAAGGAAACCCGCCAAAAAAATTGAATATGAGGTGCACAATGGCATCACAGGCGCTTGGGTACAGGATTTGGATATATATATATTTTTTTCATTGTTTGCACTGAATATTCAATTCCTATTTTCGTACCACATACTTAATTAATACAAAAATAAGAAGATGTGGTATAATAAACATTAACCCCGCCACATTCTTTCTGTTTCACTGTTTCTGTCCAAGTCAGGGGCCTGAAATTCAGTGGTTGTCGTTTGTTACTGTATATAATATTTGTTTTTCGATTGTTGTTTTGTAAATCAGCGACTCTTTTAACAAAAAATCTTACGATTAAAATTGATCGTAGGTTATACTGAAATGTGTATGACTTACGAGTATTTTTACTCTTAAGATTTTTTTGCGAAAAGAGCTGCCGGCCGTCGATTTTATCACTCGAATTGTTTAACATTTTGTTATGTCGGGGCCTTTCATAGCTTGGTATATGGTATGGGTTATGCTCATTGTTGAAGGTCGTACGGCGACCTATATTTGTAATCATCTACGTCATTTGGTCTCTCAGTCAGAATGGATAGTTGTCTCATTGGCCAACTCTGGTGGAAAGTTGTCTCATTTGCACATCTTATTTTATATTGTGGTAAATCCTTGTATAGAAATACCTCAATTGATACTGCACGAATTTAAAAGAAAAATGCACGATGTTCTGTATATATATAGTAGAAATATTGCCGGAATATACAGAAGATCATAACATTTTGGCAGCTTTTAGATCAGGTTTTGGATGTCAGTCAACTTTATTAAGAGTGATTGAAGATTGGAAATTAGCCTTAGGCCAAAATAAATACCTTGCAGCTATCCTTATGGACTTGTCAAAAGCATTTGACTGTCTCCCCATGACTTACTGCTACTGAAACTAAAAGCTTATGGTCTCTCCAAATCCTCACTTGATATGTTATATAGTTATTTAACAAAAGAAAACAGTGTGTGAAAGTAAACCAAAATTTAAGTGGTATGCTTGACATATTTAAAGGGTACCACAAGGCTCCATCCTTGGACCCATCCTATTTAATACTTCTATAAATGATTTGTTCTTTTTGTAAAAATTGTTCTTTATATAATTATGCTGATGACAATACTTTGTCAAAGTCTGAAATTCCTTACAAGATGTAATTTCTGCTCTTGAGGAAGACAGCAATTATTTAATACAGTGGTGTTCTTCAAATAAAATGCAGGCCAACCCAGAGAAATTTCAAGCTATCTCTCTTGGCAAAAAACACATGATAAAAGATTGTGTTTGATTTGAATGGTATTTCTATATCATGTGAGGATGAGGTTAGGGTCATCCATAATTGTCAACCATTTTCCAAAGTGTACAAAACATACACTTTTTCAGACCCCCACCCTCCCTCAAAAGTGTACATCAACCATTTTCAGATTTCAAGACAAGAATCAATCATTCTCAATAAAAGAAGATCCTGTTTATTATAGTTTAGTTAATATAGAAATTTGTATTGAAAATAAACAGAAACATATCTGACTGTTTTATTTGATGACATCTATCTGTGATGCTTGTGTTTTGTCAGAATAAAGAGTATAAAGATACCATTTTGTTGTTTTGTTGGTTTTAATGAATGGGATAGATGCATTTTAAAAAAGCGTACGGTAAAATGTTGATTTTTAACCCTCCCCTAGTGTACGTTTTGTACACTTTGGATTAAACTACTTGGAGTTATAATTGATTTTAAATTAAACTTCAATTTACATATTTCAAATATTTGTAAAAAGGCTGCAAGGCAATTAAATGTTGTGAAAAGAATTGGGAAACACCTAAACAAACTGAGTAAACTTACAATTTATTACTCTTTATTATGTCAAACTTTATAGTTACTGCCCTTTGACTTGGCATTTCTGTGGGGAACAAAATACCAGAAAAATAGAAAAAATACAAGAACGAGCGCTTCGCTTTATTTATGAAGACCATCAGAGCTCATACGAAACACTCCTGCAGATTTCAAACCTTCCATCACTAAAAACTCGTAGAATGCGCTCAATTGCCTTGGAGAACTTTAAAATAATTAATAAAAATGTCCTTTATTTATTCAAGATAAAGTTGTAATAAAAACAATTGATATAATTTCAGGTATGTGAACACTGCTGAGGTACCTAGACCTAGAACCTCAAGTTATGGTAAAGATCCTTCAGATTTGAGGCAGCACAAGTATGGAACTCCTTCCCAATGAGGCTAGAATCATGACCTCTTTTGACCAGTTTAGGAATTATATAAATTCCTGGTGTGGGGGTCAAAAATGCAACTGCAGTTCATGCCGTTTCCATCCAGTGCTGTCTCAAAGCTGAAATTTCTTTCTTTCTTTTTATAGTGGCCTTTTGCTCTGCTTTTTATGCATTTATTAAATATATCTGCTATTAAATGCTTGTGCTTAATAATTTATTTATTTATTGTTTTTATGCTTTTTAGTTTGTTAATATTTTATGATATTCAAGTGATTTGCTGATTCCCCCGTTCAATGCACATAGAGGCGCTTGCCACATGAGCTTCGACTCTGGAGGCTCATAAATCAAAATTAATTTGCTTTCACTATATTTGCATGCTTTTTCATTTTATTTATTAGTATTTGCATGATGCTGCATGATTTTTTTATGTGATAGTCGGTTAAAGAGCTCACCAGAGCTCATGTTTTGTCTGTTATTATGTATATATATGCCGACTCTAAATAAAATTTACTTACTTACTTACTTACTTACTTACTTAGCGATCATTTACTAGCGACAAATCTTCCCACATAGAAAAGGTGATATATCATACTGGTGAGAAATTTGGCTAGCCCTCAAAACTACGGGGCAGCTTGGGTAGGTTCTTAAATCAGGTTGATGATGAGGACTCGCATGTCATGCAGTTTTCGAGATCTTTAATAAAAATTTAGAAGAGAAGAACGTTAAACAACAATTGGATTGGTAAATTAAGACATTCGGGTCTTTCTTTCATGGAGAGAGAGTGAGATCTCTATTCTTTTTTATCATCATGGCATATATGTTTTTTAAAAAAACACTATATATAGATATAGAGATAGTTTCTTAATAAAATCATATGCCATGATTAGATCAGTTGAATAAGTTATGGATACTAGTTTAAGATTAATATACAGACACCTGATCGAGAGACCAAGGATTTGTATAGTAAGTATTACTATGCAAATCCTTGGAGAGACATACACACACACACATATATATATATATATATCAATGTCTTTGGAATAGAATGTTAACAACATACCGCGACTACTAAATATATTTGAAACATATAATACAATATGTATGATATGTATCTTATATTATTAATTCTCAGATCAATTTTTATTGAGGAAAAACTGTGTGGAGCCTCATGACAGATTACGTAACATGAAATATATTACCTACAGACGATATTACACAAGTATGAAATTGGTTACATGTTGTTCAATCAGATATTCGCGACTTTAAAAAGAAGACTAAGAATGGACGCACTGAGAGTTTAGGACCGGAAATTTCACAGGACTAGGACCGGATATTATAATCAAGGGTCAAGAAAAGGGGACAAACATGGAGAAATATTTGGTGGTGCACAATTTTGTTGTTTTATGCATTTTGTTATCAATGCCAAATACTGCATGTGCAGGAACAATTGAAATAAAACCGCATGTTCACAGTGATGCAATTTTTGACGATGAAGTGAAGAATTTTATCTTTAATGTGAGCTTACTTCTCGAATCTCACGAGCAGGGTCGCGTTGGTGTTAAAGCCGTCTCTACAAATACAGAGGTAGCAACAGTTACCGACGAAATATTTTTAATTCCGGAAAATAAACAAAGTAACATAACAGTAACCATTTATGGTAGTTTCTTGGGCGAAACAGTTCTTAGATTTTTAGTTAACAAATCTTTAAATGGGACATTAAGGGGAGATAATGTGGATTGGTATGATTACACAGAAACCTACAAACTTGTGGTAAAAAGAGACAGCAGACCTATCGACACTGCCTTTACTGTATCTATTATCATACTTGTATGTCTTGCAAATGTTGCAATGGGATGTAAGACTGATTTAGATGTAGTGAAGTCTACTTTAAAGAGGCCAATAGCACCACTGACTGGATTAGCTTCACAGTTTCTACTCATGCCTTTGGTCAGTATTTAATATATTGGTTAATTACAAAGTTAAAGATGTCATGATATATGTGTTGTAGATGTCAAAATGAATATGTACCTTAAGACATTTCATTCAAATCTAGCTAATCTAGCTGCAAAAGCAAGTTACAATAATACATGTACAAAAATGTACTAGTAATACTAGTAGCACTTTCACTAACTATAAGTGTACACACAGTTGTATCAGAGACAAAGATATATAGTACTATAACTCTTCTTGTCTGGTTGTTTGTAATAACAATCAATCAATCAATGTACATATTAACCAATGTGTACATGTTAACCAGTTCACACAGAACAAAAAGAGTTGTCGCGATGTTTCTCTCAAATAATCTACCCGTGACCATTCAACCTTTTTTTTTCGTGGTAGGTTTGGGTGGGGGATGGTGTAGTAAATATGTGTTTTATTTAAACAAACAATTTTTTTTTTCATTTCAATAAAAAGATAAAAGTAATCAATAACATACACAAAAATATTTTAATTATTTTTTATTATTTTCAATACAAATTTTAAATTGTTTAACAAATTATATTGTGAAAGAAATTCTGAATCAAAGTTAAATTTTGGTAAATACAATGTAGGAGAAAAAGTGTTCAGGAAAGTTCAAGCAGTATTTTCCCAGGAGCTTTATTAACCAACTTCATTTTTGAAATCATTGTCACTTTTGTCTTTCAATTACAATTTAGTCTAGTCTACATGTACATGTATTAAAAAAATATGTTGATTTACTTCACATACAAATACAAATGTATACCATCATTACAAATGTACATGTTATTATAATTTTTATGCCCCTGCCGTAGCGTAGGGGGCATTAAGTTTTACCCTTGTCCGTCTGTACGTACATACATATGTACATCCCATAATTGGTTTCCATTCTCTAACTTGAGTTTTTTTTTCCTTCAATATTATGTTGTAACTTGTTTAGTGCTGTTTTAATGCTAATGAACATGTACTTTCATGCATTTGAGTGGAACAAATTTAAATTGTACCTTGTTTTATTTCAGATAGCATTTTGTCTTGGTCTAGCATTTAAACTAGATGCTCCTTTAGCATTTGGTTTATTTGCCATGGGTTGTTCACCAGGGGGAGCAGCCAGTAATATCTATACACATTTATTGGATGGTGATGTATCTCTTAGTGTAACAATGACTTTCGTCAGCACAGTTGCCAGTTTGGGTAAATAAATGTATTTCATAAAGTCATTTGTATATGTACATATATTTTTTTCCAACAGGAAAACTCTGAAAAATGTTATGCAAAATCTAACAGGACCAATTAAATTACATAATACATTGGGGTTTGTAAAATCTACATGTATATCGTACATGTAATGGTCCTCTGATTTTATCAAGTAATCAATAAACTTGTTTTTATGTTGTACTTATATTAATAAAGAAGATTGATGTACAAAAGGTTCTAGTTTATGTGACAGTTACATAGTTAATTTTGATCTCTGTTTGATTGTTTACCACTGCAAAAGTGATCTATTGTGAACATATCAACATCTTTTCACTACAGGACTAGAAAATATATGTAATAGTCACCCAATAATTGTAGCCTTCAACATTGAGCACAAGCCAACAGTAAACCTTAAAAGGTTTTAAACTTTTCAAAAGAAACAACCAGCAGCCAAAGTTCAGTAACCTATAATATACATGATGTAATTACCAAAAACATCTCCAGAGCATGTCACACTTTATGAGGACTTGTTAATTGTTCAGTGGCTTAGTCAGACATACAATGTAAGCAAAAAGTAAAACAACAAAAATACAGAACTTCAAGGAAAATTCAAAATGAAAAGTCCCTTATCAAATAAAAAAATATAAAGCTCAAACACATCAAATGAATGGAAAATAAAGTGGATGCCTCCCTTCATAAAGTATAGGGGAGGGCCAATTTTGTACCAGTTTCATTGAGTCAGTGTGGGTGCTATAACATATTAGAATTATTGCTTGCACACAATTTAAGCCACTGTTATGGGCATCTGTATGGTGGCAACTGTATCTTCATGTTGGGTTGGTGCCTCATTGATCTTTACCTCACATTTCCTTCAGCTGATCCCCTTTATTTATAACAAAGGAAACTAATGATAACCACCCTTTCAGTTTCTGATAATCTGATAACCACTAAACTGAAAGGGTTCCTGGCTTCATATTAACCTATTTCTACCAAAACTCAATGAATGAGGGTGTAGATCGGGTTAAAGAGTTGAGGAAAATGGACAAAAATTAAAAAGAAAAGAGAATAATTGGGTGCTAAAATATAAAGAATAGAGAAAAATTGCTGTAAAAGATTAGAGAATACAAAATGAAGTCCTTCCTGACCCTCATGAATATACCGCACACAAAAAACATGCAAATGCAGAATTAAGTTATTGATAAGTACAGTTATATTGGAAAATTGATATCATTAATTGTCATTTTATTACATTGGAAAAAATAAATAATTGATGATGTATAAATTTTATACAAATGAAAAAAGAAGATGTGACTTAATTCAGGAAATGTATATACATGTAATTGACAGAACTAAGTAGAAAAGGAAGTTTACAGTTACTTATAATAAAAGGACGTCTTTCATTCGTCAAAAGATTGATAGTCACAGTGGAAAATATGTTGTTGTTCTGACTGCACTGATTCTCTTATTTCAGGTTTTATTCCTATGTGGTTATATTCCCTAGGAATAAATTATATCTACAGAGCAGATTCCATAAAAATTCCTTATCAAAACATTATCACCTCTTTGCTTGGCCTACTCATTCCTGTTGGGATTGGAATCCTAATCCAGAAAAAGAAACCAAACTGGGCAAAGAACATAGTGAAATGTGTTCCATACATCACAGCTCTCTTTCTTGTTTTTGTCTTTACAGTTGGAGTGTATGCCAATTTGTACATATTTAAGGTGATGACTCCTGTTGTGCTGATATCAGGAGCTCTGGCACCTTATTTAGGATTCGCTTTTGGTGCCATCGTAGCTTTCATTGCAAGACAATCCAAGAAAAACATTCTCACCATTGCCATAGAAACTGGAATACAAAACACTGGCATTGCTATCGTTCTGTTAAAAGTGTCATTACCGGCCCCTGATTCAGACATTAGTATAACACCACCTATTACAAGTGCCATTTTCACACCGATTCCCATGGTCATAGCTATCATAATTCATATGATTAGGAAAAGAATGCAGAAGAAAACATTACACCAACCTGAGACCGTTGTTACCATGTTAGATGACACTTATCCAGACAATATGGATAAAAATGTGGTGGAAATGAAGTTTGAGGAGGTTCCTATTCAAGTTAAAGGTGATGAAGATAAAGGGAAGGGAGACCACCTTTAAACATTCAATCATCCACTGGTAGCTATATATAGTCTGTATAAGCAATTACTTCTTTTCAGAATCATCATAAGTTGTGCTATGATGTGTAATATTGCATGGTTTTACCTAGGAAATATGTGACAGTTTATATAAAATGTTTATTGGTTGTTGTTTGATGAAAGTCCAAAATTATACAATACATGTGGATTCATTTTTTTGTGTGGGTACCAATTTTTGTGGATTGATGAAAAGACTTTGCCAGATTTTGCATACATTCCTATAGAAAATTTGTAATTTGTTGAACATTTAAATTAATAGTTGTTCCTTGTAACCACGAAATCCATAAAAATTAGTGTCCAACAATTCATTATGAATCCACAGAAAGTAGATTCTGAATAGTGGGGTGACATGGATGAAGGACTGTTTAAAAATGTCTTAAAATAAATACTTGAATTAACCAATCAAAAAGAACACAAGTGAAAACAGACAAAACTTATGAATAATGATAAAATGGAAAAGAGTGTCCAAGAGGAATTAAGTTAGCTCAACTGGCTTTGAATGATAAGAAGAAAATCTGTACTTAATGATGAACCTTCATCAATGAATGATAGACAAGCTAGCATTTGAAAAAAAAATAGTTAGTTTTTACTTAAGTATTATTTAAATGGTTGGAATAACAAGGACAAAGAGATATATATGTAAAATTTCAATGTCAAAAGGAGCAACAATATGTTTTAAATATTTAAAAATACAGTGTGATAGATTTATTGTTATATATGAATATAAGTTTTATGTCAAGCTTCATTGCATTGAAAGCAACCCTGTATATCTAGAAAAGATTGTATGATGTTAATTAATAATGGCTGCCATTGTTTTTGTATTGTAAATGTTTTTAATTGAATATCTTTGTTTAATTTTTAAGTTGGTGCTGATGCTTTTTTTGTATTGTTTTGTTTACTTTTGTTAAGACTGTATAAAAAATGACTGAATTTATAATATTTATCATTATAAATGTTTCTGATGGGACAGGATTAGTGAAAAGATCTTAATATTGCATACATGTTTGTACTTGTATTTGTGTTAAATGTTTTATGTATGACTGCAACTTTTTGATGCTTTATTTTATATCAATTGCCTCATAAGCTATTAAAATAATATTCCTGGATTTAAACCCTCATGCACTAATTGTTTTGTGTAAGTTTGATTCTTTTTTATTAACATTTTCCCATTTCAATGAAAAATGTTCATTCTGAATCTAGAATGAGTTAATTTCTAACAAATTTCAGTATGAAATAAATTCTTATCAAGTTGGAAGAAAATCAAGGAATAGTTTTCATTATAGCCTCATTGCAGTTGGAGTGTCAGAACACAGAGGTTTTATAATCAATAAAAAATCGTGATGGTTAGCTTGAAAGTTCAGGTAGCTACAGAAATACAATGAACATAACATGTATATATGGAAAGCCGTTTTACTATTTATTCTAACTTCAAGATATCTCATATAATATATAAGATATATCATACAATATATAAGATATCTCATATAATATATAAGTTATCTCATATGATATATAAGATATCTCATATAATATAAAAGATATCTTATATAATCAAGTTTTATAAGATATCTTATATACTTTATAAAATTTCTTCTAAAGTTTATAAGATATCTTATAAATATTTTTATATATACTTTATAAGATATCTCATACAATATATAAGATATCTCATATAATATAAAAGATATTTATATAATCAAGTTTTTATAAGATATCTTATAAACTTTATAATATATCTTATATACTTTATAAAATTTCTTCTAAAGTTTATAAGATTAAATATTTTTATATATACTTTATAAGATATATCATATAGTTTATAAGATATCTTATATAATTTATAAAATATCTTATAAAGAAAATTATGAGATATCTTATATAAGATAGTTCATATAGTTTATAAGATATCTTCTATACTTTATAAGATATCTTCTAAAGTTTTAAGATATCTTATAAATATTTTTATTTAAGATATCTTATATACTTTATAAGATATCTCATATATTTTATAAGATATCTCATATAGTTTATAAGATATTTTTATAATTTATAAGATATTTTTTATAATTTATAAGATATCTTTTAAAGAAAAATTATATGAGATATCTTATAAACTATATAAGATATTTTATAAACTATGTTAGATATCTTATAAACTATATAAGAGATATCTTATAAAGTTTATTAGATATCTTGAAGTTAGAATGAATAGTAAAACGGCTTGCCATATGTATATTTGTCCTTTTTTTTTTTTTTCACATAAAACAAACTGTACTAGATGTATTTAGAAATATATATTTAAAAGATACAAACCCTATAAATTATACCAGTAACTAAGATATGAAATGAATATTTATCCTGTATTATGAACATTATTTATCGTTTGTTTCTAGTTTTACTTTGTTATGTACATGTTTATGCCAATTTTATTCATTTTAGATGCAACAGAAGCAATTTTTATTTGATTTTTAACGTTTGAATTTATAGAAAGATATTTTAAATGTTTCAAAATTTATATTTTCAGTTATTAAGATTCATATTTTATAAGTTAATAGTTGCTGAAACAGTATATATATTTTATATGTTAATTGTTGCTGAAAGTGTAAATATTTTATTTGTTGATAGTTGCTCAAACAGTACTTCATGCTATATTTGAAATGATAACAGAAATAAATTTGATACAAGGAACTATATTTTTATTTCAGATAATTACTTGTATTCTATCTTTACTTTTGTAATAGCTGTAAGAATTATCTGCATTACTGGATCTGACAAATATATTTTTTTATATATCAGTTTTGAACCAGACATTTATACTTACATAATATGGTTACCCAGTAGTTTTTCTATTTCAAGAGGAATGTAAGGTCATAAAATACACAAGTTCATTTTGATTTGAACTTTTAAAAATGATGCCAATTTAGGGTTTTGATCTTGATTTCATTGTTCATTGAACCTGGAAAAGTCTTAGTGTGAGTGTGGCATTGTGTCCCATATTCTTGTTATAAATTAAGTGTATTAATTTTATGTCCTATGGACTTAATAGTCACAAAACTTAAATGTTGTATATATTTTTTACATTGTTAAACATTAGAAGTTGATTTAATCAGTTGCTAACTTGTAAACATAAAATAAATACTCACTTACAATGTTTAATGTTTCACGGTAAATACAGTGAAGACTGAAGGGATGGGGGACATCCTATTGTAGATCTGATCATGGAAGTATTATGCTGACAGGAACTACTACGACCCGACTTCAAACGTTTCATCTGCGATGCCGCGTGCAATTTAATGACATAATAATTAACTTGAAACATGGCACGTTATTTACACACCAGCGTGTGGTGCCCTACAATATCGTCATTCTCGGTTGCTTTGCGATTACGGAAATAAACGAAGAAATCGAAAGTTGTGATAAATTCTTAGGAAACAGCAATCGGCAAACTTCGGCAGATTCTGTTATCCTTTTATCTGCATATGTGTGCCGATTGATAGATTGAGACATCATTAATTCTATAGAAAATTCATTGACGATGGAAATTTGTACCATATTAATTGAATAAATGCCCCATGTTTATTGATTTATTTTTTTCGGAAGAAATTGCACTAAATGTAATATATATCGCAAGTTGTGATTATATAATTACTGTTTACTCCAGTTGCACACATTTCATGCATATTTAAGACGATTGTAAAATGATTGTTCTGATAAAAATTAAAGATCAAAGAGATTTGAAATAAATGAAGGAATTATCAAGCTTCGCTCTAAATCCAGATCATTGGTTGGTATACGAATGTTTCAGCTGAGCCCTGATATGTTGAAATTTTGTAAGTACTGCAACTGTTCAATAATATTTACTAGTATCATTTGGACAGATAGTGATAAAATGTTTTATGGGACAGAGATGCTTTAGCTATTCCATAACATTTTATCAGTCTTAGTTTTTTTCTCTCAAATTGATAAATACGGGTCAAATCATAAGTCATGATTGGCACATTCATAAATGACAAATAGAAATACTGACACCGGCTGCATATTATCGGATAAAATTCGTTCAAATATGAATATTTTAGCAGTTTTGAATTTCACAAATGTCAAAAAATTTAAACCCACTTATATATATATATTTTTTATAAATAACGAGGTGCGTCTTTTTTTTAACTATATTTGTTATGTATAATTTCTGTGATATTAAGTCCTTGATCGATTAATTTTCGCATTTAAAACTGGAAATTTCTACTTTCCAGGGTAATCCAGGTCCGTTGCTATATACATTAATCGGGTCGTCACAGTGTATATATTTATTACAGAAAATTTTCGTGGCCCGGCGTTAACCGGAACACACCCTTTTGACAGTTTTAACTTAACCCCTGAAGAAATAAAATAATGTCACTCACTATTTTGAATCGTTGTAGAATAATTAATTCTGGGCCGATTTTCATTTTTTATGCATCAGTCGATTTATTTAAAAAAGTTGTTCATGAATAAGTGTCAACCTACGCGATTGAAATAAGTAAAGGTGTTTTCCGACAGGTTTTGATGTTAATCTGTCTGGATAAAAACCACGTGATTGATAAGAAGTGTCTCTGGTCAATTTATGACCGCGGCATCGCAGATAGTCACAAAAGAAATTAACGACAGAATACTAATAAGACAGTTTCCATATCTTTTCTACAGCGCTACCCGGGTTATAAATAAGTGCTAATTAATCGTTGTAGTTCCTGTCAATATAATACTTCCATGATCTGATCATGTGTGAACTGGATTATCAGTAAGTTATTGTTTTATTTTGCAGTATTTAGTTATTTATTGTTACAAGTTGAGTTGAATATTATTAATTATTATATATATTAAAGCAATTATAATTTACAACTTTTTACTTTTGGGTCCACAATGTTTGATACTTTCTAATCATCAGTTTGGGGTTTCAAGCAATGCTGATGAACAAGAAATATTAGCCAAAGATTGGTGATTTATCTCAGATATTAGTACATACTCATCTTTTAGTCTTATTGTGCTGGCAGTTATAAAATTATAATAATGTACGACATTAAAACTAATCAAAGAAAGAATATCAAAATAGAATAGTACAAATTTAATACTGAATGTTAAATTGTTAGATAACTGATGATAGTTTTGTTTTTTTTTTTTAATTTTAATCATCTGGTTTAAATTTTTTATGAATTCTTTCATTCTGTGGGAAAAAAACTTGTCCTGAGCTCCGATCAAAAACCGAAATTTTTTATGTGTATTGCTTTTTTTCAAATTTTCATTTGGTTTAGACTTTAGATAAAATGGGAAAATAATAGGAGCTATTGAAGGACAAAGAATAAATCAATCCCTGTGAAGACAGGAAGTATTTTTTGAAATTTTAAAATTTTGCGGTCATATATTGGTATCACGTCTGTGTCGTCTGAAGACATTTGGTTTCCGGACAATAACTTTAGTATAAGTAAATAGAAATCTATGAAATTTAAACACAAGGTTTGAAACCACAAAAGGAAGGTTGGGATTGATTTTGGGGGTTATGGTCCCTACAGTTTAGGAATTAGGGGTCAAAAGGGGCCCAAATAAGCATTTTTCTAGTTTCCAGACAATAACTTGTGGAACAGTGTATGGATCTCTCTGAAATTGTAACACAAGTTTCCATACCATAAAGGGATGGTTAGGATTGGCTTTTGGGGGGTTATGGCTCAAACCTTTTAGGAATTAGGGCAAGAAAGGGGAAAAACAAGGGTTTCCTGGTTAATGGACAATTACTTAAGTATAGGTCGTTGGATCTTTATGAAATAGATATTGGACCATTAAGCATGATAAAAGGGATAGCATTTGATTGATTCATGATATTTTACAGTATATAGAAGAGAACAATATTTTTGGATTACTGCTCTTTATTGATTTTGAGAAAGCTTTGATTCTTTATGTTGGGACTTTTTGCTATTTGTCTGCTAGTTGTAGTATGAATTATTTTTTAGCTGTTTCTAGAAACATCAAATAATGTGATGAAAGTAAATATAATATAATAATAGTGTACTAGTATATCAAAGGGTTCAGTTGTAATAAATTTTCATATTCAGAATTGTTTGTTATTTGTTTGGTTGTTTTTTTTTTAGCATTACCGTGTTAAAAAATTTTGTGGTCGATATTGGTATGACGTTGTCGCCGTGTCGTTGTATTTGTCTTGAGGTAATTAGCTGACGCATTGGTTTTAGACTCTAACTTTAGTTTAAGTGAATGGATCTCTATGAAATTTTACCATAAGGTTCAATATCACAAAAGGAAGGTTGGGATTGATTTTGGGGTTATGGTACCAACAGTTAAGGAATTAGGGGCCAAAATAAGCATTTTGTAACTTCCAGACATAACTTGTGTGTTAGTGTATGAATCTCTGACTTTGTACCACAAGGTTCAATATCACAAAGGAATGCTAAGATTGATTTTGGGGTAATTGCCTCAAAATTTTAGGAATTAGGGGCCAAAAAGGGCAAAACAAGCATTTTACTAGTTTCATGACAATAACTTGTGTGTAAGTGTATGGATCTTTCTGAAATTGTACTACAAGGTTCCATATCACAAAGGGAAAGCTGGAATTGAGTTTGGGGGTAATTGCCTGAAATGTTTAGGAATAAGGGGCCAAAAAGGGGCCAAAAATAAGCATTTTTCTAGTTTCCAGACAATAACTTGTGTTCAAGTGTATGGATCTTTCTGAAATTGTACTGCAAGGTACCATACCTCAAAGGGAATGCTGGGATTGAGTTTGGGGTGATGAATCATAAGGGGTTCAAAAATTTGGGGGATTTTTTTTTTCCTTTTTTTTTCTTTAAAATTTTCCATTTTAAGTTGGTTATTTCTGATTTATATTTAAAAGCAAATAATAATGATATGGCAGGAGATACACACCAAACAGGATGTGTAAATTATTATATAATAAGTATTGTGCAATAGCAAGAAATTTTCAATTGCACAGTATTGTGCAATAGCAAGAAATCTTCAATTGCACAGTATTGTGCAATAGCAAGAAATATCCAATAGCACAATATTGCGCAATAGCAAGAAATTGTCAATTGTACAGTATTGCAAAATAGCAAGAAATATTCAATTGCACAGTATTGCGCAATTGCAAGAAATATTCAATTGCACAGTATTGTGCAAAAGAAGATACTTTGTATAAATTGCTTATTTCTTGACCAATTTCAATGGGGTTTTATTCTTGAACTCTTGGGGTTCTTTAATATGCTGAATCTAACCATGTATTATGTTTTTGGATTTTGGGCCCCATTTTTAAATTGGTCAACATTGAGGTCCAAAGGGTCCAAAATTAAACTTTGTTTGATTTCATCGAAAATTGAATTATTGGGGTTCTTTGATATGCCGAATCTAACCGTGTATTTAGATTCTTAATTTTTGGTCCTGTTTTCAAATTGGTCTACATTGAGGTCCAAAGGGTCCAAAATTAAACTTAGTTTGATTTTAACAAAAATTGAATTATTTGGGTTCTTTGATATGCCGAATCTAACTGTATTTAGATTTTTAATTTTGGTCCCGTTTTCAAATTGGTCTACATTAAAGTCCAAAGGGTCCAAAATTAAACTTAGTTTGATTTTAACAAAATTGAATTATTGGGGTTCTTTGATATGCCGAATCTAACCGTGTATTTAGATTTTTAATTTTGGTCCCGTTTTCAAATTGGTCTACATTAAGGTCCAAAGGGTCCAAAATTAAACTTAGTTTGATTTTAACAAAATTGAATTCTTAGGGTTCTTTGATATGCTGAATCTCAACATGTATTTAGATTTTTGATTATGGGCCCAGTTTTCAAGTTGGTCCAAATCGGGTCCAAAATTAAACTTTGTTTGATTTCAACAAAATTGAATATATGGGGTTCTTTGATATGCTGAATCTAACCATGTATTTAGATTTTTGATTTTTGGGCCCCGTTATCAACTTTGTCCACATTGAGGTCAAAAGGGTCCAAAATTAAACTTTGTTTGATTTCATCAAAAATTGAATTATTGGGGTTCTTTGATATGCCGAATCTAACCCTGTATTTAGATTCTTAATTTTTGGTCCCGTTTTCAAATTGGTCTACATTAAGGTCCAAAGGGTCCAAAATTAAACTTAGTTTGATTTTAACAAAAATTGAATTCTTAGGGTTCTTTGATATGCTGAATTAATCTAAACATGTATTTAGATTTTTGATTATGGGCCCAGTTTTCAAGTTGGTCCAAATCGGGGTCCAAAATTAAACTTTGTTTGATTTCAACAAAAATTGAATATATGGGGTTCTTTGATATGCTGAATCTAACCATGTATTTAGATTTTTGTTTTGGGCCCTGTTATCAACTTTGTCCACATTGAGGTCAAAAGGGTCCAAAATTAAACTTTGTTTGATTTCATCAAAATTGAATTATTGGGGTTCTTTGATATGCCGAATCTAACCCTGTATTTAGATTCTTAATTTTGGTCCCGTTTTCAAAGTGGTCTACATTAAGGTCCAAAGGGTCCAAAATTAAACTTAGTTTGATTTTAACAAAATTGAATTCTTAGGGTTCTTTGATATGCTGAATTAATCTAAACATGTATTTAGATTTTGATTATGGGCCCAGTTTTCAAGTTGGTCCAAATCGGGTCCAAAATTAAACTTTGTTTGATTTCAACAAAATTGAATATATGGGGTTCTTTGATATGCTGAATCTAACCATGTATTTAGATTTTGATTTTTGGGCCCGTTATCAACTTTGTCCACATTGAGGTCAAAAGGGTCCAAAATTAAACTTTGTTTGATTTCATCAAAATTGAACTCTTGGGGTTCTTTGATATGCTGAATCTAACCATGTATTTAGATTTTGGATATTGGACCGTAATAGGCGAATGTCCAATTTAAAATTTTAAGTTCTTAGACCACATTCATTCTGTGTCAGAAACCTATGCTGTGTCAAATATTTAATCACAATCCAAATTTAGAGCTGTATCAAGCTTGAATGTTGTGTCCATACTTGCCCCAACTATTCAGGGTTCGACCTCTGCGGTCGTATCAAGCTGCGCCCTGCGGAGCATTTTATTAGCATTAAGTGTTACCTCCCTTACAATGGTTTTGTTATAAAGAAATGTTGTATTTGTCTTGAGGTAATTAGCTGTCAATTTAATTTTAGAAGTTATTATTAAATGCTGATGAAGGTATATTAATTTTAGCCATGATTATGTATGTCATTTTCTATTTTAATACTTTTATGATGTATTTAAATGGGTTTTATGGTTACAAACTCCATTGAATTGAGATTATGACCATATCTTGTCTTAAATTGTACCACATTTTACAAATAGAAAAATTCGTTAAATGTGTTTTTTTTTTTAAAGGGGGCAAAATTTTTTTTTTTTTTGGGGGCAATTTTTTCCTCAAGATTTAAGAAATTAAAAAGATTTCTTCAAATATTATATTTTTTTTTTGGAAAAAGGGGAGGGATCTTTTGAGGGTTCAATTTATTTTGCTAATTTTTTGTATATAGTCTGACAACAGATTTACTAAGTATTGTGTAACAGCACAGTGAATATAAATTCAAATCATATAACCAATTTCAAGTTCTTTGACTACATTTATTCTGTGTCAGAAACCTATAATGTGTCAAATATTTAATTACAATCCAAAATCAGACCTGTATCAAGCTTGAATATTGTGTCCATTTTTGCCCCAACTGTTCAGGTTAGACCTCTGCAGTCGTATCCAGCTGCGCTAGGCAAAGCAGTTTATTAACAGATAATTAAAGGTCCAAAACATATGTTCAGATGCATAAGGTAGGAAGTGAATTTGAGTACAAATGAATTTTTTTTTTTGGAAAACATAAAACATGAAAAATTACTACCTGAGATAACAATAGTTTTCAACATCATAGAATTGCCAAATTTTATTAGTAGCAGATCTGAACTAGTACTTATCTTTATGAATGAAATGTGAATCTTGGGAGATAGACGAATATGAGATGTTTTTTTTTTCATCCACTGAACTGCAACAAGGTCAATAAATTCAATCAGTTTATTTTTACAGAATGATTTTTTTTTTTCATTTTTTTATTTTATTAGCCAATACAAACTAAAATATCAATACAGATATAAAAATTCAAAGTACAATAAAGGATATTTACAGCAACATTTAAAAAAATACTTATTGATAAAAAATAAATCAAGGACTTAAATAGTAGTCTTGGCTATTTATAGAATAAATACATGTAAACATTAATTTTTACAGTTGAGCTTTCATTGTCTTGATGGTGAGTGAGATGGATTTGCCAGAGTTATATCCCTTTATACTTTAGATTGCAAGGCTTTTAAGCATAAAGTGTACTCTGAAACTGAAAGTGAAAAAAATATAAAAACAGTTGATTATTGCTGAAAATGGTTATAAAGATTTAATTTGTTTTGAAGATTTTAATAATTTGTAAATACAAGTTTGAAATTTGTTAATTATCAAGGATTTATGTATAAATCGTTGTTATTATGTAGCAAAATATTTTTGAAAAGATGAATTTTACAAACTGTTATAACTATATAATAACAAATTCTGTAAAACTTTCAAATATGGATATCACAATTTATTTTAAGGTTGGAGGAATATTGGTGGTAATGAATCTTAAAACTTGTTAAAAGCTGCTCAATTCAATTTGTGTTTAACTCTGGTCATTGAAGTATTTACTTTTCTTCCCGTAATAGGATATGGAAAATGAAATTTTGCATTATAGATATGTTTTATATGTCAGTTAACAAAAATTTAAAGTCATGAAAATATTAAAAATTGATCTTGAATGATATTCTGCTCATTAATTATTTAATATACCAGTTAGATGTATGTTATATGATTTATATATTCAGTGATTCTGATTATTGTTAAAAGCCCAGTTTTGCTTAATAAAATATTATTTACATTTTTTTACTTTCTAGCCAAAAGCATAAAACATAAAGATCACAGTAAGTGTTTGTGTAGTTCATGGTCTTCTTTTGATGTATCCAACCTTTACACAGATTTCAACTTCCAAAAAAGTATGACAAAAGAAAGCAGATTTCTCCAGAGACCCAATACAAGTAGTAGTTTGGATTTTATCATTTCCAGTTAGAGTGTTATGCCCATGGAAGTTTCTGATTTGAGAGACCCAATACAAGTAGTAGTTTGGATTTTATCATTTCCAGTTAGAGTGTTATGCCCATGGAAGTTTCTGATTTGACATGGTATGGAATGGGTATAGTCATAGTTTATGTAGCTCAAGTCCAAAGGTTCTGTATGAGATGTTGCAATCCCTATTATCATTTACATTAGAATAGAATAGTATCTGACATGTTGTTAGTATCAAATATTAATACTTAGTAGTAGTAGTTGTTGCTGTTGTTTTAGTAGTTATTATGGTCTTTGTTGATGATGATGTTGATGACAAATTTCTTCAAATATATAAACCAGAAAGATACTGTGTTGGACCGTTATGGAATATATCTTTGTCACAGTTTCCTGTCCTCTTTTCCTCGATTGTGACATCACCGAATAAGACTCAATACCAAATTTGTACTTCCCTTGAGGAACACGACAGGTGAAACATGTGGAGCAGAACCTGCTTTCCATTAAAGAGAACTTTATATCTTCAGAGAATTTTTGGGTTAATCAAAACCTTTATGGTACTTACTTGATATCTATATCTTCCTAGTTGTATAATTACCTTTGAGTAGTTCAAACAAAATAGTGCAGTGAAGTGACCATTTTTTAGATCCTATCCAGTCAATGTCATGCAATTTATTGATGATATGTCATACTTAGATATTTAAGTTGCAATATGATGTGTATTTGAATTACCATACTTGCCAAGAAAACTTTTTTTAAATTAAAGAACCTTTGTGAGCGCACTCACATACCCCACGCCCCCACATTGTCACTTGGCAAACATAAATCTCACCAGATTCCTAAGTTAAAAGACTCATAACTCCTACAAAAGTCAACTGATAAAAATTTCTTGTGGATATGTACATCTACATATTATGTCCTTATTATCTACAAAGTTTCATGAAATTATGTTGCATGATTTCAGAGGAGTTGCGATGACAATCTGTTGGGCCAAATTTGTAAGTGCAAAGGTGCATAACTCCTAGAAAAAAATTGAATCATAATTTCCTGTCAATATGCACATCTACATAGTATGTCCTTATTATTTTCAAAGTTTCATGAAATTCTGTTGTGTGGATTCAGAGGAGTTGCGATGACAAACTGTTGCATTAGTACATTAAGGCCAAAATTCTAAGTTCAAAGAGGCATAACTCCTAGAAAAAAAATGAATCATAATTTCCTGTCGATATGCACATCTACATAGTATGTCCTTGTTATCTACAAAGTTTCATGAAATTCTGTTGTGTGGTTTCAAAGGAGTTGCGATGACAAGAACAGGACTGACAGACGTGTCAAAAACATTATACCCTATGGATCTTCGAAGTTCTAACTTCCGTTGGGTATAATAAAATATTACATAAGTAATGCATGGTGTTTGAATCTGTTATAAAATAGGTTCAACTACAAATGTACAATCATAAACAAAGGAAGATAACTCCATCTCAAATGTATAATTTGTCTACCTAAATGTTTGATTTTAGTTTCACAAAAGTGTTCTGTTTGTGAGAAATGTCTTTGTCCGTTTATTTGTCATACTGCTGATCACACAATGGTGTGGCTTATGTAAGACGTGTGGGACACCGTGTAAAAAGCGTTGGAAAAGTCTTGAATAAGCATATCCGATTGTTTTCCGTTTTCTATATTTTTTTTTGTGATATCGTCAATACATTCAAGGAGCTGTGTTTCACATGATATTTTGGTGACATCCCGTTTGACTGACAACCATTATTCCGACAGCCCATTACTCCGACATCCCATTATTCCGACAACTCATTATTCCGACACTGCATCTGTCATAAGTGTATGGGTAAATTTTCTCCAAAAGACCAAATCCGTTCTCGATAATATTTGTGGTTGTCCGTTTAGATTCCAATTATTCTTCTCATGCGGGATATTTGTCTCAGTGCCTTGGAGTTGATAATCATGCTTATTGCAACTGCTGAGTCCTTATCCTCGTTTCCCCTTTCGTTTTACGGGTCCGGGTATTTTATTTGTCTTTATATTTCGGCGTTTGTGTGTCCATTGCCATTCTGTGCTGTTCTAGTCCCCGGTTTTGTTTTTGTCTCTTGATTCTCTGTTTCCCCTTTCGTATCGAGGGAGTGAAGTTTCACCACTATTAACTACATAAATAAATATATTAGAGTTGGATAACCCTACCAGCTCTCTTCGGTCGTAACACTTGCAACTCCGTGTATAACTCAACTAAGTTTTATTTAATTTTGTCGCTGAAAATGGCGACAAATGAGGCGTCAGTTATAAATAAGGAAAATCACGAGACAAATCAGGGCCGTAAATTGCCTGTCTTGTAAGAGGAGGCAGTTGAGAAAAAACATTTTTTGACCCATTTTAAGCAGAAAATGATATTTTTTAGGGCCTTTTCCCTTTATGCAATGTACCTCCTCAGGATTCACTTGTTAAATTTTTGTTATATTTCAATAAATAAGCGCCTGGAATATATTGAAAATAGTTATAAACCAGAGTTAGATTACGTGTGCCGGTAAAGTAAGATTTTTTACGCTTCATCCTGCTTTGTGACTCTTCACAAGCTATTTTTACTCAGTTTTAGGGAAACAATTTGCGAACTTAAAATGAAAGGCCCCCTAAAGTTGAGCCTTTTTTTGTGGTTTATCATGCTTTTTTGGCTGTCCCAATCGAGCTATTTTGACTTCGTTTCAGAGACACAATTTTCAAACCTTAAAATGAAAATGCATACTTAATAACTCATAACTTTTAATTATCAAATTTAAATTATTATAACGTAACACTTTTTGTTTACACTGACAATTTTATTCGGTTAGGCTTTGTCAATTGCTAAGGGGATTTGTCTGTGCCCGGACGAATCCCATCTCTTTAGCACTTCTATGCATTCAATATTGCCAACATTGTCACTTCTATGTGTAGCATAGCCAGACCACGTAATCTGCTTTCCGTCATTGTTGACCTGTTCCATGTTCGTCTTGTATGTTTTTTTTTTTAATTTGAGTTCATTTATTTGTTTTGGAGTTTAGTGTGACGTCCATTTTCACTGAACTAGTACACAATTTTATTTAGGGGCCGGCTGAGGACCACCTCGGGTGCGGGATTTTCTCGCTGCGTTGAAGACCCATTGGTGGCCTTCGGCTGTTGTCTGCTCTTTGGTCGGGTTGTTGTCTCTTTGACATATTCCCCATTTCCATTCTCAATTTTATTTAAGGCGCCGTAGCGCAGAAAACGATCTCTCACAACTGCAGGACCCAACTGGCAAGGCTAACAGAAGCAAAAATATTTGTTTTATATTTGGGTAGAAGTGCGTGTGTTTGATTGCTTGCTCTATTGTACATTTTGACCCAATCTCATTAATAGATGTAAAAGTAACAACCAGTGCTATTAAAATAATGCTTGATTTTAACAATTTTTTCTTTTCAGTATTTTTTTCTTCATTTTTTCTTTTTTTTTTTGTCAGTCCGCAATAGGAGGCAACTGCCTATATGCCTCTATGTAATTTACGGCCCTGCAAATATAAACACAGGGCCCAGAAGAAGTAGATGACAAATAGGACGGACTAGGTGCTCCTAAAAGATGAGCAACTACTGCTCCTACCAAGACACCCACAGTGCGTTTGGTAATGTCATGTTCAGGAACATGAAGCCACGAAATACATAGACAGTACACGGCACTTCCCATAACGGTCGTTCAGACATAGAGATGACCCTCAATATGATGTAGGGGTATATCCCGAGCTTCAGGGTTTCCCTGGGTCAATTTTCTTTTTCGCCACCTCTTTCGCCAAAACAATATATTTTTCGCCACTTTCAATTTTTTTCGCCAACAAACAAAAACATATTTTCGTTTAAAATTTCCTTCTCTAACAAAAAATTAGTTTGCCACATTGCTACTAGTATATGAAAATAAGAAGATGTCACTGTATGATTGCCAATGGGACAACTCTTCACAAAAACCAAATGACATAGAAGTTACCAAACTATAGGTCACCGTACAGCCTCAACAATGAGCAAAACCCATACCACATAGTCAGCTATAAAAGGCCCCGAAATGACAAGTGTGAAACAATTCAAACGAGAAAACTAACTATGTCTTTTAAAATTCTAAATATATATTTTAATCTCATTGTCATAAATAAACACTCAATAATAATAACAAACATTTAGTTTTTAAAAGATACTGTAAAATTGCAATATAGAATAAGATCATGAAATCATTATGTTGACTTCTGCAAGGGAGCACGGATTCATCTATAATAGTTTATAAGATACTTCCGTCTAGTTGGAGGATAAAATCAGAGATTTTTCTTACTTTTGAATATTTTTCTTAACAATAGATTTCTTTTCCGGACCATCATTAAAAAAGTTTGGACGTAAAATTATGCCTCAAACACGTGCGTTGCTAAAACGATTGTAAATTACCAATTTCAAAAGAATTATTACTCTCAAAAGTTATAAGATAAAATTTAAAGTCAGAGATTTTTCTTACTTTTGAACATTTTTGTCATAACAACAGATTTTTTTCCAGACCATCGTTAAAAGAAAAAGAGGAGACGTAAAATGTGCGTCGCTAAAAGGATTGTAAAGTACCCACTTCAAAACAATTATTTCAATCAAAGTTGTAAAATATCCTTTAAGTGACATGTGAAGCCATTTAACCACACCATTTCACAAAACAATACAATCAACACATTTATTAATTATAATCCTTTGTTACCGATAACTATAAAATGCAATCAGATGATTATTGTCGTAACGAGTTCAAGGTGAATTCCCAGTATTGTCTGATCAGGAAAAAGTCCGAGAAACACGAAAATGTAAACAAGATGGACGCAGTCGAACGGTTATATTTCTTTCGCCAAATTCTTTCGCCAATAACGAATTTTAATCGCCACAATTTTATTTTTTTCGCAAATGCGAAAATGGCGACCGCCAGCGGAAACCCTGCCGAGCTTATCTTAAAAGCAAAATCTAGAAAAAACATGCAATTTTAATAATGCAGTTGGGGTGGGAGGAAACTGGGAGTTGTCGAATGAATAAAAAGATACAAGTGAACAATTGCTTGTACAACAGGGATAGCAAATAGTCCCTTGAGGGCGAGGGTCCTGATGAAGTGAGTATAAAATAACAAGATATTTAAACAAAAATATGTGCATGGAAAATAACAATACAAACACAAGTAAAACATAAGAGTTCGATATGTTCTGTATAATTTTTATAGGCCCTTCACCTTCTTTGTGAACGTTTCAAACAATATTCATGACTCGAATGTAGTTCCTACTTCCTCTGAAATTTCAGGGCTGTAGATCTATTATGAAGATCCAGAGCCACTTTGTTTTTCCTAAAATAGATTGTATGCAGTGATCGCCTGATTATGCAAATTTTATGGCAATGACCAATTGATGGAAATCTTAGAAATGTTCTTTGGTGGACTACGTGTGATTTCTAAAAAAAAGCAGTCAAGGGTACGTTGTACAGCATCTTAATCGAGATCACCAAATCAGCTAAAATCATTATAATCGTCCGAAATTCGTAAATCTAGAAGTCACCTACCATTTATCTTTTGTGAAAAGGGGGCATGTTTTTCTTAATTGTTTGATTTGATATTTTATTCATAAATAAAGCCATAAAAGTGTTTAATTTGAACAAATATATTCTAAACAAATATTACTTTCTTGAAATAATTTGCTTCTGCTAACTATTTAAAACCATTTTTAGGAGAAAAAATAGACTCTAGAAAAAATATACACCCCTCCCAATATAATATGTAATATAAGATATTCTATGTGCGGGTTATTTCGAGCTATAGGGACATCTCGGACCATAACAAACTTGGACCATTGCAAACTGGGACTGCTTCTTTATTGAATTTGAATGGCTGTCATGCAAGGAACCAATCATGCCCCAAACAGTTCTATCCAAAGATTTCCGACAACATCAATATAGATTTATGCAGAAATTGTCCTGGGATCCGTAGCAAAATGTTATATTTTTCATGAAAGACAAGAAAATAGAGACAGGGTAATTTGTCGTAACCCAGCGTATATTCTTTTATTGAAAACATGTAAACGGAGCCTCCATCACCACTTAGGTCAATATTCTTAATGCATGGCCGTATGTATCACAATGGATTCTTTTCATTTTGTCGAGCCTGCGACTTTTGTCGCAGAAACAATTTTTTCTTTTCAGTATTTTTTTCTTCATTTTTCTTTTTTTTTTGTCAGTCCGCAATAGGAGGCAACTGCCTATATGCCTCTATAATTTACGGCCCTGCAAATATAAACACAGGGCCCAGAAGAAGTAGATGACAAATAGGACGGACTAGGTGCTCCTAAAGATGAGCAACTTCTGCTCCTACCAAGACATAATGTCATGTTCAGGAACATGAAGCCACAAAATACATAGACAGTACACGGCACTTCCCATAACGGTCGTTCAGACATAGAGATGACTCTCAATATGATGTAGGGTATATCCTGAGCTTCAGGGTTTCCCTGGTCAATTTTCTTTTCGCCACCTCTTTCGCCAAAACAATATATTTTTCGCCACTTTCAATTTTTTTTCGCCAACAAACAAAAACATATTTTCGTTTAAAATTTCCTTCTCTAACAAAAAAATTAGTTTGCCACATTGCTACTAGTATATGAAAATAAGAAGATGTCACTGTATGATTGCCAATGGGACAACTCTTCACAAAAACCAAATGACATAGAAGTTACCAAACTATAGGTCACCGTACAGCCTCAACAATGAGCAAAACCCATACCACATAGTCAGCTATAAAAGGCCCCGAAATGACAAGTGTGAAACAATTCAAACGAGAAAACTAACTATGTCTTTTAAAATTCTAAATATATATTTTTAATCTCATTGTCATAAATAAACACTCAATAATAATAACAAACATTTAGTTTTTAAAAGATACTGTAAAATTGCAATATAGAATAAGATCATGAAATCATTATGTTGACTTCTGCAAGGGAGCACGGGATTCATCTATAATAGTTTATAAGATACTTCCCGTCTAGTTGAAGGATAAAATCAGAGATTTTTCTTACTTTTGAATATTTTTCTTAACAATAGATTTCTTTTCGGACCATCATTAAAAAGTTTGGACGTAAAATTATGCCTCAAACACGTGCGTTGCTAAAACGATTGTAAATTACCAATTTCAAAAGAATTATTACTCTCAAAAGTTATAAGATAAAATTTAAAGTCAGAGATTTTTCTTACTTTTGAACATTTTTGTCATAACAACAGATTTTTTTCCAGACCATCGTTAAAAGAAAAAGAGGAGACGTAAAATGTGCGTCGCTAAAAGGATTGTAAAGTACCCACTTCAAAACAATTATTTCAATCAAAGTTGTAAAATATCCTTTAAGTGACATGTGAAGCCATTTAACCACACCATTTCACAAAACAATACAATCAACACATTTATTAATTATAATCCTTTGTTACCGATAACTATAAAATGCAATCAGATGATTATTGTCGTAACGAGTTCAAGGTGAATTCCCAGTATTGTCTGATCAGGAAAAAAGTCCGAGAAACACGAAAAATGTAAACAAGATGGACGCAGTCGAACGGTTATATTTCTTTCGCCAAATTCTTTCGCCAATAACGAATTTTAATCGCCACAATTTTATTTTTTTCGCAAAATGCGAAAATGGCGACCGCCAGCGGAAACCCTGCCGAGCTTATCTTAAAATGAAAATCTAGAAAAAAAACATGCAATTTTAATAATGCAGTTGGGGTGGGGAGGAAGCTGGGGAGTTGTCGAATGACTAAAAAGAGACAAGTGAACAATTGCTTGTACAACAGGGATAGCAAATAGTCAGTCCCTTGAGGGCGAGGGTCCTGATGAAGTGAGTATAAAATAACAAGATATTTAAACAAAAATATGTGCATGGAAAATAACAATACAAACACAAGTAAAACATAAGAGTTCGATATGTTCTGTATAATTTTTTATAGGCCCTTCACCATCTTTGTGAACGTTTCAAACAATATTCATGACTCGAATGTAGTTTCTACTTCCTCTGGAAATTTCAGGGCTGTAGATCTATTATGAAGATCCAGAGCCACTTTGTTTTTCCTAAAATAGATTGTATGCAGTGATCGCCTGATTATGCAAATTTTATGGCAATGACCAATTGATGGAAATCTTAGAAATGTTCTTTGGTGGACTACGTGTGATTTCTAAAAAAAGCAGTCAAGGGTACGTTGTACAGCATCTTAATCGAGATCACCAAATCAGCTAAAATCATTATAATCGTCCGAAATTCGTAAATCTAGAAGTCACCTACCATTTATCTTTTGTGAAAAGGGGGGCATGTTTTTTCTTAATTGTTTGATTTGATATTTTATTCATAAATAAAGCCACAAAAAGTGTTCAATTTGAACAAATACATTCCAAACAAATATTACTTTCTTGAAATAATTTGCTTCTGCTAACTATTTAAAACCATTTTTTTGGAGAAAAAATTAAATAGACTCTAGAAAAACAATAGATGAATGGTCCCCTATTCCCTGCTATAAAATGGTAATATAAGATATTCTATGTGCGGGTTATTTCGAGCTATAGGGACATCTCGGACCATAACAAACTTGGACCATTGCAAACTGGGACTGCTTCTTTATTGAATTTGAATGGCTGTCATGCAAGGAACCAATCATGCCCCAAACAGTTCTATCCAAAGATTTCCGACAACATCAATATAGATTTATGCAGAAATTGTCCTGGGATCCGTAGCAAAATGTTATATTTTTCATGAAAGACAAGAAAATAGAGACAGGGTAATTTGTCGTAACCCCAGCGTATATTCTTTTATTGAAAACATGTAAACGGAGCCTCCACCACCACTTAGGTCAATATTCTTAATGCATGGCTGTATGTATCACAATGGATTCTTTTTCATTTTTGTCGAGCCTGCGACTTTTGTCGCAGAAAGCTCGACATAGGGATAGTGATCCGGCGGCGTTAGCTAACTTCTTAAAAGGTTTATATTTTAGAAACTAGAAGACCTTGATGCTGCATACTTTGTATATAGATGCCTTATGTTACGAAGTTTCCGTCTGTCATATGTCCATTGTCCTTGACCTCATTTTCATGGTTCAGTGACTACTTGAAAAAAAGTCAACATTTTTTGTAATGTTAATTTCTTTCTTATTATGAGTAATAGGATAACTATATTTGATATCATTGCAAGGTCCTCATGCCCGTCAGACAATTTTCATTTGACCTCGACCTCATTTCATGGATTAGTGAACAAGGTTGAGTTTTCGTGGTCAAAGTCCATATATCAGATACTATAAGCAGTATGTCTACTATATTTGGTATATGGAATGATTGTAAGGTGTACATGTCCAACTTGTAGGTGTCATCTGACCTTGACCTCATTTTCATGGTTCAGTGGTCAAAGTTAAGTTTTTGAGTTTCGGTCTTTTTTTCTAATACTATATGCAATAGGTCAACTATAATTGGTGTATGGAAATATTTTATGATGTACATGTCAGTCTCGCAGGTTTTATTTGACCTTGACCTCATTTTCACGGTTCATTTCTCAGTGTTAAGTTTTTGTGTTTCGGTCTGTTTTTCTTCAACTATAAGTAATAGATCAACTATATTTGTTGTATGGAAGGATTGTAAGGTGTATATGTCTGTCTGGCAGGTATCATCTGACCTTGACCTCATTTTCATGGTTCATTGGTCAATGTTAAGTTTTCCTGGTTAAGTTTGTTTCTTAGATATTATAAGCAATAGGTCAACTATATTTAATACATACATTGATTGTAAGGTGTACATGTTTGTCTGGCATGGTTCATCTGACCTTGACCTCATTTTCATGGTTCATTGGTCAATGTTAAGTTTTCTTGGTTAAGACTGTTTCTTAGAGACTATAAGCAATAGGTCAACTATGTTTGGTTTTTTGAATGATTGTAAGGTGTACATGTATTTCTCGTTTGGTTTATCTGACCTTGACCTCATTTTCTTGGATCATGTTAAGTTTATGTGTTACTTGTAGTAAAGCTGTATATTTAGGACTATCAACATAAAATCAATGGTTAGTAAAGAAGGCGAGACATTTCAGCGTGTGCACTCTTGTTATATTTTGGTGAAATACAATCATAACAAAACAAAATCCAATGGAGGTCAATACATATACGTTGGTTTAACTAGTTTTAAGTGTCTATTGCTTGTTCTTGTGTAATGTGAGGTTTTGCTTGTCAAAGAGACAACTACCACCAAAGTTCAAATGAAGTGAGTGTAAGCAACAATAGGCAACCGTGCGGCCTTCAACAATGAGAAAACCCCATACCGTATTATGCTATAATGGTCCAGACATGAAAAATATGAAACAATTCAACTGAGAAAACTAACGACCTAATTCATAACAGTTAAAGAATATTGTTCAAACAGTCTAAAACATAAAAAGTCTCCTTGAGTCTCATTCTGTTGCTGCTAAAAAACGACGATTTCCCAATAAAGTGTCGAAATATAGTTGTCAAATCCGAAATTTAATATGTAAACTTTAGCCACAAAACAATTGACGTGGCAGGGTATTTATACATCCCTCATTACAACAAAAACACAAAGTACAGATCTAAGAGTACTCGCAGTTATTTACACTTGTTCAAAGCCAATAACAACTAATAAAAAAAGTCATGTATTTAAGCCATTGTGTGTCTTTCTTGTCCCGTGTTAGTCTTTGTTAAATGTTTTCCCTTCTCCTGGACTAACGCTTGGTTTGTCTACCATTCATTGGTTAAGTCAAGAAAATTGTTGAGGCAATCTGACTGTGCATAACACTAATGTATAGATTTTTTTGTAATTTTGGAGTAAACTGGTTTCAATGTCTCTTAAAAAAGCGTGTGATGCTGAAGGTCAATTTCAAAATACGAATATTGAAGAAAACAGATACTTCTGTTATTGACAATATCTTGTAAAATGTACACTGATGTTAATGCATCACAATACGGGTCCCAGTAGAATGAATCCCTTAGGTCGCGTTAAAAAAATGCATCCATCAGTTTGCTAAGCTGGTCCTAGAACAAAGTGTAGTAGTCAGTCGAGGAACAGCTTATCAGTTTGCCTCACTTTTAAGCAAATTTAAGATTTTTTTCTCGCCGCGATATAGTCTTTTTGTGCTGATGCTGGGTAAAGCAATCACCAATCAACCAACCAATCAATCAATTTATTAAAAAGTCGTAGGTTTTTTTTAAATGAGACGCAGAGACGCACACCTAATCCCTAAGGCGACGGGTCGGATTTCGCCATATTGGAGCCACACAATATCCAATATACAGAATAGATTCTGTATTTTATTATGCAAATCATATTCTGACCCCGGCTTATTTGTTGAAAATAGTTTGATGAGAATCTGTATAAAAAATTCCCTGTATAACGTAAGTTGAATTACTAGTTTGCATATATCTACGTAATTAAAATTCTGTATAGTCTGTATTTGCGTATGAAAAGAATTGTTACGTCACAATTCCGTATATACGGGATTCGAAGTCAATCCATACAGAAATTGTTCTGTATATCCGTTTTTTGAATTCTGTAAATACATAAACGATTTCTGTATATACGAAAAGGCGCGAAAACGACATAATTGAATAATATACCTCTATACACAAATTTAATAACGTATATACAGATTTCGAATTAAGTATATAAAAAGTATTCGAACTATACCTATCATATACTACATATACGGAATTATTTCTGTACATATGTAATAACATATACGTTATAATACAGACAGACATTTTTTGTTTTACCCTGATACCGTGCAATAATTATTTCTAAGAGTCGGACTAATGGGTTGTCGGATTATTGGGTTGTCGGAACAATGGGCCCTTGGACTAATGAGCTGTCGGACTAATGGGCTGTCGGAATAATGGCATGTAGCTTCAGGAGTCTTGAAGCCATGTCGGAAAGGGTAACGGGTTTTATTTGCCTCTATTTAAAAATGGTATGATTAACAATGAGAGAACTATCCACCAAAGTTCAAATGAAGTGGATGTAAGCAATTATAGGCATATAGGCAACCGTACGGCCTTCATACCGTATGGTCGGGTCTGTATGCTTCATGATGTTTCTGTTAAAGATATGTTACATTATTTTACAACAGATGCACGTTAGTGATACTGGCCTATTTGCTGAAGAGACATAGTATTGTATGTCTCTGTTTGCTGGTGTGTATTTCTGCCCATTTTTTTATGTCGACCCAACGTATATGGTTCGCTAGTCATCGGGTATCTTTCCTTACTCAATTGACAAACAGTAAATAGTGGTTGGAATCGAAATAATTTCACGAACAAAGTCTCGAAGACTCATTTTTTTTTGCTCACACGTTTCTCTCAGCCGAACTTGTCAACAACCGTTTTCAAACTTACATGTCTATATAGGTGTGCATTTAGGCGGGGAATAGTATACTAACTAAATCATATATTATGTCCCATATTCCGGTTTTTGTATGTGCAAGGGGGGACGGGAGGACTAATAAGGGCTTCTTTGAGATGCCAAAAGAAAGATTGAGTTTACGTTAGAACCCAATGTATAGGATAATATTTTCCTGTTTAAGTGTTTATTACTTGAGAAAAGTAAGCGATAAAGAATGATAAAAAAATGAACACTATATAATCCGGACTCAAAATAAGGGACTATATGCCATGGCTTACTGTAGGATCAAAAGGTCTCAATTTCACAGATGACTCTGGCCTTGAACATATTTTTTCAGATGACACAAAAACTGTAAAAGATATGCGATTTCTAAAGAATGGGAAATGTTCTATACACGACAAGACAAATCTAATAGACTGTAGGCCAGTGTAGGGAGAGTCCCTAAGGGTCATCTCCAATCTTCCCATTTGAGAATTGTGTATCTTGAAAATGGTTGAGATTCTCAACCGTTAAACATATTTTTCTTGTTTGTCATATCAAGATGAATTGAATGATATATTGGGTGAGCTCCCAAGGCTCATCCTCAACCCCTGCCCACTAAAATTATTCAAAAACCTTGTGAATGGTTGTGATCCCCACCTCTTAACCTCTATATTTTCTTTTTTGTTATGTAAACATGAGTTAAATGATTTATCGGTTAAGTGCAAAGCGGTATATATATTTAAAACGTTTGATTTTGTCAGTTTTTGTGGACTTTCCCTTTTTGAATTTACCTTGGAGTTCGTTATTTTTGTTATGCTTTTTATTGGATATTCGTTTTGGAGATTTTGTAACAGCATCCTTGAAAGCCAGGAATGTATAATATGTAGAAACGTTATATAACCAAAAAGGGACTCAAAATGGATAGCCAAATCATCTAAGGTAAGATTTGCCTTATGGAGTTCGAATCGGAGTTCTTAATAATTTCTTAATTGATCAATGTAGAATTTAAGATAAGTTTGTTAAAAATTACCTCAGTACCGAAGCACTGACTACTGGGTTGATGATCATACCCTTGGGGACTAAGTCATTCGGCAGTGGTATCGATCCAGT
This sequence comes from Mytilus coruscus, assembly GCA_017311375.1. Taxonomy (NCBI): domain Eukaryota; kingdom Metazoa; phylum Mollusca; class Bivalvia; order Mytilida; family Mytilidae; genus Mytilus; species Mytilus coruscus. The sequence goes on along the minus strand of CM029600.1, from coordinate 76,759,690 downwards.
GCTAGTACTAAATGAAAATAACTGTATATATTTCGTGCGTCCGAAGCGCCTTTCTAGGTTTAGCTTCATGAGGAACGCTGAAACATAAACATTTGAAAGCCAAGGATATATAAACACGTGAAGAGCTAATCTTTTGATATCCGTAGCATGACTTGATTTGTTCTTTTTTGTATAGTCTTGGTTTCTTCGCCTCAACGTTTTTTTTTTTTTTTTTTGCTGGGTTATACAGATATATTTAAAATTGTTCCTGGTCTTGCATATTTTGGACTAGACCATCGATCCTTGAACATATTTAAGAATGTATTGATGGTTGTCTTTTTGTTCAGGCTTTCGTGATTAATTTTAATATAAAGCAAATTCATATATCTTCTATTCTGCTATCCCATTCTAAACTCTTCTATATACAGTTGTTTTTTTCTTGTGTTTTTGTTGTTTGTAAATGGATTTGTTTTTATTTCTACTTACACGATATCATTATCATGATCTCAAAGTTTCTGTTTAACACCTATTTCACTCGGACAGTAGGTAATATATATTAACACCTATTTCACTCGGACAGTAGGTAATATGAATTAACGCCTATTTCACTCGGACAGTAGGTAATATAAATTAAGGCGACAGTAGTTTACCGATGTTTGAATTTCGTAATGGAATTAAAAATCAAGGTAACAAACTAAACTGAGGAATCGCATGAACTCCAAAGGGACCGAAACCGGATGCGTCGACAGGGTAAATAAACTCTTCATATTAATGCTAATATTAAAATTGTGTACGCCAGACGCGCGTTTCGTCTATAAAAGATAAATCAGTGACGCTCGAATCAAAAAAGTAAAAAAAGGCCAAATGTACAAAGTTGAAGAGCATTGAGAGCCAAACTTAAGATAAGTTTCGTCACATAAATCTAAGGTAATATATTCCTGGGCCGGGTCGAAAATCCAGCATCTCCTGCTATGCATGCATCACCCGCCATGCGAATTCACACTCAGTCAAAATGTCACAATCGGGAATAGGTTAAATTACCGATCAAATGACTAAACTGGTATCTAAAGATCTAAGTCCGCGAAAACTTGTCTCTAGTGAGCAGCAGAGACACCGACACATCGTATCGTGATGGTGACCGTAAAACGTATGTAGTGTCGATTCCAATCGTTCTCCCTCATTACTCTTTTGGAGCAGTATTTGTGTAAGGAGCACATCCCTGTTAATGAAGTCCGTACAGTGTGAACCTGCACAAGCGTAACTTATTAACTGATATATGTAAACCCAATACGACGGAGCAGAGTGTATGCTACTGCTGAGAAATGGGTAGTTATCAGTTGGAAAGTTGCAATCATCACGTTTATCATATATTCTAGTCTGAAGTCGTACATCGTGTCAATATCGAGGAAAAGACCAAGATATGAAGCAGACCCTCCACTTATGGTTATATTCTTAATTTCAAGTTCACTGGAATAAATGCAATGTCAGCACTCGTTGAAGTGTGGTTTATTGAGTGACATGTGCAGATCATGCATCATCAATATCTCTGAAAACGAAATTAAAGAACTGTGCAAGATACTATTTCTTTTTGTCTTTATGAAGGCTCTGTATCAATTCTGTTTCATAGGAGTACACCAACAAAGCGGCATTAGTGGTGCACAATTAGTACCCATTAGAATACCGATTGGCTGCTAAAATATCAATCCACCAAACTCAACAAATATGTTGTCGATCAAAAAAGTCTAGAATTTTTATGATACCATCTTCTGTGTATTTGTTGTGGGAATCAGTGTTGTTTTTCACAGAAGGGAAAAGGACGGATTTCTAAAATCTCTTTCGTGAATGATGTAGAATTTTATGTGGGATTCCCAGTTTTGCTGTGAATTCCATGTTTTTTAGTGAGAAATTCAAATAAAAATTCTTTTTGCATATAAAAACAATATTGTTATATGCTTTGTCTACTGGTACAACAACATATTTGTCACCAAGAGAGTATAAAACATCCACAACCTCGGGCGTCTTGAAACGGTCAGAAATTCATGTGCTTATTGTACTTCTGAATGCATAACCGAACAGCTTTGCTCAATTTAGTTAAATTAAGTGTCTAGTTTTGGCCCATCTGGTTCGCGCCTTATACCCATTTTGTGGCATAGTCCTTAACTGCATCCATCGGTAACCTAACCTTCTTCTTCCAGGTGATGGGCCGGGGGTATTCGCTATTTTGGGCCTTATGTTAACAACTCTGTAAGTTGTTTATTGTGTATGATCTCAAGGTCTCCAGTTATAACATGACCAGGGGACTATCCTGGTACGAGCGCGATGCAAAAGAGCAATCAGGAGGTTTGATTTTTACATACCTGATGATAAAGGTCTCTAAAACCCTATTTGTGGTTGAAAATCTTGGAAGAAATAATTAATACAAGAAGTTCCAATGTCACTGTGCTTTTATTTCTAGTTGAACACGATACTAATTCAGTTAATCAATTGTCACAAAATATACCGGGTGCGTCGACTGGGTAAATAAACTCATCATAGATACTAGGATTAAAATTGTGTACGACAGACGCGTTTCGTCTATAAAAGACTCATCAGTGACACTCGAATCAATAAAGTAAAAAAGGACAAATAACGTACGAAGTTGAAGAGCATTGAGGGCCAAAATTAAGAAAAGTTTTGTATTAAAAGTTATATAAAATGTCTGTCATACTTGTTTTCGTAAATTGTTTTGTTAGAAGTTAGACCGTTAGTTTTCTCCATTGAATTGCTTCATATTTTCCATGTCGGGGTCGTTTATAGCCGACTATACGGTATGAGTTTTTCTCATTGTTGAAGTCCGTACGGTTGCTTATAATTGCTTACATCCACTTCATATTAACTTGGATGGATAGTTGTCTCATTGGCAATTATACCACTTCTACTTATTTTTATACTGTAAGTTGGAAGTGCTATTTTGCTTGTTGATTTCCTTAGCGTACCTATCAGTAAGCACACATTATTTAGCGAAGCTCGATTTACATCTGTTTCAAATTCAGAGAGGCTCTCTTAGTTTGATGTTTTATGGTCATAGTATATGAGCATATCAATAGATCTTTTGTGCCTTCCTGTATGACGTGTACTCATTTTATTTCACAGTTCGTGTCAAGTTCTGGTAATTTAGAGCTTAAAAACTTGTTGTGTATGGCTATAAGGACTATAACCCCAACTTTATTTTCTGTTCTGTCCTTGTGGTATATGATATAATCTCGGGATTTGGCTGCTTGTAACTAATAATTATAAGCCAAGTACCTGTCATTATCCTTACATTTGGCTTTATACTACTAGTATCTATGAGGTTTTGCACTTGGGTGTTGATATTTTCGTTTGGACTGACAGTTAACATTTAAGATCCATAAATGCACAGGCACTTGTCTCAGAAAAAAAAAATTCCTATATACCTTAATATTATATTAAGGTATATAGGAATTTTTTTTCTGAGACAAGTGCCTGTTTGTAAAATTGAGAATGGAAATGGGGAATGTGTCAAAGAGACAACAACCCGACCACAGAACAGACAACAACAGAAGGTCACCAATAGGTCTTCAATGCAGCGAGAAATTCCCGCACCCGGAGGCGTCCTTAAGCTGGCCCCTAAACAAATATATATACTAGTTCAGTGATAATGGACGTCATACTAAACTCCAAATTATACACAAGAAACTAAAAGTAAAATAATACAAGACTAACAAAGGCCAGAGGCTCCTGACTTGGGACAGGCGCAAAATGCGGCGGGGTTAAACATGAGATCTCAACCTCCCCTATACCTCTAGCCAATGTAGAAAAGTAAACGCATAACAATACGCACATTAAAAGTCAGTTAAAGAGAAGTCCGAGTCCGATGTCAGAAGATGTAACAAAAGAAAATAAACAAAATGACAATAATACATAAATAACAACAGACTACTAGCAGTTAACTGACATGCCAGCTCCAGACCTCAATTAAACTGATTGAAAGATTATGTCTTCATCATATGAATATCAGGCACAATCCCTCCCGTTAGGGTTTAGTATCATACCATCATAAAATATATGAGAAGAGCATAACCCGTGTCATGTCAACAACTGGTTTTAAATAAATGTGTTTAGTTCCGATGCAAAGACCCTATAAGTGAATCAATATTAAAGCCAAAATATGCAATCTTTAATGACCTGACAACAGTATCGTAACTATATCCTTCTTAATAAGTCTATTTAAAGGTTTTGTTAGCTTCTGAGGTGAATACTGACATTTTAGTGCTTTATAAAGAATATTACCATAAAAGATTGGATGTGAAATACCTGAACGTATAAGAAGTCTGCATGTTGAGCTATATTTACGAATGATGTCCTTGTACCGATGATAAAATTTAGTAAATGTTTTGACTAGTTTGTGATATCGAAAACCCTGGTGTAATAATTTTCTGTAATACATAAATTTCTTTCGTTAAAATCTGAAACGTTGTTACATACACGAGCGAATCGTACAAGTTGAGATATATAAACACCGTAAGATGGTGACAAGGGAACGTCATTAATGGTATAAATCTATTTCTGTTTTCATGTTTTTCTCGCTTTAGAGCTTATGTGTGTTTAGGTTTTCATTTTCTTGTTGGAGTGCTGTATTGATATCAAGTGTACTTCCTAGTAGTGAGCTAAAACTATTATCAGTTTGATTCGCTGTCGAACCAAAGCATAAGGAATTGTGGTTTAGGCTGAATGGGTTGTCACAATTGAAACAATTTTATCTTGCATAGATGTTTCTATCATCCACGAATACTAGATAGATATAAGAAGATGTGGTATGAGTGCCAATGAGACAACTCTCCATCCAAGTCAAAATTTATAAAAGTAAACCATTATAGGTCAAAGTACGGTCTTCAACACGGAGCCTTGGCTCACACCGAACAGTAAGCTATAAAGGGCCCCAAAAATTACTAGTGTAAAACCATTCAAACGGGAAAACCAGCGGTCTAATCTATATAAAAAACGAGAAACGAGAAACACTTATGAACCACATCAACAAACGACAACTACTGAACATCAGATTCCTGACTTAGGACAGGTGCAAACAAATGCAGCGGGTTTAAACGTTTTAATGGTACCAAACCTTCACCCTTTTTCTGAAACAATAGTGTAACATCACAACATAGAAAGACACACTATAAAATATCAACTGAAATAGCTTAACTCAATCAAAGGACATATTAACACCATTGAACATACACTGAACAAATAAATTAGACCTATGATACAATGCAAATACAAAATAAATAAACTAAGGGAAGAATAATAAAAGTAACATGTTATATTGATATGAAATGTTAAACAATTTAAGAAAAACAATATGCTCGAACAAAAATATCAGCCATTTGCAATAACTTTAAACACAGGTAAATGAAAATAATGCATGTCTTGGCAGTTGATATGAAACCTTTGGTCACAAGTATCGCTTCTATAAGGGCTCTGTCATCTAAGGTCACATGTAGGTCAGTCTTCTGTATTGGTATAATACTAAATATGGTGATGTCAGTATGTGTCGCTACTTGGTTTGGACTTGCATCAATTGCATGCGTTTACTAGTAGTATGAGCAGTAAATATTATGACCAAAAGGTACCTAAAAATAATAGCCAATTCCATCTAAGGCTAATTTTGCTTGAGTGAGGTAATGTCACGTACTGGGCCTTATAGTTCCTTAATTTATCAACGCACAATATTAACGAAAGGAATGTAATAAATCATGTCAGTACAGAATCAGCTGATGATAATACTATCGGGGGATCCACCAGCAGCGGTTATCGACTGAGTGCTGTAGAAAAAAACAGGAAAATGACCCTTTACAAATTGCATGCGTCCGAAGCTCTTTCTGGATTTACACGGCTTAATTCATGAGATTCTAAATTCATTCCATGCCTGAGGGAGTTGAAATTAGTTTCTTAATCATATCTATATATATCAACGAACAATTCAAGAAATGTATGTTACAAATCAGGTCAGTACCGAAGCTTTGACTACTGAGCTGATGATACTTCGGGGACTAATTGTTAACCAGCAGCGATCAATGTCGATCCAGTGCTATGAAAAATGAAAATGTGAACATGTCCCCTATTCTAATGAGGTATTATTGCAAGTCTTACCAACAGAAACCTAATGAGACAGAATGCAAAATCGTACAGAAAATTAAAACAGAATTTTCAACTTTTATGCCAAAAAATTGCATCAATCTCAAAAAACTGATTTCCTCTAGGATGGGAGATATGAGGTTGAAGTCGAAATTTTGAGATGTATAAACTTCCTAAATTGAAATTGTTTATTTTACTAGACTAAATTTCAAAGGAGAAGGTCCGCTAACGGCTAATGTCAGCCTAGAATTCGAAGTACATCTGATGAAAGATTTATGACATTTTTAAACACTTAAGTGCCTACTTCATTCGATTCAATTAGTTTATATTAAGATTTGAACTGATTTTGGTCATTTAAGACGCTCAAATTCAGCTTAGATATGAAAAATCTATCAAATATGCCATACAACGTCACTTTTCAGATGGTTTTTGTCTAAAATGAAAGTGGCCACATTCGTGTTCAGTCTCAACACTTATATTATGTATTATCATTAAATACACAGTGACTGCATATATTTAAATATTAAGACAGAAAAATTAACACATGTAAGTGCGGCCACTTCCATTTTAGACAAAATCAGTCTTAAAATGAGCACAAATGCTTTTTTTTTTTATTAGTTCAGTATTTTTGCATGAAATAATGATGCAAGTACCTGATGCACGTTCATTGTATTGTCAAAAACAGCCCATATCTATGTAACAAGAGTATATTCTACTTTCCAATAAATAGCTAAAAGTTTACATTTTTAACAACTTTGTAAAAACGCTATATTTTGGGGCCAAAAAGGGGTCTTACCTTACACCTTTGAATTTTCAAGTTGCAAAGTCACAAAAATAAATCTTTTCCTCATATACACTTGGATTTTTCTAAACTAATCTGTAGTAATTTGTTCATAACGAAGAATTATCCTTAACGGGCCTCCTTGTAAACGTCATACGTCAACTGTCTCGTGTTGCATATTTTACGAGTACGGAAAGAGCCGAACAAGCTTATTCTGTCGTGTGATTGGTTTAAATTGTATTCTCGTGATATCACGAAAATTCACGGCCATGTTCTCGCCCGTCATTGTAGATCACCCATTGGAAACCAAATTTGCATTAACATTGTGCTATCGATTAACAAATTGGGTTGAATAATAGTGGAAATAGAACCCTTTAACTAATTTAAATGTGCCCATATATTCTTCATTGAATTTTGATGGAAAAAGACATATTCAAGAAGTGAACACTGGACTTAAAAGTGATTATAAACCTTCGTTTAGCTTGATTTCCTTGGAATATTTACGAGCGCCATTTGGGAGATGTGACTGACAGGCTACATCTGAGAATATCAGTTTTAATGACTTTTAATCCTTCTAGATCATGAGTGGACGTCCCAGAACAACGTCCTTTGCTGAAGGAAATAAAGCCGGATCGACTGCACCTTACGGCGGAATGAGAACAATAAGTAGGTATCCTCCATCAGTTGCAGTACCGAATTGGGTCATCTCACAATCAACATGGCGACCAAGAAATTGCTAATGATTTCCATTTACAGCAACATAAATTTAAGTTTCTGCATTTAACGTTTTACCTATATGATTTCTCTTACATTATTTACATTGGTTTTATTCCCACGTTGTTAACAGCCCAATCTGAACAACTGTTCATCGCATGACTAACTGATATTATATGAACAAGTGATTCACAATATATAAATTGTATCACAGGCACTGACCTACCAAAAAATTAACCTATATATGTGCTACAAGATACAAAGTATTATAATAAGTGAATGTGCAACTTCCAGTCCTGTGTCTGATTATCAAACAATTATTTTATGGCCCAACTAGCGTAAAAAAGTAAGATACCATGGCATGGGGGCTAGGATACAAGGAGAAAAATTATTCATTTGACTTGTCAAAATTCAATCCTTGCTAGAAAGAAGAAGTTATCTAAAAAAGATGCTTATTTTTTTCCTATTTTTACCTAATTTGGTTGTTTTGCAAATGTTATACAGGGCTGATGCTGCTTGGCGACTGGGGCCAAGATGTCGCTTTCCTTCTGTCATTTCATCTTTCCTTATCCCAAAAGTGATATCTAGTAGCCTGGTTGTTCACAACAGTCGCTTTGTCATGAGGAATTTACCATCTAGATTCATTTTTACAAAATTAGAAACAACCAATTTTCATTTATAAGGAAAAAATTTGAAGACATTTGAAAACTTATTTCTTGAGAAGCATTGACTTTGTAGACTGGTCGTCAGTATTCTTTTGATAATAACAGGCAATAAACTGGCCATCTGTTGTGTTCTCTTACTGCTACATTAACAGAACAGAGCTGTTAAATGTCAGGGCTCATGCTACCAGACGACTGGGGCGAAGAAGTCGCTTTCCCATCCATCACTACGTCTATTTCTGATCGTCGTAAGGAACATCAAGGAGCCCGGGTGTTTATAACATTTACTTTCATCATCAGTAACTTATCATTTTTACCAAGTTGATGAAACAGCAATTTTTCATTTATAAGTAAAGAAATTCAAAGACATAAACAATTTATTTCTTAAGAAACGTGGTGAAAGCATTGAATTTTCATATTGGTCGTATGCTATTCCAAAGAAGCAACTTTGCATAAGTATTTTCTTTCACTCCTGGTACTGGTTACTCGAAGAGTGGACAAAAACATACTAATTTTTGGCAAAATAAATTTGATACTTCATTAGACAGTGTTGAATCGTGACGAAATTTGCCTGTAGTTCATGTATCAAATTATACTTGAAATGGCATATATTCATGAAAAATGCATCTTATTTTCCAAACGTTAAATAGCATTAACCTGATTTACTGGGGAGTACATGTATGATAGCTTTGAAAATTGACAATATTCAAGGCAATGATTTTTTTAAAACCCAAAATAAAAACATGTTTTTTTTAGGAGATTTTGTATGAATTTGTGCCATTTTAAGTAAAAAGACTCTGCTAAGAAAGTTTAGTTTTTAGCGCTATCAAATGAACACTTCTTTTGGGAATGGTTCCCCGTTTGACAGGTTGTAAACTTGTCGGCAACCTGTTAAATATGCAACAGTGAAGTCAATGATAGATATTGAGTTGGAAGAATTGTAGTTTATGACAAGAGAAACATATAATTGTGTTACTATAAATGACAATTTAAAACATAAAATGAGACTACTGTAATGGTAATCTTTGGTATGAAATAAAATTGGATTAGAACATTGCAAAAAAAGAACTAAATAAATAGGATACAAATGGCAAGATATATCATTGTAAAAACCAAACATTATAGTGTACATGTAGCATGCCAACAAGCACTTCTTTTTTAAGTCTCATCACTTCTCTATATTAGATAGAAAGAGAAGTCACTTCTCCCCATTATTCTGAAATAGGGTTGAGTCATGTAATTATGCCTGCGAAGCTGACACTTATGGTACATGTATATATATCCAACAGATATAAATACTAATAACTGTACATACATATGTACACATGTACTATCAAACAGAACTTTTTGTCACTTTGGTTTAATCTCTTTTTTATGGGATTCAAAATTGCTGATATGTTTCTCAAAGACAATGGAACATTAAGAATACTGAACATGACAAACGGAACAGGTATATGAATAAGAAGTTAAATATATGTTATATCTGCCTACTAATTCAAGAATAAATAAAATTTACTGTACCAACACAGACGTAGTGTTCTCACTAAGACGAGTTCATAAGTCGTGGACTACTATCCGATTACTTTCTGGCGGCGGCAATGTAAACTATTTGTATAAAGCTTTATATTTCAGAAGGTAGAAGACCTGGATGCCCCACACCTTGTATGCAGATACCTTATGTTACGAAGTTTTCGTCTGTCATATGTCACTTGTCCTTGGTCTGTTTTCCAAGTACTATAAGCAACAGGTCAAATGTATTTGGTGTATTGAATGATTGTAAGTGTACATGTCTGTCAGACAGGTACCATCCAACTTTGACCTCATTTTCATGGTTTATTGGTTAATGTTAAGTTTTTGTGTTATGGTCTGTTTTATACGACTGCAAAAAATTATGGTCGTGATATAGGAAGATGTGGTGTGAGTGCCAATGAGACAACTCATCCAAATAACAATTTATAAAAGTAAACCATTATAGGTCAATGTACAGCCTTCAACACGGAGCCTTGGCTATATAAAGGGCCCCAAAGTACTAGTGTAAAACCATTCAAACGTGGTACACTGTATGACGTTGGCGTCGTCGTCGTCCGCAGACACATTGGTTTTCGCACAATAACTTTAGTTTAAATGAATGGATCTCTATGGAATTTTACCATAAGGTTCAATACCACAAAAGGAAGGTTTGGATTGATTTTGGGGGTTATGGTACCAACAGTTAAGGAATTAGGGAACAAAAATAAGCATTTTTGTAACTTCCAGACAATAACTTGTGTGTTAGTGTATGGATCTCTCTGACATTGTACCACAAGGTTCCATATCACAAAGGGAATGCTGGGATTGATTTTGGGGGTAATTGCCTCCAAATTTTAGGAATTAGGGGCCAAAAAGGGACAAAAAACAAACATTTTTCTAGTTTCAAGACAATAACTTGTGTGTAAGGGTATGGATCTTTATGAAATTGTACTACAAGGTTTCATATCACAAAGGGAAAGCAGGGTTTGAGTTTGGGGGTAATTGCCCTAAACGTTTAGGAATTTTGGGCCAAAAAGGGGTAAAAAAAACAAGCATTTTTCTAGTTTCCAGACAATAACTTGCGTTCAAGTGTATGGATCTCTCTGAAATTGTACTGCAAGATACCATACCACAAAGGGAAGGCTGGGATTGAGTTTGGGGGTGATGAATCATAAGGGGGTTCAAAAAATTGGGGGATTTTTTTTCTTTAAAATTTTCCATTTTAAGTTGGTTATTTCTGATTTTTTTATTAAAGCAAATAATAATGATATGTGTTGATTTCATCAAAAATTGAAATATTGGATTCTTTGATATGCTGAATCTAACCGTGTATTTAGATTCTTAATTTTTGGTCCCGTTTTCAAATTGGTCTACATTAAGGTCCAAAGGGTCCAAATTAAACTTAGTTTGATTTTAACAAAAATTGAATTCTTGGGGTTCTTTGATATGCTGAATCTAACCGTGTAATTTAGATTTTGGATATTGAACCATAATAGGTAAATTAAAAAATTTTAAGTTCTCAGACCACATTCATTCTGTGTCAGAAACCTATGCTGTGTCAAATATTTAATCACAATCCAAATTCAGAGCTGTATCAAGCTTGAATGTTGTGTCCATACTTGCCCCAACTGTTCAGGGTGCGACCTCTGTGGTCGTATCAAGCTGTGCCCAGCAGAGCATTTTATTCAAATGCTATTATTAGCCAGTATGTCAACTATATTTGGTGTATGGAATAATTGTTAGGCCTACATGTCTGTCTGACAGGATTTATCTGACCTTGACCTCATTGTCATGGATCTTTAAAATGTTATGTTTATGTGATACTTGTAGTAAAACCTTTATCTTTACGACTTTCAAATTAAGAGACATTTCAGCGTGTGCACTCTTGTTTTAATTTGTCAAACGTGTATATATATATTCCTAACATCACTGAAGAGACATTGTCGAAATCCGGATATTGTGTACTAAAAATCTTTGCACCTTTGTTTGCGGTATACCATCTTCGTCGCAAGTTTATTGTTTATTTTTGGTATTAAATTTATAGTTAAGATCCATTTATTTCACCTTGTGATCCGTTTATTTGGCAATCGCCAATGGCAGTCAGCAGGATTTAGAACATTTGTTGTTCAACCTGTTAGTCAAATGCACTTTGTTAAAATATACTTTTTCACTTTTTTGGTCTTTTGGAAAATGTTGTTTGTGCTGTATTTAGACCCCTCTAACAAGAAATTTGTTTTGCATGCACACATATAAAAATTAACGTTTTTATCCAACGCAATCATAGGTTTATAAATAAAATAATTATATAGATAATGTATATAAAAGTAAGCAATTATGTAAAAGGAAAATGACAATTCCGCAATTTCTTCATTGTTATTTTTAGTGTTTACACAATTGTAGTATTTCTTTTACATGTATACATGTACATCACTAAATATAATTAATAAGTAATTGTTAAGATTATAACATAGATTAGTTTATATATCATTAATTAGCCCTTTCATCTATACAAATGTTGGTGACATATCCCCTAGGGTGTTTATTTAGCAATAAGATTGTTTAGCAAAACCATTTTTAAATTCACTTATGTACTACATGTACATTTAAATACATTTTTAAATTCTCTTATGTACTACATGTACATTTAAATACATTTTTCAAACTTTGGATTGATTCAAACAAAGCTGGGAAATAAACAAGGTATTTAAAATGTGCAATCATGGTTCAACACTAATGCTAGCCCTCTAGCCAGAGATAGGTAAATATTTGGGCTAGTAAAGTTTTCATCACAGTAGTCCGACAGGCTACTAAATTTTGTTTAAAACCAGGAATTTCTCAAAGTTTTACTTGTCAACAAATCCTGGTTTCACGTAAAAGCTGATAAAAACCCACCTGATACTTCCCAGACAATATTGTGTACTCCCATCTCCCATGAAAAACGTGTAGCCTTGGATCCTGGCTCACTGTTGGTATTGATTCAAAGAGGAGGTTTGGCCAGGATGCTAGGCTGGGACAACATGCAATCCCCTGGGTTTACCTATTCCCAAAAATGAAAAAAATAGTTATCACATGAGCGCTAAAAGAAACCGCAAAAAGTATATACATGATATAGGTCAACTTATTACGCAATCTTGAAGTCAATTTCTGCTCATGGTAATGAAAAGTAATGTAAACATGTACAGATTTTTATGAATCCAATCTCCTCTAATTAGTCCTGCAAAAAAAGCCGAACAAACAACTGAGGCAAAGAAAGAGTCCATTAAGAATTATAACCAGAAGCAGCAGGAGCAAAGCTTCCCTTCAAAATAAGTCATACAGATTCAAGTTTTTAGTCCCCTACCGACGAAGTCAAAGGGGACTTTAGGTTTGCACTCTCTGTCTGTCTGTCCATCCGTCAGTCCAGCAAGTCAGTTTTCCACACTTTTTTTCTTCGTGCTTGAAGATATTGATTTGATATTGGTGTATTGTTTTATCATGACAAGTTACAGATCAAGTTCAAATTTTGTTCCGGTCTGATGATTTTTGCAGAGTTATGGTCCTTGGACTTAGTAAATTCACTTAAATAATCAGTTTTCAACACTTTTTTTTCGTCATGCTTGAAGATATTGACTTGATATTTGTTATATAGTTTACACCATGACAAGTGATAGATCAAGTTAGCATTTTGTTTCAATGCAATGAATTTTTAACCAGTAGGGGACTATGTATTGCCATACAATACTCTCAGAATGCTTGCTTTTCCTAATTTTTTGTTAGTAAAACAGGTAAACATAAGTCATGCTAAACATCAAAGCCATTCAGAAATGCCTCAGAACACCAGATTTATCTTCATTTATTAAAAAAAATTCAAAGGGGGGTGCATGCCCTCAGACCCCCATATCAAGTGTTGTGCCTTTGGCACCACATCCAAGTGGCAGTGCCTCAGCATTTGAAGAGCTAGTAGATTTGATTGAGGATTAGTAGAATGAAAATTTAACTATGGGCTATTAAAGAAATTTAGTAAGTGTCAAAACCTGGCAATTGCCAAAACTTAATTGAATTCCGCTAGTGTAGAATTTTTAAAGAAAATGAATAAATTGAATTATTTTAAAAAGATAAAACTGTATCTAAAATCGTTCAGAAATGTTTTCATGAGTCAAACAGGTGCTTTCTTTACTATGTACTGCACACAGGCACTTGTCTCTGAAAATAAAATTCCTATAAACCTTAATATAACACAAGGTACTTAACTCGCATTTTTGAAAAAAATGTCACCAAGTTGCGGAATTCTGTTATATTTTGATTTCTCGGTTGTCAACCCCACTAAAACTTGTAAAGCTGTAAATTTGAATTGATTTATCTACACAATGGTGTATAACACGCCTACCTTTGTTGTCGGAATCATTCATAGCAGGCCTCCCCAAGTATGTCAACCGTAATTATTTCGTCTACCAACAACCGATGGGAAATATAAGACTTGCAGTAAAGTAACCTGCTACGAAGGATTCCGACAACAAAGGTAGGCATGTTATACACCATTGTGTAGATAAATCAACTTAAATTTACGGCATAACAAGTTTTAGTGGGGTTGACAACCGAGAAATCGAAATATAACGAAATTTCGCGACCGGATGACATTTTTCAAAAATGCGAGTTAAGTACCTTGTGTTATATTAAGGTATATAGGGAATTTTATTTTCAGAGACAAGTGCCTATGGTTCTGCGCATGCGTGATAGTATTCTTATGAATTTATGGAATTTATAAAACGTAAAATACGAAATCATTTGGTATCAAATTAAACAAGAGAGACAATTTCTTACTTAGCAAATTTAATTTAAAAAATCATAATTTCTTCCCTTTTTTAAACACGAACCAATCTGTAGATGAATCCGGATTCATTCTGAATTTATTATCCACTTGTCATTTCCTGTTTTCATTTCACTTGAATATACTTTACAATTTACAGTCATTAGAATCGTTCCAATGTTCCAATAAGGACTGTACAAATTCTTGGTTCCAACTTTATAGAAATGAATTTCAAATATTGATTTAAAAGTTTTACAAGGAAAATGATTAAGCAGTGAAATAGTCATTTCAAGTTCAGAGTTCGCGAAAACTTATTTTGACCGTCGGTCATGGGACCGACAAAGCATGATTATTTGTCAGTCCTACAAAATTTTAGCCAGTCCTACAAAATCTGTCAATTTTATCCTGAAATAAAATTAATAACATATTTTATAGAAAAATAACTTTATTAATATTAGTTTTATTCTTCGCACCCACAGGCAAATTAACAATGAAGGACCAGTTTTGATTGTTCTTATTTAAAGTCATCTTCACTATCCATTTCATCATCTGAATCACTTTCTCGGCTGTTACAGTATTTGTTTGCTCCATTGTAGGGTTCAATCGCCATTGTTTGCCAGGAATGGCTCTATGAACAAATTTAGTAGGCCATGTGTAGGTCGCCGCTTTGGTTTGTTTATAATAAATCCGTAAACCAGTACCGAAATTGGCAGCGGTACATCTGATAACCGATGTAAACACTTATTGAAACAGTTGCGGTACATCTAATAACCGATGTAAAAAGTGCCGTTTTACATCGGTCATCGGACCGCACTAGCCTTCAAAATACTAGTCCGAGCCTCATTTTGACTGACAGGACCGACAGGACCGACCATTTTCGCGAACTCTGCAAGTTCATTTATGCTGTGATTCCTGGTTTGAAAAGATGGAACCCAACTTATGTTGATCAGAAATGTCCCTGAAAATAACAAATGTAAAATTGTGAACTAGATTTCTGGATCCGTCCCATATCCTTATCTTCATATTTAAGTGCCACATCAGTCAAATCATGCAATAACTGCCTAGCATACCTGAGTCCTTCAAAGATGTATAGCTAGTCATATATGCCCTGGTCCCTTGCTGTTACCGAAAATAAGGTTGATTTTCATCTGGCGCAAAAATGACTAAAGCCCTCAAAATCCTAGCTTAAACCCTGATTAATATACTGGGTATTTATTCTCACTGAATTAAAAGGATAGGAGTGTTTTTAAAACACAATGCTCATACTTTCATTCTTAATTTCAGGTAAAGACGGTAGTAAAGTGACAACTGTTTTAGCCACTGCTGGAACAGGATCAGATAGAACACAAGAAGTGTCATATACTGATGCAAAAGTTATAGGAAATGGTTCTTTGGGGTAGTTTATCAAGCCAAGCTAGTCGAAACCAATGAACTTGTATTTTTATGCCATGATCACAAAAAAGCACATTTAGGTGCTACGGCTTACTTTTGGGTTATCGACAGGATAAAAACACCCCACCAATAATATTCAGGAAGGATCTATGAGTTTCAATGACTGCGAAGAGTAAATTTAAGCACTTCTAAACAATTTAAAATACTAATATGCACATATAATGAATTTATTTTGCATTCAGGGCTTTAACTAAACTATGCATACTGTAAACTGTGAATTTATGCTGAGTCATCATAGTTAAGGCCCAGGATTTTCTCAATCTTCATGAAATATTTATAAAACTTCATATTCGAGTTAATTTCATTAAAATCTCTGAGATAAACCAGATTTGGTGAAATTCTGTATATTCCTTTTTTTTTACCCAATATAGGTTGCATTTCTGTAAATATCAACAATGCAATTTCCCATAGGAACTCCTTTCACGGCTAAAATTGTACCACTTTTACTATGAAGTTTTGAAAAAAAATATATCCTGGAATGGAAAGTTCATATGCACTACTATTTTTCAAAGGTCAAAATATAGGGCTGTGCGGCATATTTTCAACGTTTATATGCCCCGAACTTCTAAGAGTTTAAACTTACATTAAATTTCTATACTACCCCAACCTTGACTTAAGGATTTCCACAGACTTCAACTTGATCACTATGAATATGTATATTTACTGGTAACATTCCCAAGTTATGTCTCTATGAGATGAAACATATAGATCATATCCGGGAACCAGTACGTAAACAAAATTAATTGTCTATGAATATTCTATATCTCCCCAAAAGAGGCGTGGTTTGAAAAACAGCTGTATTTACAAAGTGCAACCTTCAACACTTTTTTTTCGTCATGCTTGAAGATATTGACTTGATATTTGTTATATAGTTTACACCATGACAAGTGATAGATCAAGTTAGCATTTTGTTTCAATGCAATGAATTTTTAACCAGTAGGGGACTATGTATTGCCATACAATACTCTCAGAATGCTTGCTTTTCCTATTTTTATACGACCGCAAAAATTTTTGTGGTCGATATTAATATGACGTCGTCGTTAGTCCGGCGTCGTCGTCGTCGTCCGAGACACATTGGTTTTCACACTCTAACTTTAGTTTAAGTAAATGGATCTCTAGGAAATTTTACCATAAGGTTCAATACCACAAAAGGAAGGTTGGGATTGATTTTGAGGGTTATGGTACCAACAGTTAAGGAATTAGGGCCAAAAATAAGCATTTTGTAACTTCCAGACAATAACTTGTGTGTAAGTGTATGGATCTCTGACATTGTACCACAAGGTTCCATATCACAAAGGGAATGCTGGGATTCATTTTGGGGTAATTGCCTCAAAATTTTAGGAATTAGGGGCCAAAAAGGGGCAAAAATAAGCATTTTCTAGTTTCAGGACAATAACTTGTGTGTAAGTGTATGGATCTTTCTGAAATTGTACTACAAGGTTCCATATCACAAAGGAAAGCTGGAATTGAGTTTGGGGTAATTGCCCTAAACGTTTAGGAATTAGGGGCCAAAAGGGTCAAAATAAGCATTTTTCTAGTTTCAGACAATAACTTGTGTTTAAGTGTATGGATCTCTGAAATTGTACTGCAAGGTACCATACCTCATTGAAGGCTGGGATTGAGTTTGGGGTGATGAATCATAAGGGTTCAAAAATTGGGGGATTTTTCCCCTTTTCTTCCTTTTTTCCCTTTTTTTTTTCTTTAAAATTTTCCATTTTAAGTTGGTTATTTCTAATTTATATTTAAAAGCAAATAATAATGATATGGCAGGAGATACACACCAAACAGGATATGTAAATTATTATATAATAAGTATTGTGCAATAGCAAGAAATTTTCAATTGCACAGTATTGCGTAATAGCAAGAAATCTTCAATTGCACAGTATTGCGCAATAGCAAGAAATATCCAATAGCACAATATTGCACAATAGGAAGAAATTGTCAATTGTACAGTATTGCACAATAGCAAGAAATATTCAATTGCACAGTATTGCGCAATTGCAAGAAATATTTAATTGCACAGTATTGTGCAAAGAAGATTCTTTGTATAAATTGCTTATTTCTTGACCAATTTCAATGGGGTTTTATTCTTGAATTCTTGGGGTTCTTTAATATGCTGAATCTTACGTGTATTAAGTTTTTGGATTTTGGGCCCCGTTTTAAATTGGTCCAGATTGAGGTCCAAAGGGTCCAAAATTAAACTTTGTTTGATTTCATCAAAATTGAATTATTGGGGTTCTTTGATATGCCGAATCTAACGTGTATTTAGATTCTTAATTTTGGTCCGCTTTCAAATTGGTCTACATTAAGGTCCAAAGGGTCCAAAATTAAACTTAGTTTGATTTTAACAAAAATTGAATTCTAGGGTTCTTTGATATGCTGAATCTAATCATGTATTTAGATTTTTGATTATGGGCCCAGTTTTCAAGTTGGTCCAAATTGGGGTCCAAAATTAAACTTTGTTTGATTTCAACAAAATTGAATATATGGGGTTCTTTGATATGCTGAATCTAACCATGTATTTAGATTCTTAATTTTTGGTCCCGTTTTCAAATTGGTCTACATTAAGGTCCAAAGGGTCCAAAATTAAACTTAATTTGATTTTAACAAAAATTGAATTCTTAGGGTTCTTTGATATGCTGAATCTAAACATGTCTTTCAATTTTGATTATTGGCCCAGTTTTCAAGTTGGTCCAAATCGGGGTCCAAAATTAAACTTTGTTTGATTTCAACAAAAATTGAATATATTGGGTTCTTTGATATGCTGAATCTAACCATGTATTTAGATTTTTGATTTTTGGGCCCCATTATCAACTTTGTCCACATTGAGGTCAAAAGGTCCAAAATTAAACTTTGTTTGATTTCAACAAAATTGAATATATGGGGTTCTTTGATATGCTGAATCTAACCATGTATTTAGATTTTTAATTTTTGGTCCCGTTTTCAAATTGGTATACATTAAGGTCCAAAGGGTCCAAAATTAAACTTAGTTTGATTTTAACAAAATTGAATTCTTAGGGTTCTTTGATATGCTGAATCTAATCATGTATTTAGATTTTGATTATGGGCCCAGTTTTCAAGTTGGTCCAAATTGGGGTCCAAAATTAAACTTTGTTTGATTTCAACAAAAATTGAATATATGGGGTTCTTTGATATGCTGAATCTAACCATGTATTTAGATTCTTAATTTTTGGTCCTGTTTTCAAATTGGTCTACATTAAGGTCCAAAGGGTCCAAAATTAAACTTAATTTGATTTTAACAAAATTGAATTCTTAGGGTTCTTTGATATGCTGAGTCTAAACATGTATTTAGATTTTGATCTTTGGGCCCGTTATCAACTTTGTCCACATTGAGGTCAAAAGGGTCCAAAATTAAACTTTGTTTGATTTCAACAAAATTGAATATATGGGGTTCTTTGATATGCTGAATCTAACCATGTATTTAGATTTTTGATTTTTGGGCCCCGTTATCAACTTTGTCCACATTGAGGTCAAAAGGGTCCAAAATTAAACTTTGTTTGATTTCATCAAAATTGAACTCTTAGGGTTCTTTGATATGCTGAATCTAACCATGTATTTAGATTTTGGATATTGGACCATAATAGGTGAATGTCCAATTTAAAATTTTAAGTTCTTAGACCACATTCATTCTGTGTCAGAAACCTATGCTGTGTCAAAAGTCAATCACAATCCAAATTCAGAGCTGTATCAAGCTTGTATGTTGTGTCCATACTTGCCCCAACTGTTCAGGGTTCGACCTCTGCGGTCGATATCAAGCTCGCCCATGGAGCATTTTATTTGTTAGTAAAACAGGTAAACATAAGTCATGCTAAACATCAAAGCCATTCAGAAATGCTTCAGAACACCAGATTTATCTTCATTTATTAAAAAAATTCAAGGGGGTGCATGCCTCAGACCCCATATCAAGTGTTGTGCCTTTGGCACCACATTCAAGTGGCAGTGCCTCAGCATTTGAAGAGCTAGTACATTTGATGGAAGATTAGTAGAATGAAAATTTAACTATGGGCTATTAAGGAAATTTAGTAAGTGTCAAACCCTGGCAATTGACAAAACTTAATTGAATTCCGCTAGTGTAGAATTTTTAAAGAAAATGAATAAATTGAATTATTTTAAAAAGATAAAACTGTATCCAAATCGTTCAGAAATGTTTTCATGAGTCAAACAGGTGCTTTCTTTACTATGTACTGCACACAGGCACTTGTCTCTGAAAATAAAATTCCTATTAACCTTAATATACACAAGGTACTTAACTCGCATTTTGAAAAAATGTCACCAAGTTCGCGAATTCTGTTATATTTTGATTCCTCGGTTGTCAACCCCACTAAAACTTGTAGAGTTGTAAATTTAAATTGATTTATCTACACAATGGTGTATAACACGCCTACCTTTGTTGTCGGAATCATTCATAGCAGGCCCACCCAAGTATGAACAAAAATTGAATTCTAGGGTTCTTTGATATGCTGAATCTAATCATGTATTTAGATTTTGATTATGGGCCCAGTTTTCAAGTTGGTCCAAATTAGGGTCCAAAATTAAACTTTGTTTGATTTCAACAAAAATTGAATATATGGGGTTCTTTGATATGCTGAATCTAACCATGTATTTAGATTCTTAATTTTTGGTCCCGTTTTCAAATTGGTCTACATTAAGGTCCAAAGGGTCCAAAATTAAACTTAATTTGATTTTAACAAAATTGAATTCTTAGGGTTCTTTGATATGCTGAATCTAAACATGTCTTTCAATTTTTGATTATTGGCCCAGTTTTCAAGTTGGTCCAAATCGGGTCCAAAATTAAACTTTGTTTGATTTCAACAAAATTGAATATATTGGGTTCTTTGATATGCTGAATCTAACCATGTATTTAGATTTTTGATTTTGGGCCCCATTATCAACTTTGTCCACATTGAGGTCAAAAGGTCCAAAATTAAACTTTGTTTGATTTCAACAAAATTGAATATATGGGGTTCTTTGATATGCTGAATCTAACCATGTATTTAGATTTTTAATTTTTGGTCCCGTTTTCAAATTGGTATACATTAAGGTCCAAAGGGTCCAAAATTAAACTTAGTTTGATTTTAACAAAATTGAATTCTTAGGGTTCTTTGATATGCTGAATCTAATCATGTATTTAGATTTTGATTATGGGCCCAGTTTTCAAGTTGGTCCAAATTGGGGTCCAAAATTAAACTTTGTTTGATTTCAACAAAATTGAATATATGGGGTTCTTTGATATGCTGAATCTAACCATGTATTTAGATTCTTAATTTTTGGTCCTGTTTTCAAATTGGTCTACATTAAGGTCCAAAGGGTCCAAAATTAAACTTAATTTGATTTTAACAAAATTGAATTCTTAGGGTTCTTTGATATGCTGAGTCTAAACATGTATTTAGATTTTTGATCTTTGGGCCCTGTTATCAACTTTGTCCACATTGAGGTCAAAAGGGTCCAAAATTAAACTTTGTTTGATTTCAACAAAATTGAATATATGGGGTTCTTTGATATGCTGAATCTAACCATGTATTTAGATTTTTGATTTTTGGGCCCCGTTATCAACTTTGTCCACATTGAGGTCAAAAGGGTCCAAAATTAAACTTTGTTTGATTTCATCAAAATTGAACTCTTAGGGTTCTTTGATATGCTGAATCTAACCATGTATTTAGATTTTGGATATTGGACCATAATAGGTGAATGTCCAATTTAAAATTTTAAGTTCTTAGACCACATTCATTCTGTGTCAGAAACCTATGCTGTGTCAAAAGTCAATCACAATCCAAATTCAGAGCTGTATCAAGCTTGTATGTTGTGTCCATACTTGCCCCAACTGTTCAGGGTTCGACCTCTGCGGTCGATCAAGCTGCGCCATGGAGCATTTTATTTGTTAGTAAAACAGGTAAACATAAGTCATGCTAAACATCAAAGCCATTCAGAAATGCTTCAGAACACCAGATTTATCTTCATTTATTAAAAAAATTCAAAGGGGTGCATGCCCTCAGACCCCCATATCAAGTGTTGTGCCTTTGGCACCACATCCAAGTGGCAGTGCCTCAGCATTTGAAGAGCTAGTACATTTGATGGAAGATTAGTAGAATGAAAATTTAACTATGGGCTATTAAGGAAATTTAGTAAGTGTCAAACCCTGGCAATTGACAAAACTTAATTGAATTCCGCTAGTGTAGAATTTTTAAAGAAAATGAATAAATTGAATTATTTTAAAAAGATAAAACTGTATCCAAATCGTTCAGAAATGTTTTCATGAGTCAAACAGGTGCTTTCTTTACTATGTACTGCACACAGGCACTTGTCTCTGAAAATAAAATTCCTATTAACCTTAATATAACACAAGGTACTTAACTCGCATTTTTGAAAAAAAAATGTCACCAAGTTGCGGAATTCTGTTATATTTTGATTCCTCGGTTGTCAACCCCACTAAAACTTGTAGAGTTGTAAATTTAAATTGATTTATCTACACAATGGTGTATAACACGCCTACCTTTGTTGTCGGAATCATTCATAGCAGGCCCACCCAAGTATGTCAACCGTAATTATTTCGTCTACCAACAACCAATGGGAAATATAAGACTTGCAGTAAAGTAACCTGCTACGAAGGATTCCGACAACAAAGGTAGGCGTGTTATACATCATTGTGTAGATAAATCAACTTAAATTTACGGCATAACAAGTTTTAGTGGGGTTGACAACCGAGGAATCGAAATATAAGGAAATTTCGCGACCGGATGACATTTTTCAAAAATGGGAGTTAAGTACCTTGTGTTATATTAAGGTATATAGGAATTTTATTTTCAGAGACAAGTGCCTGTGGTACTGCGCATGCGTGATAGTATTCTTATGAATTTATGGAATTTATAAAATTTAAAATACGAAATCATTTGGTATCAAATTAAACAAGAGAGACAATTTCTTACTTAGCAAATTTAATTTAAAAAATCATAATTTCCTCCCTTTTTTAAACACGAACCAATCGGTAGATGAATCCGGATTCATTCTGAATTTATTATCCACTTGTCATTTCCTGTTTTCATTTCATTTGAATATACTTTACAATTTACAGTCATTAGAATCGTTCCAATGTTCCAATAAGGACTGTACAAATTCTTGGCTCCAACTTTATAGAAATGAATTTCAAATATTGATTTAAAAGTTTTTACAAGGAAAATGATTAAGCAGTGAAATAGTCGTTACAAGTTCATTTATGCTGTGATTCCTGGTTTGAAAAAGATGGAACCCAACTTATGTTGATCAGAAATGTCCCCTGAAAATAACTAATGTAAAATTGTGAACTAGATTTCTGGATCCGTCCCATATCCTTATCTTCATATTTAAGTGCCACATCAGTCAAATCATGCAATAACTGCCTAGCATACCTGAGTCCTTCAAAGATGTATAGCTAGTCATATATGCCCTGGTCCCTTGCAATTGCTGTTACCCAAAATAAGGTTGATTTTCATCTTGCGCAAAAATGACTAAAGCCCTCAAAATCCTAGCTTAAACCTTGATTAATATACTGGGTATTTATTCTCACTGAATTTAAAGGATCCTAGTGTTTTTAAAACACAATGCTCATACTTTCATTCTTAATTTCAGGTAAAGACGGTAGTAAAGTGACAACTGTTTTAGCCACTGCTGGAACAGGATCAGATAGAACACAAGAAGTGTCATATACTGATGCAAAAGTTATAGGAAATGGTTCTTTTGGGGTAGTTTATCAAGCCAAGCTAGTCGAAACCAATGAACTTGTTGCTATCAAAAAAGTCTTACAAGACAAAAGATTCAAGGTTAGTATTAATCAAATGAATTTCATAGAGATGGAAAGGGAGATAGATCTTATTTTTGTTGATTTATCATTACTTCCAAAAAAAATGTATACCACTGTCAAAAAGACTGTATAGTGTATTAATTGTAAAAATGTTAATTACATTTGAACAAAAAATGTACATTTATACAGTGTATACAATCATTCTTATCTGGGTTTTCTGACAGAACTACGCTTATCGATTTGGGGTTGTACAGCAGGTTTGCTGCTCTACATCAGTACGTGTTTCAGTGCAAAACTGGTGAGCCGTTCAACCAATGCTTTACAAATTAACTGTTGTTACTGATGACAAATTGAAGGTCAGGTTATATTTTGAAGATTTTCACTTTTGCCGTTCAAGAGTTATGGTCCTTGATTGATTGAAAAATGGGTTAGCTCTGAAATTAAAAAAACTCATTTAACCATACATGTGTATGAAGAGTGGTTATGTAATATTAAAAAATATTTTGTTTTCCAGGTGACAAAAGTTTAAATGTTTTTTTGTAAAGGCTTAGCAGGTATATGTGTAGCTGCACAATTGTTACATGTATACAGAGGCATTATAAACTTGGAAGATACTGATAGGCATGATAGAGGGCTTAATTTTGGTTTGATCTGGTTTATTGCAATTGATGTTTTATTATAGCCTGCTACTTAAGCATTATCTGGGAGGTACCCATTTTGTATACGCAATTCTTCCTTATCCCTTTAAATGAATATTTATACGCCCGTCACAATTTTGACGGGACGTATTATGGTATACAAATGTCGGCCGTCTGTCTGTCCGGCGTAAACATGTCGCACCGTAACTTGAGAATGACTTATCCAAATTTCATGAAACTTAACATAGTTGTTTCTTATGATGGTCAAACGATCTGTATACTTTTTGGTGAAAATAAGATGAAAACTTTTTGAGCTACGGGACTTAGTAACAAAAACAGGTGTGTGTTTTTTTTCACATGTCGCGTCGTATCTCAAAAACAAATTATGATTATTGCTTAAAACTTTACACACTTCTTAGTTATATTAATCTTAAGATCTGTATACTTTTTGGTTATGATTCAAAATTTTATTTTAGAGATATTGAGTATTTTGTTAAAAAAGGGGGAGGGGTTTTTCACATGTTGCGCCGTATCTCAAAAACAAATTATGATTATTGCTTAAAACTTTACACACTTCTTAGTTATATTAATCTTAAGATCTGTATACTTTTTGGTGATGATTCAAAATTTTATTTTAGAGATATTGAGTATTTTGTTAAAAAAGGGGGAGGGGTTTTTCACATGTCACACTGTATCTCAAAAACGGTTTATGATTATTGCTTAAAACTTTACACACTTCTTAGTTATGTTAATCTTAAGATCTGTATACTTTTTGGTGATGATTCAAAATTTTATTTTTGAGTTATTGAGTATTTTGTAAAAAGGGGAGGGTTTTTCACATGTCGCGCCGTATCTCAAAAATGATTTATGATTATTGCTTTAAATTTTACACACTTCTTAGTTATATTAATCTGAAGATCTGTATACTTTTTGGTTTTTGATTCAAAATTTTATTTTAGAGATATTGAGTTTTTGTAAAAAAGGGGTTTTCGCATGTCAGGCAGGTCAGAAACTATATGTCATAAAACTATTTATGATTATTACATAAAAATTCACACACAAGACAACGGGGCGTAGCATGCGCTCATGGCGCAGCTGTTTATTTGAAACTTTCTCATAATCTTAGCTTAAATACATGTTGTGTTATTGTACACCATCTACAACTATACTTTGAACTATCAGTCCTAGACAATACTCAATACTTAAGTACTTATTTTATACTTTGAACTATCAGTCCTAGACAATACTCAATACTTAAGGTGGGCACAAGAAATAAAGCAGTTTAGATGATAAATCCAAAAATAATATACAAAGCAAGTGAACATTAGTGTAATAAGAAAATAATGAAGAAGAAAAAAGGAAAGATGAATACCAAAATTTGGGCTTTTGGTTCATCTGTGCTCATATTTTTTTCCATTTTAATTTTGGGGTTTCCATTTACAGCAAATCATGGACTTTGCCATTGTTATATCCCTAGGATAATGGGAAACTCCTTATAATAGATATAGGAAGATGTGGTATGAGTGCCAATGAGACAACTCTCCATCCAAGTAACAATTTATAAAAGTAAGCCATTAGAGGTCAAGGTACGGCCTTCAACACGGAGCATTGGCTCACACCGAACAGCAAGCTATAAAGGGCCCCAAAAATTAGTGTAAAACTAGTGAAGAATTTATTCATATTTCTTTAAATCTCAACCATCTAACATGTCTTAAGACATTGAGCACTTATTTTAACCACTTTATAATTGAGGTTTCCCTAGGAAATCAGATGTTGCTATTGCTTTATCATGTTTATGTGAGGACCAGCTCATTTTGTGAGCTTGCTTGCAGTTTGTCTGGTATTTATTGATGTATTACATGTCATGTATTGTTTGACTTATATTTTAGAACAGAGAATTGCAGATAATGAGGAAGCTTGAACATCAAAATATTGTGAAATTAAAATATTTCTTCTACTCAGCCGGAGAAAAGGTAATAAATATTCCTTTGATCTAGATATCTAGTGTCAAAACATATAAGATATATACACATGTATGTATGTTTAACATTTTCTTTGTCTATAGTTCTTTCTGTTAGATAATTGACATGAAGCTACCCTGAGTCTATTAATATACAAATGATTGCTTGTCCAGGTGTAATTATTGTTTGTTAGGTTTTTTTTTACCAGAAAGTTTATTACATAATAATACTGTAATACAGTTATGTAACAATTCTTCAAAATGTTCAATGTTCATGGTCGAAATTCAAAACCTTACAAAATAAAAAAAATTACATCAATGACTGCTTTTTCAATAAACAATTTATAATGCAAATTTGCAGATCTAACATTGTTGGGCTAAGTCTGAGACAAATTATATGTAAAATAAGAATTTCAAAATAATTTACTACCCATGATTTTGAGATGTATTATGCAGTATTAAGTTTATAGAATATTATGGAAATTTGAAAATGTTGTAAGTAAATATGGCAATCATCCTTTAGAAGCTAAAACCCAACAGAGGCAATATGATAGAGTTTAAATAGTTATTGATAATTATACTTCATCATTTTATTCAGTATTCATGATATATGCACTAGTAGAATTTCATTTACATACAATTTGGCAAAAGATGGAAATTGATTTTGACATCAGCACAGACACATGATTGAAGGAAAGTAAAAAATTATGTAACTGAATTCATACATAGTTACATGTACAAATGAAAATTAGCATGACAAATTCATATGCCATATTGGACAATCAATATTTGTATGATTGTTGCACAGCAAACAATCAGGATTCATATTTAGTCATTAGTTCATATCATTAATTTACATGTATCCATCATTCACAACTATCTTTAATTACCACATAAAATTGCTCAGTTTTGAACTATAATGTACTCCTTTCTTTTCTCAACTCATACTTTATATTTTTCAAAAGAAAGACGAAGTGTTCCTAAATTTAGTCCTAGAATATGTTCCCGAGACTGTTTACAGAGTAGCTCGACACTATAGTAAATCCAAACAGACAATTCCTGTTTTATATATCAAGGTAAGATGTTAAAGAAAATTCAGTATCAAGTTCTATAATATAACCTTACAACAAAAACCTTGCAACTATATGATTGACAACATTTGTAAACACTTTTATTTAATACTTTTTGATAGAGTTCATTTATATTCTTTTCCATGGCTCAAGAACATCTGGTGAAAAAGGCCTTTGCATACATTTTCATCATCACCGTAGAAAGGCTTGTATAGTCCACGGTTTTATTCTCCAAAATTGGACCTTCCAGACGGGAGGTGGACTATAGAGTACAATAAGCAAGAAATAAGAGAAAAATTTCAATTTCGCGGGTGAGATGGTTTGTTTACGTTCCGCCATCTTTGTTATTGATATTGTAGAGGGCCCTCTTATCATTTTTTCAAACTAATAATTTTAACTCATCCATATTAATAAGTTATTTCTATTCAATATCAAATTAATACTGATAAATATGAAAACTAAACTTTTCATTACAAATTTGTCGTTTCTTTTCAATGCATTGGTTGAAATAAACTGGTATCTTATTGATTGAACGATACAAACATAGTGAAAAAGACAACCGTAAACCAGCTTAGAATTTGTAAACTACAAAACGTAATCGGTTAATGTTCGTTCCGTTTTGGTGTTTCATACTGACTAATATGGTTTGTATTAGCTTAAGACCCTTCAAACATTAATGTGATAGATATATTAAAGACTGTTTTACAAAAGGATGGAACTGTTTTACTTTCAAAGTCGTATTATAGTGATATCTGTTATGTACGGATTTCGACTCTCACCGGTTAATTTCTTCTTTTACATATGCTTTTTAAACTTCCTGTTTAAACATACACAAGTTTCTAAATTGGTTTTTAAGTGAATTAAACTTATTTTTACCATCATGAATCGTTCTAGAATCATTTACAAACAGTTTCAGCTTCTGTTTGATGATGGAAAACAGGTTTTTCCAAGAAAATACCGCAAATGACCGCACAGGATTTGAAATTACCGGAGTTTCATTAGACTTTTTCTAACAGTTACAAAAAGTTTTTTTACCTAAAATTTCGTGTGGAGAAGGGGGTGCGGACTATGTACCAGTGCGAACTATACAAGCATTTCTACGGTATGCTTTCGTTCTCTGTCTACTACTATAAAAAATCTAAACTTTCAATAAAATTATCATCCTCTGAAACCCCAGGCTCTTTTTTAACCAAACATGGCAAAAATTATTCTTAACATGCAACTTGGTCGCTGTTACTTTGAATACATCGTAAGTGTAAAATAGACAAATGGCATTTTATTATAGGTCTTTGTAAATATTTAACATGTGTATGCCCCTGCCGCAGTGGAGAGGACATTAAGTGTTACTCTTGTCCGTACATACGTCCCCAAATTGGTTTCCGTTCTCTAACTTTAGTTTGCCTCAACCCAACCAATATGAAACATATACACAATCCTTATTACCACAAAACACCGATCAAGTTTAATTTGGGTAGTGCACTTTTAACACTTTAGAGTTATGCAACATTTATCCTTCAGGCTATTCCATTTAAACATACATAGTATCCAGGGAAAGGTATCAAGGGCATCAATTTTAGAATTTCTCTAACACTTTCACTAAATACAAATACAACCACCCATAGTTGAGGCTTCCTTAGACCCATGTATGTTTAAATGAAACCGCCCTTAGGAGTTTGAAGTTTAAAAAATGGGCTAACACCTTAAATTTCACATGTTAAATAGTTTTGGCCAGCAACAACTTTTTTTTATTTCAGTTGTACATGTACCAGTTATTTCGAAGTTTAGCATATATTCATTCACAAGGAGTTTGCCATAGAGATATAAAACCGCAGAATTTATTATTAGACCCGGAAACAGGTGTACTCAAGTTGTGTGACTTTGGCAGGTAAGATAAATTTAGAATTGAGAACAGATAATTTCTCTGATACACTGAAGAGACACAGTCGTTCATGATTTTTTTTTTAGTAAAGATTTATTTATGCAATCAAAACCCTTATGGGGCTGGCTTGATAGTTATGAATTTTTGAGACGTTAACACAGTAACACTACATTTGAGATAAAAAAAAATTGTACATTGAACACATCACATCATTCTTAACATCATTTCCATGACAAAAAATTTATCAATGAAATAATCAGATATTCAAGTTACAAAGTGATGTTGTATATAACCATATTTAAGAATTAGGATTTATCTTCCTTTGTCTATAATTATCTCCATCATTTCCACACATATTATTGCCTCCCTATGCTTAATACAATGCAATGTTTAATTTAAAGTACCCACTGAAAAATGAATGCAATCTTTACCCTTCAGTGCTCACAAGCACTTTGCTTATATTTAGCTCCTGATAAAATAAGAATTAAGTACTTGTAAAAAATTTGTTTTACATATGTATGGTTTCAGTTGTTTTACAACAGCTACATCTAGTTAACAATGAATCGAAAAAGAAAACTCTAGCGTTTCTTTACTTTATAGAAAAAAAAAGATTATCTGATTAAATATGTAGATTTAGAAGTTTAAGTTGGCTGTTATATTGAAAAACAGTTTTTTATCATGATATTTAATTGTATAATTGTTTTTAATCAATCAACTTAGCTTTATGTCAAATGAACTTGCATTGAACTGTAAATAAATCTAGACTTGTGTTTAAAATTTTGTCGTGCTTTTATTTCAGTGCCAAAGTTTTAGTAAGGGGAGAACCCAATGTTTCATACATTTGTTCAAGATATTACAGAGCTCCAGAGCTAATATTTGGTGCTACAGACTATACGTGTCAAATAGGTATTTACACTTTAAAACTAAATGCTGGCAGTAAGGATCCAGAAATTAGAAATATTCAAATGATTATGGTCATTTTTCAAAGATAGTCACTCATGTCACCTGGAAGGTAAGAAAAAACACAGTTTCAATGATTCTGCTATTTTGACAAAGATAATATCTGTAGGATAATACCATCCTTGTTTGTGATGCACTGTGCTTGCACCCTGAAAACGGTGTCATTTTAGGAAGTAAGTGTTATTTTAATTTAACAACTTAGTAGTGATGACAATTTATAAGTATACATTGATTTATAAAATCAGTAAAATATTGATTTTTCAAAATTTTAAATTTTAGACATTTAAAATGTCAAATTATGGATCGTTCAAATGTCAAATTTTACATATGGATATGAGGTGTAAATAAACGACACATACCCATCAAATTCCAAAGTTTCGTCTCCAAAGTTAATATTTTCACACAATTATTCTTTGAGTATAACTGATGTTTCACAATTTGCTTGTAACCTGGCAAACCTAAAAGGGAACTGTTTTGAAGATCCTGTCCACTTGCCAAGTGTTATAACTTTAAAAACAAGGGTACAAAAGCATGTTGTTCTCTGTGAAAAGGTGCAATGTCAAATTAAACCATTGGTAAAACAAGATAGTGTGCTTGATTGCAATGTTTAATATATTCTGTCCTAATTTTCAGATGTGTGGTCTGCAGGGTGTGTTCTGGCCGAACTACTTCTAGGCCAGCCAATATTTCCTGGAGACAGTGGCGTTGATCAACTGGTAGAAATAATAAAAGTCCTAGGCACCCCAAACAGAGACCAAATAAAAGAAATGAATCCTAATTACACGGAATTTAAATTTCCACAGATAAAAACACATCCGTGGAACAAGGTTGGATATTAAAATATATAAGAGTAAACTATTATGTAATTATGTGTCAAAACGTAGGTTTCCCTTCTTTGAAAGGTGCAGTTGTCTGACTTGTCAACACTGCTTGTTGGGGTTGTTAGAAGTGGAGGTAAATGATTGTTTTTCAAGTGCTTTAAAAAAGAAATAAACACAAGCAAAAAAAAAAAGAAAAACTAACCAAAAGCCCAAAATGCAAAGTTATTATGGAAAAATAGAACAACATTATGTAAGGTAGACATCAGCAAGATGGAAATCCAATGATACAAGAAATTGAAAGACATCGTTTGATAAGTTTCTTAACAATTTGACAGAAAAGTTGTGAATATTTTTTAGACTATCAATAATATGCAATCAACAAGTTCTTTCAATGACAAAATCATTATGATACAATGAAGACCACTATTCATCATCCTTTTAATGTCAATCATTGGGGAAAAAACAAGATGCAAAGAATAGAAAATACAATGAAAAATTATTACATAAAAATCACTAAACATATATAAACACCTGTATAGTAGATGCAAAAACAATATGAAAAAGGCAATGCTGTCTTTTACTGTATTATCAGCTGTACTTGAAGTAGATTTTTTGACTGCATAAGACATTACTTATACCAATAAGGACAGAACTAAGATTTCACATTTTATCACATTTTAAGATTTTTACATGTGATGACTTCAGATTTCCTCGGCAGACATCACAAATATTATATGAGGACAAAGTCCTTAATAGCAGTAAGAAAATCCCTTAAAAGAAAAATCAAATGTAGGTACTCATTTACAACATTTGCACTTGCAAATTATCATGTTGACTGAGGCTGCAATTTTGTAAAGCATATGATAACCCACAAAATTGTGTAAAGCTGTGACTTGGCCCATTTACTGTACCTTGACAACAGTTACTTAAGGTAAAAAAAAAACTACTTTCTGGATTTCAAAGTTTTGAGCACTTTTACCCTTGAATATACAATGTCTTATATAAAAGAAATCATCTTGAAGTATTAACTATTAAAAAAACTCATTTCTGTTGTAGGTTTTTAGACCAAGAACACCACAAGAGGCTATACAGGTTGTTAGTCGGTTATTAGAATATATTCCGTCGGCTAGAATATCTCCTCTTGAAGCATGTGCTCATTGTTTTTTTGACGAATTGAGAGAACCATCTACAAGGTTACCCAATGGTAGAGAATTGCCACCCTTATTTAATTTCACCCCTCAAGGTAACTACATTTAATTTAACATCTTTGTAAAAAATAGAAATGCAAAGTGTCTTTGCTTCTGGACATGCAAGTAAAAATATCCAATATGTGGAAGTAAATATTTTGTGACACATGAGTTGTTTGATTCTATATTAGATCATCAGGGAGTTTCAGATGAATTACTTAGTAACATCTGATAAGGAAGCTTTAATATCAATGTTTATTTGAATGTTCATGTCCCACTGTGTGGTAGTTGAGGCATAAGTGTTAATATTGTCCTGGTTTTTTTTTCCATTGACAAAAGTTGGACATAAAAAAATATACCAAAACATACAGAATTTTTCAATGTTGTTAGGTACCATTTTAATACATTTTTCGTTCAAATAACTTTACTATGGTTCAACTAAATCTTGTAATATTATATCACAATTAGAACCATAACATAAGTCTCCCTCAATTATGAAGATATTTATCATAGGTCTTTCATGAGAACTCCACTGATAAGAATTTTTACAGAATAGTTCAATTTACTGTAGTTTGTTTGGTCTTGGGTATCGATATCCATCATCAGTGTCCAATAGACATATTCTGGAATATAATTAACTGATATGGGTTTTAGTTAAGACTTTTTTTTATAACCCATTCTAAGAGCAGGGGCTATATTGCAATTGCCTTGTCCGTCTATACGCCCAATAAATATATTTGTCACACTTTTCTGCCTAACTACAAAACAGAATGACTTCATTTTTGGTCAGCAACTTGACAGTGATTAGTTTTCTGATTCCTAAGAAATACAAGTGGGGGTATACTTAGCAAGACAACGTGTGCATTGTTGTTAAACTTTATGTGTACCTGATTGAACTGAAATGAGGAAATGCTTATAATTGCAAAAACATAATCTTACCTACATGTATGAACAGAACAGTAGCACAAAATATATTGTAAATCTATAGAACAGATATCTTATAATTCAACAGTATTTTACATCAGAATAGTATTAGTTGTCAGAAGTTGTAATAAAAAAATTAATTGATTGCTTGATTATTTTTCAGAATTATCAATACAGCCTAATCTCAACCCTAAACTTATACCTCCACACATTCGTGCCATTGTAAATGACGGGCCACAAAGCTCATCTCAGGACACTACAACCAACCCAGATGCCCAGGGTACAACAGCTACTGGAGGCACAGCTTAGAGATATATTAGGATTTTAGTGAATCTACAGCAGGGATGTCACCAATGAATAGTTTTACAATGATGTGATATGATAAAATTCGTTGATTGGAGATAGGCATGTTTTAATTTTGATCATTCTCTTACTGCAAGTAAAACATTGGGATGATGATGATGAATTGTTGACGGATATTGTTGAAGCTTGTGATTATAGAAAACAATTTTTATCTGAAATAATCAATGGCATTTTTATCCACGATTTTATTAGTTATATTCATACAGAGTATGAAATTTTTAATAATGAATGTTCAGCGGATGCCAAATAGACTCCAATCATACTGCCGAACATTTGTTTGACGGACAGAGTTTGCATGAGTGTGTAAATGAATGAATGAATTGTTGTGAATGTTAACTTGTTATAGCAGTACAGAATACCAGTATACAAGAAGAAGCATGGTAGACATTACCCTTTTCAGGCTGACTACAATGCTTTCTTTCCAAGGTTAGGGAGCATTTTAGTAAAGTGCTTTCTTGCCTTGAAGTAATAATATAGTCCAGTAATTTCAATGTCTCCTTATTACTTAATCTGCATTCTATTGATTAAGTTTGATATAAAAAGAAATTGATAGAATGTAGTATGTGATTCATATTTTTATTTATTTGAGCAGAACTTGCTTTGAAAGTGAAGAAATTCTTTATATAAACAAGAGTACTGCATCATATGGATTACATTAAGAAATAAAAAGTACTGATAGTAATATATTTATTGTCAGGGCTATTCAAGAAAATGTCTTGGGGACCTTTGAAGGCATTAACATTCAATTTTTTTGAGGATGATAGGGCAAGTTAGAAATATTTCAGTGAAACAAAATTAAAAAATATGTTGATGTTCTTTCAAAGACCTCTGACAATAGAAATTTTTCTGGAACATTGAGGAAAAATTATTTTTTTGATATTTTTCCCTTCTTGAAAAGGGCTAACTGCATTTCAAGTTCTATAAATTTTGGGATTGAAATTTTTCCTGTGATTTTTATGCTCTTTTGAGATTTGTTTTCGTGTTTCCTTCTCTTATGCTCAATAATTATTATTTAAAAGATAAATAGAACAGCTTTGGTTATGTAAGAAACTATGATATGCATGATGTAGCAAATTTAAGTCCAGAGTATGTAAATATTTAATTCAGGACATGGATTTATTTTGCAGCTAAATTCTACAATACAGAGTAAATAAATACAGCTAGCTTAGGAATTAAAAATGCATCTGAATTTTTCACACATTCACTTGAAAAAAATCATAGTGAATGAGGCAAAAGATTATATTGTTCTTATGGATGTTTTTTTTAGAAAGAATCCAAAAGCTGACATATTGGAAAGTGATTTAGTTTTATTTTTACACATTACCACAAACCAATCTTACAATCAACTGTTTTTACACTTTTTATTAAACCTTTCACTATTTTAAATGAGATGAATGTTATTTTACTGCAGTTTAATAGCCACATTGGCATACTGATTCTCAGACAAAATAACATGATAATTTTTGGGTTTCAAAAATAAAACATCTTTATGCAAAAATATATGCCATCTTCTTTCAGTTTATAAGAACACAGTTGTTTCACAATAGTAATCAGAAACATTTCAAAAAAGGGAATATCAAATTAAAAAAGAAGTTTCCCAATATATGTTCTAATAGTATTTATTGATTATGTGATTTTATGAACATAATGAAAGAGTTGACACAGTATGCATGAATCTTTGAACAAGAGGTCACTACTATGTTGTAAAATTTTCTTTTGACATCTATTTATTTGCATTAGCAAACACTTTTTCTTATCTTCCATTCATGTTATTTATTATTTTCTATATTGTAACATTTTTTTCTATTGACATATAAAGAAAATATTAGCAGATTATAATACAAATGAATTCGATCTCCAAATAAAAGGAAAAGCTTTTTGTTACTAGTCAGATTCCTTTTCTGTCTTAAGACATTGTATCAAGAGTTTTGGGGTTGGTTAAAATTTTGATATTTGTACTATTTAAGTGATTAAAAACTTGAATTGAAAGAGAATTTTACAGTCTTTCAATTGATAAAATTAAAAATAACAAATCCTGAAAATACTAAAAACTTTGTTGCTAACGTGTTATTTGTTATTTTTTCTTGTGGTAAAGAATTTCAATCAGAATGAATAATTTGTCTGATTTTGTCTACTTATTTTTGTATTATTCTAATAGATTATTAATAATATGATTATGAAAATGCAAATAGAAAAATATAGATGTAATTCAAAAAAGGTTCTTTTAAAAGTGAACGTCTCCTTAATATATGCCATGGTCTTAACTTTGTTGTACATTCTACAATGATAGCTCATAGAAAAACTTTCAGATCAATCCACAAGTCTTTTGATATGTTTGAATCAGAATTGAATCGTCATTGACAAGTCTTAAGTTAAATTAAGATTCTATAAAACTGTTTCCAGCCATCAACATCTCATGATAATGGTAAAAAATGGCTATCTAATTTCAAATCTGATATGATTTATTTTGTCTAGAAGGTTCAACTGTTCATTTAAGGTTTATTTCTTTTCTTTTTTTTTTAAATTTGTACACACCATGGCCTAAAATTACACTCTTTTGAATTTAAAATGCTTAGTGAAAATCTGGTTTTGGTAGAAATCTGAAAGGAACAAGACATTTTTACATAAACATTTTGAATTCAGATTCTGCAGGAAAAAGATTGTTTTCATTGCATAACCAGTATTATTATCACAGTAATGGATCACATACAGTGAAATATTTCTGAAGTGATGGAAAACATGTCAAAACTGTACTCTGTTGACAGTGAATATTATTTAGTAAATTCTGTGTAATTTAAACATAATCATCAGTCAGGAAAGGTGTTTGTTTTAGACACATTTCACTGTAGTTACAATGAATACATGCATTTTAGGTGACCACATCTGTTCAGTTGTGTATGATGTAAAATGTTGGTAAATAAAATTAAAGATGACAATAAATCTATGTCTAATTGTGTTTATGGAAATAATTACCAAATTTATTGATACCAGGTTTAAAAATTTTAGGAGTTATGGTCCTTGATTGTTTGAAAAATGGTGCTTGATAATATTTCTAAGGGGCCTCATTGGTAGTGTGACCTAAGTAGTTGAACTACTGTATCACTAACCTGTCAACACAGGGTGTGAGTTCAAATTCAGCATGTGGTAGGTGTGCTCAACTCTTATTTTATTTCTCCGGGCACTACAGCTTCCTCCACCAAAAAAAAAAAATGGATGCCATGAAATAGCACACTAGTGCAGAAAGTGGCATTAAACACCAATTAATCAATCAATCAATAAAGTGTCTATGTGTCAAGTTGAGAAACATTTACCATTTCTTTTCAAATAGTATGTTGTTTCTGATGACAAGTAGTATGTTGTTTCTGCTGACATGTTGTTTCTGATGACAAATAGTATGTTGTTTCTGGTGACAAGTAGTATGTTGTTTCTGATGACAAATAGTATGTTGTTTCTGATGACAAGTAGTATGTTGTTTCTGGTGACAAATAGTATGTTGTTTCTGGTGATAAATAGTATGTTGTTTCTGATGACAAATAGTATGTTGTTTCTGATGACAAATAGTATGTTGTTTCTGGTGACAAATAATATGTTGTTTCTGATGACTAGTAGTATGTTGTTTCTGATGACAAATAGTATGTTGTTTCTGATGACAAGTAGTATGTTGTTTCTGATGACAAATAGTATGTTGTTTCTGATGACAAGTAGTATGTTGTTTCTGATGACAAATAGTATGTTGTTTCTGATGACATGTTGTTTCTGATGACAAATAGTATGTTGTTTCTGATGACAAATAGTATGTTGTGTCTGATGACATGTTGTTTCTGATGACAAATAGTATGTTGTTTCTGATGACAAATAGTATGTTGTTTCTGATGACAAGTAGTATGTTGTTTCTGGTGACAAATAGTATGTTGTTTCTGATGACAAATAGTATGTTGTTTCTGATGACAAATAGTATGTTGTTTCTGATGACAAATAGTATGTTGTTTCTGGTGACAAATAGTATGTTGTTTCTGATGACTAGTAGTATGTTGTTTCTGATAACAAACAGTATGTTGTTTCTGATGACATGTTGTTTCTGATGACAAGAAGTATGTTGTTTCTGATGACAAATAGTATGTTGTTTCTGATGACAAGTAGTATGTTGTTTCTGATGACAAATAGTATGTTGTTTCTGATGACATGTTGTTTCTGATGACAAATAGTATGTTGTTTCTGATGACAAATAGTATGTTGTGTCTGATGACATGTTGTTTCTGATGACAAATAGTATGTTGTTTCTGATGACAAATAGTATGTTGTTTCTGATGACAAGTAGTATGTTGTTTCTGGTGACAAATAGTATGTTGTTTCTGATGACAAATAGTATGTTGTTTCTGATGACAAATAGTATGTTGTTTCTGGTGACAAATAGTATGTTGTTTCTGATGACAAATAGTATGTTGTTTCTGATGACAAATAGTATGTTGTTTCTGATGACAAATAGTATGTTGTTTCTGATGTGACAAATAGTATGTTGTTTCTGATGACAAATAGTATGTTGTTTCTGATAACAAACAGTATGTTGTTTCTGATGACAAACAGTATGTTGTTTCTGATGACAAATAGTATGTTGTTTCTGATGACAAATAGTATGTTGTTTCTGATGACAAATAGTATGTTGTTTCTGATGACAAGTAGTATGTTGTTTCTGATGACAAATAGTATGTTGTTTCTGATGACAAATAGTATGTTGTTTCTGATGACAAATAGTATGTTGTTTCTGATGACAAGTAGTATGTTGTTTCTGATGACAAATAGTATGTTGTTTCTGATGACATGTTGTTTCTGATGACAAATAGTATGTTGTTTCTGATGACAAATAGTATGTTGTTTCTGATGACAAATAGTATGTTGTTTCTGATGACAAATAGTATGTTGTTTCTGATGACAAGTAGTATGTTGTTTCTGGTGACAAATAGTATGTTGTTTCTTGTTTCTGACAAGTAGTATGTTGTTTCTGATGACAAATAGTATGTTGTTTCTGATGACATGTTGTTTCTGATGACAAATAGTATGTTGTTTCTGATGACATGTTGTTTCTGATGACAAATAGTATGTTGTTTCTGATGACAAATAGTGTGTTGTTTCTGATGACAAATAGTATGTTGTTTCTGATGACAAATAGTATGTTGTTTCTGATGACAAATAGTATGTTGTTTCTGATGACAAATAGTATGTTGTTTCTGATGACAAATAGTATGTTGTTTCTGATGACAAATAGTATGTTGTTTCTGATGACAAATAGTATGTTGTTTCTGATGACAAATAGTATGTTGTTTCTGATGACAAATAGTATGTTGTTTCTGATGACAAATAGTATGTTGTTTCTGATGACAAATAGTATGTTGTTTCTGATGACAAATAGTATGTTGTTTCTGATGACAAATAGTATGTTGTTTCTGATGACAAATAGTATGTTGTTTCTGACAAATAGTATGTTGTTTCTGATGACAAATAGTATGTTGTTTCTGATGACAAATAGTATGTTGTTTCTGATGACAAATAGTATGTTGTTTCTGATGACAAATAGTGTGTTGTTTCTGATGACAAATAGTATGTTGTTTCTGATGACAAATAGTATGTTGTTTCTGATGACAAATAGTATGTTGTTTCTGATGACAAATAGTATGTTGTTTCTGATGACAAATAGTATGTTGTTTCTGATGTTATGTTGTTTCTGATGACAAATAGTATGTTGTTTCTGATGTAGTATGTTGTTTCTGATGACAAATAGTATGTTTCTGATGACAAATAGTATGTTGTTTCTGATGACAAATAGTATGTTGTTTCTGATGACAAATAGTAGTATGTTGTTTCTGATGACAAATAGTATGTTGTTTCTGGTGACAAATAGTATGTTGTTTCTGATGACAAATAGTATGTTGTTTCTGATGACAAAAAGTATGTTGTTTCTGATGACAAGTAGTATGTTGTTTCTGATGACAAATAGTATGTTGTTTCTGGCGACAAATAGTATGTTGTTTCTGATGACAAGTAGTATGTTGTTTCTGATGACAAATAGTATGTTGTTTCTGGTGACAAATAGTATGTTGTTTCTGATGACAAGTAGTATGTTGTTTCTGATGACAAATAGTATGTTGTTTCTGATTACAAGTAGTATGTTGTTTCTGATGACAAATAGTATGTTGTTTTGGTGACAAATAGTATGTTGTTTCTGATGACAAATAGTATGTTGTTTCTGATGACAAAACGTATATTGTTTCTGATGACAAGTAGTATGTTGTTTCTGATGACAAATAATAGTATGTTGTTTCTGATGACAAATAGTATGTTGTTTCTGATGACAAATAGTATGTTGTTTCTGATGACATGTTGTTTCTGATAACAAATAGTATGTTGTTTCTGATGACAAATAGTATGTTGTTTCTGATGACAAAAAGTATGTTGTTTCTGATGACAAGTAGTATGTTGTTTCTGATGACAAAACGTATGTTGTTTCTGATGACAAGTAGTATGTTGTTTCTGATGACAAATAGTATGTTATTTCTGATTACAAGTAGTATGTTGTTTCTGATGACAAATAGTATGTTGTTTCTGATGACAAATAGTATGTTGTTTCTGATGACAAATAGTATGTTGTTTCTGATGACAAATAGTATGTTGTTTCTTATGACAAATTGGGTGTTGTTTGATTTTGACAATTTCCACATGTTGTAATTGTTAAGTTTTCTGCTTAAGTTAGTTTGATAGGAAGTTGCATTACTATCAGTATATATATGTTTGACTATTTTGAGGCCCTGTCCCCTTGGTCATGGTCCAGCCACTTTGAATTAACTAGAAATTTTCAATGTCAAGTTTTCTGCTGAAGTTAGTTTGATAAGAACTACTTGTGATAGATCATTGATATTTTATATGAAGTTGCATTACTATCAGTACATATCAGTTTGACGACTTTTTTGAGGCCTGGCCCGTGTCATGGTTCAGTGACTTTGAATTAATAAGCAATTTTCAATGTTAAAGGGGCATTAGCTTCGAGATATGATTTTTTTTTGTTCAATCATGAATGAAAGTGATAAAGTGAAATAATAATTCACTTTTAACAACCAATTTGGATCAATTTTGTCAAAATAATCTAAGAAATGTTACTGATGAATTATTCACTTGCAAGTGAATAATTTCGACCTCATTGAATCCTTATTCATGTGACCTTTAATTTAACCCCTTAGCTGGAGATGGGTTACGCATGTATTCAGCTATTAAAAGGAAAAGAATGACAACATTGAAAGTGAAACAAAGATGAACCATTTGGTTGACTGATTCAATTCACAAATAAACGGAGAATGTGTCCCCATGGACACAGATGATGCCCCCGCTTGCATACAACATTATAAAGGGACATAACTCAAGAACAATAAAAATGACGCTACCCAAATTGTACTTGATCTGAGTTTTGTGGTAATAAGTATTGTGTATAGGTTTCATAATGTTTGGTTGGGGCAAACTTAAGTTGCAGAATGGAAACTAAAAATTTTGCAATTTTTCCATTTATAAAAGGGCATAACTCTAGAATGGTTAAAGTGACACTACCAATTTTAGGAAATTTTGCAGTTTTTATACGACCGCAAAAAAATTTTGTGGTCGTATATTGGTATGATGTTGGCATTGTCGTCGTCCGGCATCGTTGTCGTTGTCATCTGAAGACACATTGGTTTTCGCACTCTTACTTTAGTTTAAATGAATGGATCTCTATGAAATTTTACCATAAGGTTCAATACCACAAAAGGAAGGTTGGGATTGATTTTGGGGATTATGGTACCAATAGTTAAGGAATTAGGGGCCAAAAATAAGCATTATTGTAACTTCCAGACATTATTTGTGTGTTAGTGTATGGATCTCTCCGACATTGTACCACAAGGTTCCATATCACAAAGGGAATGCTGGGATTGATTTTGGGGGTAATTGCCTCCAAATTTTAGGAATTAGGGGGCAAAAAACAAGCATTTTTTTTAGTTTCATGACAATAACTTGTGTGTAAGTGTATGGATCTTTCTGAAATTGTACTACAAGGTTCCATATCACAAAGGGAAAGCTGGAATTGAGTTTGGGGGTAATTGCCCAAAACGTTTAGGAATAAGGGGCCAAAAATAAGCGTTTTTCTAGTTTCCAGACAATAACTTGTGTTCAAGTGTATGGATCTCTTTGAAATTGTACTGCAAGGTACCATACCACAAAGGGAAGGCTGGGATTGATTTTGGGGGTAATTGCCTACAAATTTAAGGAATTAGGGGCAAAAAACAAGCATTTTTCTAGTTTCAGGACAATAACTTGTGTGTTAGTGTATGGATCTTTATGAAATTGCACTACAAGGTTCCATATCAGAAAGGGAAAGCTGGGTTTGAGTTTGGGGGTAATTGCCCTAAACGTTTAGGAATTTGGGGCCAAAAAACAAGCATTTTTCTAGTTCCCAGACAATAACTTGTGTTCAAGTGTATGGATCTCTCTGAAATTGTACTGCAAGGTACCATACCACAAAGGGAAGACTGGGATTGAGTTTGGGGGGTGATGAATCATAAAGGGGTGCAAAAAATTTGAGGGGGGATTTTTTTTTCATTTTTTTTCTTCAAAATTTTCCATTTTAAATTGATCATTTCTGATTTATATATAAAAGCAAATAATAATGATATGATTTGAATAGGTAAATTAAAAATTTTTAAGTTCTTAGACCACATTCATTCTGTGTCAGAAACCTATGCTGTGTCAAATATTTAATCACAATCCAAATTCAGTGCTGTATCAAGCTTGAATGTTGTGTCCATACTTGCCCCAACTGTTCAGGGTTCGACCTCTGCGGTCGTATCAAGCTGCGCCCAGCGGAGCATTTTTATTGGTTATTATCTTGAATATTATTATAGATAGAGATAAACTGTAAGCAGCAATAATGTTAAGCAAAGTAAGAACTACAAATAAATCAAACATGACCAAAATGGTCAATTGACCCCATAAGGAGTAATTGCCCTTTAAGGTCAATTTTTAACAATTTTTCGTAAATTTTTGTTATCTTTTACAAAAGTCTTCTCCTCTGAAACAACTGAGACAAATTTAACCAAACTTGGCCACAATCATCATTAGGGTATCTAGTTTAAAAAATATGTTTGATGACCCTGCCTGCAAACCAACATGGCAGACATGTGTATAAGTTTCATAACATTTGGTTGAGGCAAACTTAAGTCGGAGAACGGAAACTAAAAATTTTGCAATTTTTCCATTTATAAAAGGGCATAACTCTAGAACGGTTAAAGTGACGCTATCAAAATTCAAACTCGATCTGTATTTTGTGGTAATAAGCATTGTGTATAAGTTTCATAGCATTTGGTTGAGGCAACTTAAGTTAGAGAACTGAAACTAAAAATTTTGCATTTTTTTCCATTTATAAGGGGCATAACTGGAGAATGGTAAAAATGATCCCAACAAAATTCAAACTTGATCTGTGTTTTGTGATAATAAGCATTGTGTACAAGTTTCATAACATTTGGTTGAGGCAAACTCAAGTGAGAGAACAGAAACTAAAAATTTTGTAATTTTTCCATTGATAAAGGGGCATTACTCTAGAACGGTTAGAGTGACGCTACCAAAATTCAACCTTGATCTGTATTTTGTGGTAACAAGCATTGTGTACAAGTTTCATAACATTTGGTTGAGGGAAACTCAAGTTAGAGAACGGAAACCAATTTTGGGACGTACGGACGTACGTACAGACTGACAAGGGTAAAACTTAATGCCCCCTCAGCCAAGGCGGGGGCATAAAAATCATTCTTATACAGGTAAAAACGATAATAAACATACTTTTTAACCTACAATATGAATTCAAACAGACCTAGAAAAATCCAATTGCATGTGGTTGCTATCTATTTATTGTCCCCTGTGTAACGCGTTGCAGTGACATGTAGAAATACCGGTCATCTGTCTGTCCGTCCCTCCGATCTTAAAAATCAGTGCAGATCAATTATTTTTAAAAGACTTATGCCCCTTGGAAACATTAATTATATGGAAAATTGCATCTTTAGCGCTCTCATGTGTACAATTCTTGCCAGATTTTTATGAAACTTATATCATAGGTTTATATTACCGGTAGCAATGTTTTGGACGAGTTTTGGAAATCAGTGCTGATCAATTATTTTCAAAAGAGTTATGCCCCTTACAAACATTAATTATATTGAAAATTGTATTGTTAGTGCTCTCATGTGTACAATTCTTGCCAGATTTTTATGAAACTTATATCATAGTTTTATATCGGCAATGCCTTTGATGAGTTTGAAAATCAGTGTGGGTCAATAATTTTTAAAAGAGTTATGCCCCTTTGGAAACATTAATTATATGGAAAATTGCCTTATGAGCACTCTAATGTGTACAATTCTTGCCCAATTTTTCAGAAATTTATATTATAGGTTTATATCATCAATGTTTTTGATGAGTCAGAAAATCAGCGCGATCAAATATTTTTAAAAGTGTAATGCCCCTTGGAAATATTGATTATATGGAAAATTGCATTGTTGGCGCTCCCATGTGTACAATTCTTGCCAGAATTTTATGAAACTTATATCATAGATTTATATCAGCAATGTCTTTGACACTTTTGAAAATAAGTGCTGATCAAATATTTTTAACAAGTTATTCCCCTTGGAAAATTTAATTATAACGGATATTGCATTGCATTTGCTCTGAAGCCCTCGTTTCTCCAAGATATTTATAAATTGTTTTAAAAAACAAACAAAAAAA
This sequence comes from Mytilus coruscus, assembly GCA_017311375.1. Lineage (NCBI taxonomy): Eukaryota > Metazoa > Mollusca > Bivalvia > Mytilida > Mytilidae > Mytilus > Mytilus coruscus. Next base: position 76,715,296 of record CM029600.1, on the reverse strand, counting down.
AGTTAAATTTTTAGTTATTGCTCTTGCACCTTGAATAGATAAAATATGTGCAACTTGGGGACATTGGAACTCTGTTCTTTTATATTTATGTTTATATTGGGTTTTATAACCGTCTGCAGTTTTCAGAGGTCATCTCAATGGTTAATTAGATGAGGTCGAGACAAAAATACACAACAAATTTTGATACATATTATCGAGTCTATGCATTGTTAATTGTTTATTTTAGACTTTTTGTAATTTGGATATACGTTTTAGTATGTTATAAATCAAATATGAGAATTTGAATCAAATCGGTGAACAAGAAAGTGACAGCTAATGCCCCTTTAAGTTTTCTGCTTAAGTTAGTTTGATAGGATCTACTTGTGATAAATCAATGATATTTTGTATGAAGTCACATTTAATACTATCAATACATATCAGTTTGACAACTATTTTGAGGCCCTTACCCTAGGCCCTGGTTTAGTGACTTGCAATTAATATCAGTTTGACGACTATTTCAAGGCCCTGCCCCCTAGGTCATGGTCAAGTGACTATCAATCAATTACCGGTAACAATTTTCAACGTTAAAAGTTTTCTGATTAAGTTAGTTTGATAGGAACTACTTACAATAGACAACTTCTATAAAGTTACATTGCTGTCTGTATATCTCCATTTGTCAACCATTTCTAGCCCCTACCCACTAGTTGTTCCAGTGACTTTGAATTAATTAGCAATGTTGCTGTTCATCAGATTGTCTTTTTCTGAATTTTATGCTAACAGGCGAGACATATCTGTGTGTCAAAGTTTATTTGTCATTTTGACAGCATCTTGCTTTTCAATTATTCAAAATCAAAATGTGTTTTTCTCGCCAGTGATGAAAGTCACAGTATGTGAAACATAGGGATTACTATTCGGCAGCAGTGTAAACTATTTGTTAAAACTTTTATATTTCAAAAGGTAAAAGACCTAGATGCTTTATACTTTGTATACAGATACCTTATGATACAAAGTTTGTCTGTAATATGTCCATTGTCCTTGACCTCATTATCATGGTTCAGCAACTGCTTGAAAATAAAATTATTGTTTTTTTGTCATGTGAAAATCTCACTTATTATGAGTAATAGGATAACAGTATTTGGTATATGTGTTCCTTGCAACTTCTGCATGTCCGTCAGACAGGGTTCACCTGACCTCAACCTCATTTCATGGATCAGTGATCAAGGTTTAAGCTACGTGTTTAGGTCCGTTTCTCAGATACTATAAGCAGTAGGTCAACTACATGTAGTGTATGGAATTATTGTAAGGGATACATGTCAGTCTGGCAAAAGTTTAATCTCACCTTGACCTCATTTTCATGGCTCATTGGTCAATGTTAAGTTTTTGTGTTTTGATCTGTTTTTCAATTACCATAAGCAATAGGTCAACTGTAGTCGGTGCATGGAATAATTGTAAGGTGTACATTTCTGTCTGGCAGGATTTATCTGACCTTGACCTCATTGTCATGGATCTTTAAGTTTATGTGATACTTGTAGTAAAACCTTTACCTTGTAAGGACTTTCAACATAAAATCAATGGTCATAAAAGCAGGCAAGACATTTCAGTGTGTGCAATCTTGTTTTGCTTGGATCATTTGTCATTAAAGTCAAGTTACAGTCATATGGGCTATGTCACAGATTTTGGTAAAATTTTGCATACAACTTTGGCTCGTTGAACTAGAACTGAAAATCGAAAAAATATTGCACTTATCTCTTTTATCATCTGAAATATTACTGATTGAATTCTTTCAAAATAGGTGAACGTTTGTATAGAAAGCACATAAAATCGGCCTAGGACTAAATATCATTGATACTGGTATACAGCAAAATCTTCTTGTTGACATCTACCATGATATATAGTGGAGAGAGATAAACTTAAATCTTAAATAACTAATGTGAAAAAAGAACACAAAAATAAAAGAATGGCATTTTATTTAATATTGTAAAATATAAACATACATATTATCACATGTAAAATCCAATATTCTAAATAAACTTTCCATTAAAAAAAAACACCCAATGGAACAGTGTAATTCAATCAAAATCTCTAGTCAATAGATTTTTAGAAAGCATGAAAGTTACAGTTATAATCAGACTGTTGTATAGCTTTTTTTCCCCAAAATATATCTGATATATGATTGATTATTGAATAATGACAACAACAAAAAAGGACAATATTATTGCAATGGTCATTTACAGAGGTTGTGTTCCATAATATTATCTACATTTCCCAATTAGATGCTATTGGCTATTATAAGATTTTATTTTCTTAACATAATAACTGTTTGATGAATACTTAATTTTGTAACACAGTCATAGTTTGATGGTAATCATGGTAATTGATCAATAGTTTATTTGTATTTCAGGGATAATGAAATTTCAAGGGTGGTAGGGAATTAAAAAAAGCATGAGAGCATTATAATTACTTTTCTTTTCAAAAAAGCGCAAAAAAATCTGCAGTTTCGTAAACCCACAAATTAAAAACCCTTGCCGTAATTAGATAAGTTTTTTATGATTGAATAAACAAATATTTGATAAAACAAAGTACAACTGACTTAGATCAAAGTGAAAATATAAATGACAATACCAATGTTGAGAGACTGGATATGTTATAGTGAATAGATTCATGAATTACAGGATAACAAATATGAATACTGCAAATTTTGTTTTCTTTTTTTTAAGATGATCTATCATTGCGATCATTTAAGATGGGGAAAGCTTTCCCACAAATGAAAAATCCCATTTTTTGATAGCACATTATCTTATCATTGTTCAACTATTGCAAAAATAATTATAATGGTATAATAACTAATACACTAAAAAAAAACTGAGCTTTTTTAGCCTTTTACCATTGTTACAAAGGTTTGAGACCCTCAAATACTATGACTAGTTCTAAACAAAATGAATAACAAATATGATATGACTATGTTAAAATTCAATTGAACTACCAAACTTCAACAAAAGACAAATAAATAATTGAGGGTACAATGAGGTATATATCAAATGTGACACAAAAATACAAACAAACATCTAGATGTCAACATAATGTTTCCAAGTGTCTATACATTACATAACCTCTAAGCACATGCAGTCCAGAAAAGTTATGAATACATTTATTCTCAAACTGTTTGGACTAGCAAGATGTAGTGCTCAGCATACAATTGTGTAGACACATATCTTTTGTTGTCTATGGATTTCAAGATGTCTTTTAGTTTCTGGTGATGTCAGGTTGCTGTCTCAATGATGTATACACTACATCTTCTTTATTCATAAATAAGCATACAAAATAAATCTGCTCGAAAATCTACATATAAATCATTTCACTTAAAAAACAGATGAATTCTTTGAAATTATCCCCTGTATTTCAATAGAATTATTTAACAAAAGATCACCAAAATCATCCTGGTTAACTCTGAATCGCTCTATATATGAACTTAAAAAGAAGAAACTTGTATGTGTTGTTATTTCTTTAACCAAATCTCTTGTTATTTTACTCCATGTCCTCAACTGCTGAGAGATGTCTCTCATAAATGAATAAATAAATCTGACCACTATTTCAATCAGATTAACATTCATCTAATAATATACTGTAGTACTTCATATATTTTATATAAAGTAGTAGAGAATTGATAAGAAGTAGTGGATTCGTAAACGATAATCAACGAGCGACTAAACGAGCGACTTTAGTCGCGAGTTGATTATCATTTAGGAATCCACTACTTCTTATCAATTCTCTAGCTTAACCCATTTCTAGTACAACAACTATCTGTTTTATGATTTGACAATGAATCAACGAAATTTCATGAAAATAATTTCGTATTTTATCTTTTTTATTCTATAATAGCTGGAAATGATTAGATCACATTTGTATTAAAGTTAACATAAGTTCAATTTAACTTAAATGGGTTGTAATTTCCCCTTTTTAATTCCAGATTTTATATTTGTAATTAAATATTTTATTTAATGGTTAATCATTACAAATTATATAAATTAAATAGATTTTGGTATTTATGATTTATTCAAAAAGACATATAATTAATATACAGAATTTATTTATCTTTTTTTTTGGAAAGTAACAAAAATTTAATTACCAAAAATTAGAAACCGTTAATATTCAGATATGACCGTGCGAGGGCTGTAAAGTCAGTGAAGGTCGTGAAAAACTTCCATTTATTTGTCTGTACAAGAAATATACAATGGTGAAAAATATTTAGTCATACAAAGTCTAATATACAAATAAAGTGTAAATGCCTCAATACAACCATTTCATTAAGCTCCAGTTGATGATGAAGTAAATAAAACTATTGGTTTTATTTGAACAAGTATTCATAAATTTTGTGTAAACTGTTTCCCTTTCAATATGTTTAGATTATTTTAACGTTATTACATTTGGCATCCATCGTCAATCAGTCAATAAACTAGTATTATTTGTGGTACGCGTTGTGAATCCCAAGCAGAATTGCTCTTGATACAAATGTACAATATATAATAATGTCAATTTTCAAGTTTTACATGCAAGCTGTTCATAGCCGTGATCGTCTAGTCGTTAGCACCAAAAGAAATGACTGTGAAATTAACAGTGCCAAGTTCAAACCTAGTAGCCGGAATGAATTTTTGTATTGTAGTTTTTTTCTCGACCAAAATATTGTTTTAATCTTAGAGGTATTATATATTTCATTTTTCATATATAAAGTTGATGATTTTGTTTCTGGTTTTACATTCAAAGAAGTAGTTCGACAGTCGTAGCTCATCAAACTTTATTCAAATTAGAGTCCGTTCAATGTTGATGTATATTTGGACCATTTATAAGCAAACAAAGAAAAACATATTGATAGTATGATATCATTTTAATCCTAAAACCAAAAGTAAGCATTTGCTATGATGAAAAGGAAAAGTCCTTTAACGTTATAAGTGACAAGTGTAATGTGTATATGGATGTTTATTTTATCAAGGAATTGTACTAATAAGTAATATATACAATTCCTTGATTCTATAGTGTTTATATATTGTATTAGATAACAAAAAGACAAAAGGACAGTTAATTGACAGGTATTGACAGCACTCATGGTCTAGTGGTATCATGCATAGACTGCAGACTTTACGGACAAAAATACGCGCGAGTTCGAACCTTTCATTTGTCACTGTTTTTGAGAGGATAGCATATAGCAAGTTAAAAGTTTAAAGTTATGATATAAGTCATCTTAAGTTAATACTGTGGTCAGTGGATTCTTAAAAAATAATCCACTGTAAGAACAATAGACTGACGTCAGAGAAATGGGTTAATGTTCAAATACATATAAAAATGTAGATACATGGTGTATTAATGGTTTATAGGATAGAGAACCAAATGTTTTTAGGTGCACTTCACACTAAAATATATTCAAATAGCCTCATTGGTTCATTAACACATTCAATCTTCTTTTGGCATTGAGAATCACAAAAAGAAATCTCCATAGAATCTCATCAGCCCAGTAATACTCGTTTGAGCTTGGCTTTAGCTGTATCCTCGTCATCTGTGTCAGTGTCACTGTTGGGTACATATGGTGAAGTTCGACACTTTGGTGAGCACAGATACTGAAGTAACGGAAGTCTGTACTTTCCACAAAAGTCAACAAATTTCACATTTTCCACTCTAGAAGCAAAGTATACACCTGAAAGAGTGAGGATAACAATTTGTAAATATTAAAACATACAAGTAAATAATTATAGTTCAAGTATCAAATTATTCATAGCTAAAAGTATACACATAATAACTTCATGCTTGATAGCAACTGCCTGACGGTCTGGAATCTTTGACAGTAACTTATATGTTACGCATGATATATCAAGGTTTGATAGTGGTTGGTTGCTCTGTTAAATTAATTTCTAGACTCTGAACGATTTAAATGTTGACATATAATGATATGGACTCTTGTTTCTCATCATTGAATAATGTGTGTTGACCTTTAAATGTTTATTTTGGATCCCGTGTTACTGTCTCCTAGACATTTATCCATAACCTCCTTTTATTCTTACAAATACCATCTGCAAGCATACAATTAACTTGCAATTTATGACTTGCTGGGGTATACTATAGGAGAGAAAATATACTAACATGACTATAGGAGAGAAAATATGTTAACATGACTAAATGAGAGAAAATATACTAATATGACTATAGGAGAGAAAATATACTAACATGACTATAGGAGAGAAAAAATTGCATTATGCTTGCTTTTCTTCCTGTTTCTTATGCACAAATTAGTTCTTCTCATGAACCATCTTTTGCCAGAAACATCTATTTACATACAAATGACAAACCTATCCTGTAAATTCATGAATCATTGTGTGCATTTATTATTGCGAATCCTTGACCTCTGGCAAAAATATGAAATCTAATTCGATTGCAAATGTTTTATGAATGAAAATCACTGCCGAAATTATGAATGCAAGTTTTTATAATTGCAAAATCTGATGCATCACATTTTTCACATTAATAAAAACATCGCAATAATTTCTGAATTTACAGTAAAAAAAAATCATACAGTAAAATTTTGTTGTACGAATCCTTTACCTTTACATTCAGGGTTAACACATCTTCGACAGGAATCCAGATAATGGAGTAGGTTTTTTGGCAGATCATTCTCAGAATATTTGACTTTATCAATCTTAATAACTCTAGCAGAAAATTCTAGCAGAGAAGGCACTTCATATGTTAAATCCTGAACGAATTTAACAACTAAAGGATTGTTTCGTAGACTTAATTCTATCAAATTAAGTGTTACTATTTCTGAAGGAAGGGTAGATAATTTGTTGTTGTGTAGACTCAGTGACTTCAGCTGATGTAGATTGACTAAGGTAGGTGGAAGACTTTGGAGTTGGTTATCACACAGTACTAGTGATGTCAGGTTGTATAGTTGTCCTATCTCGGCTGGAATGTCTGTAAGTCTGTTTCCACCTAGATAAAGGATTTCTAACCTGAAAAATAAATAAACTTGGTTACAATACAATACACTGGTTACTAAGTATTCAACATGTTCAAAACTTTTTTCTTTCAGTTTGTACCTTACAAATGAAAACTTTCATGTTAGAATTAAAAATTTAAATTAATAGAGAAATGTACTTGAGTAGTTTATGTGTATACATATACCAGTGTATACATATATTTCCAGAATTTCTTTGATGCATGGTGCTTCTTACAAACCAATGCTCCTTTCCTGATTTATGACATTGCTGAATGAGACTTCTGATCAGATTTTTACTTGCCCTGAGCCATTTACCATTTTTTTACGGTATACAGCTGTGTCATTGACTGTACTGTAAAGTGTTTTATCTTCGCCGAGTTTAAAAAGTTCACAATTTCTAGGGCCAACCTATTGGCAAGATTTATTTTCCTGTTCCTCTTGTCTTTGATTCTGATATCAAAGAAATATCCTACTTAACAGTATACTGTAGCTACATGTACATATACAACTTTAAAATTTAAACATGAGCAACACGATAGACGATAGGTGTCACTAATCATGGTCATGCCAATGGAAGAATTTGTTTGGGTCAACTGCAGGTGTTTCTCAATTATTAATTCTTTACGTAGTCTTACAAAATGTATCTGTTCCTCTTTTTCCTTTGGTCATGGTGTCTGTTTTCTCTGATTTATAGTTTTTTTAAATTGAACTTTAAGAATCTGCTTACCTCCCCTTTTTAAGATTTACATTACTAATTTATGATTTGTTTATTTTTATATAAAATTTGTTAAATTGTTTGTTTTTATTGACATGCCAGCGCCCCTGTTGTGGTCTTTGAGAAATAACTACTTATAGTCTTGAAAATTTGTATAGAAAGTACAAAATGTAATAAAAGTTGATAAACTGGAAAAAACTGGAAAGTTTTCACTTCTACTTTTATATACTTCTAGTTAATTTGTTATGACATTTCTGATGAGATCTCTTAGTCAAGATTACACTTGTATGTTGCCATAGGAACAGGTAAGTTGTAATTACAAAAGAAATAGACATGAACATAATCTTTTGTACATACATGTACATGACATAAGACATGTAAGACATCTACTTAAAATAAATCTTTTGTAGGCATACATGACATAAAACATCTACTTAACCTCACAATTGTCAATACACCTAATACAAGGTTATCTCATGTATCCCTGTAATACTCAGTTGCACATGTATCCTTACTTATACTTATTCAAACAATATCCTTTTCAACACAAAATTGTATTTCTACTACATGTACATTTTTTTGTACATGTGAACTAGGGTTTTCACTTACATGACAAAGACTAGTACATAATTATCATTTTCTGAACCGGCGAGCCCCAAGATGCATCAAAATTGTATCAGATGAGTCTGTTCATCATCTTTTCATAGTGAAAGAGTCAAATGAAAGTTTTAACATTAATCTAATTTTGATTTTTAATTAATTTTTAATTTGTTATAAAGACTTAAATACTAAATCAAGGCATTGCTATTTACTTTCTTCCCAATATTCCCACTGTTATGACTGTTGGAGGCCCCATTGTCAAAAATTAAGTTAATTGCTTTGTCAAGTAATTGACCCAGGTCTGCCCCATTCCCACCCACATTGATACTTTTAAGTACAGAATATATATTGTACTAGAGACATCTCTATAAATTGTATTTTTTTTTTAAATTAATGTGTTAAAAAAATCAACACTAAGCATTATTAAAACTAAATATACTAATTAAATTTGTTTTTACCTAGACATATCCCTAATCAATGATGTAATTGATGAAATGACATTGCCACCTAAATATAATGCTTTCAGTCGAGGTAGTTCAGTAAACTGTGGAGGTAACTCTGTAAATGAATTGGCAGAAAAGTTTAGCACCTCTAGAGATCGTAATTTACTAAAGTCCTTTGGTATAGTTTTACATTCTATGTCATTGTTCTTGGCTATCAAAGTCCTTAATTGTTTTAAATAAACCACAGCATCATCTAGTTTGTGACAATTGTTGCTACTTATATCCAAAGTAATCAGGTTAGCAAACACATTTATGGACTTAGGTAAAACTTCTATATTGTTATGGTGTAGGCTCAATGCCCTGATCGCCTTCGAACGTTCAAATAAATATTCTGGTATGGCTGTTAGGTCACCATATGACAAATCCTCTGCTCCATCACTTAAATATTCACTCTCAGAACAAGAAGTTGTTTCCGACAAATATTCAGCCATTTAATCTGTATCAACAGATTGAGATCTTTAGTCACTAAATATATTCCATATTCTGTATTTTTCTTTACTGTAAGTCGCAACGCACATGACACGAAAGTGAGGAGTGATGACTGATGTTTGTTCTAAATTGTGTCACCTGGTACAGCCTATTATTCAATAGTTCAACATTTCGGAAAATAACTTGAGGTGAAGGTCGTTTAGTATGAGCTTTGTCCATTTCTAGGCTGATTCCCAACGGAATCTAAACAGTATTGTTTTAAAAATAATAAAACAACCAATAATTTTGTGTATACGACACATGATTCAGTGGAAAATATAGATATTTTTTTTATGATAACGTAAGGGATATTTAGATTTTCGAAGATATAAGGGGGAAAAGGCGTGATGGAAGGTGATGAGAGTAAACATTCGAAAGAAGCTATTGAAGAGACCAGTTTAACCAATGCAAAGAAAGAAACCAAACAGACTGTAGAAAGTGAAAAGCAGGATGAAGAACTAGATTCATTATTAGACAGTATGAGTCGGCGATTAACATAATATTAAGAAACAAGATATTTTATTGAATCAAGAGGGCATAGATGATCATGGAGGGTGGAAGGGGTATCCTCCCCACATGACTATGTACAATAAAATTTTGTTTTTTGTAATAGTGTAAACAACAAAGAGTTAACTTCAATTAAAGCTAACGTTATGGTTACTCTAAAAACATGATTCCGGGAATAATGGTAAAAATTTCAGGCTCAATACACCTAATCGCTATTTATTCTATTCCAGATAAGTTCTAAAATTACACAACTGTTTCATCAAGTTGAAGCTATCTGGTAAACAATCTGTTTAAACAATGCACCATGCATGATACTTTTTAATGAGACCTGTTTAAAACATTGTAAATACTTCAAACAAAATATTTTTTTGACTATAATTTGAGTTTAGAAAAAATGGATCATAATCTATCAAAGTTTCCTATTGATCGCTTTCTTTTGGGGCCTCGGTGGCCGAGTGGTCTAAGTAGTTACTACTGTAATCACTAGCCAGTCAACACTGAGGTTGTGAGTTCGAACCCGCTCATGCGGGTGCACTCGACTCAATCTTAATTAACTAGGATTGTCAGTTTTCCTATCGGTCGGTGGTTTTCTCCGGCACTCGGCTTCCTCCACCAATAAAACTGGCCGCACGAATAGCCAAAGCGGTGCTTAAAAGTGGCGTTAAAACACCAAAATAATAAAATAATAGTATTGATCGCTCAGCTCATTACTGATGACCTTTGTTTTTTTCCCTGTTGACCCAAACAGGAAGTTGTCTAAATGACTGTTTTTTCCCGATTGGACTAAATAGCGATAAGGTGTATTGACACTAACCTTGCTAAATGTAGTGAAAAATAGGCGTTTGAAACTTGGCGATGAAGGCCATTCCTTCTCTCAATCGAGGGGCCTGTTATTTAAATGAGCAGATACTTTTTATATCAATAATCTATATATTTAATTTTACAAACAGTTAAGGTACAATAGATCTGCCCGATGTTATTTGTTCTGTGAAACATATCATGCATATTGATCCATCCAAATTGTGATTACTTAAAATAAAAAAAATTATGACAGCATTATATTTGAATAATGTATGTTAAAGGTAGCTATATAGATATAAGAAGATGTGGTATGAGTGCCAATGAGACAACTCTCCATCCAAGTCAAAATTTATAAATGTAAACCATTATAGGTCAAAGTACGGTCTTCAACACGGAGCCTAGGCTCACACCGAACAGTAAGCTATAAAGGGCCCCAAAATTTACTAGTGTAAAACCATTCAAACGGGAAAACCAACGGTCTAATCTATATAGAAACGAGAAACACTTATGAACCACATTAACAAACGACAACTACTGAACATCAGATTCCTGACTTAGGACAGGTGCAAACAAATGCAGCGGGTTTAAACATTTTAATATATATATTATACTCATTTGAACTTTGGTAGGTAGTTGTCTCATTGGCAATCATACCTCATCTCCTTATTTTTTTATATATGAGAGTAGGAATGCCCTTTACCGTCAGCTATCAAACGGTCATTTTCGGCTACCGTTAGCATCAAATTGGTTAAAATTTTATCTTGATTCATCAAAATATCCCTATTGTGATTCGTCAGAGGTCTCAAATAATTATCCGTTACCATTATTTTTGGAAAAAATTTAACGTGATTCGTCAAATTCAGTCTTTTTTTCATCGTCATAAAGATAATGTACATTTTATCGTCATGCACCATAAATAACTGTTAACGTCATTTGGTGAGATTTTTTACTGTTATTCTTCACAAAGGTATCCCCATAAGGACCCTCATAAATATATAGTTATGAAATAAAATTTCGAAGAATTCTTTTATTTATAAGTAAGATTTTACATTGTTTTTCATAGAATTTTCCAATTGCATATTTGAAGTTGAATTCAGTTTCGGTTTTATTACAAAACAAATAAATACATACATACGCATGCCTATTATTAAATAAAATCATTCACCTCAGAATATGTCTTTGTCTTTTTACCCTTGATTGTATCTTAATGTTATCCATGTTAATGGGAAAAAACTAACAAACTCCATTGATCAATAAAATACAGAATATTGCATTGAAGAACATTTTTTAAAAATAAATTCTCTTTTGCTGTCTCTTGATCATAAATAGCTTTTGTCCCTTGTTTTGTAAAATTGCGTGGAGATTTGATAAAGTTATAAAAAAAAAACTATAACCACAGACTGATTTTAAGCATGTATGTATTTATATAATTTTTTGTAAGAAAACTGAAAATGAAGTACATCTATAAAGTTGTCAAACCTCCATTGAATTTTACAAAGCTTTGACAGAAGCTTCTTCAAAATCAAGATATAGCACTCTAGGCTAAATTAAAAAAAAAAATGTACAAAGTTTTTTGTAATTAACATTGCATTTTTTACACTGACAGAAGCAGTTGCAGGCAAGACTCAGATTCCCTGGAACTCTATGTTTTTAGATAGAAACTGCATTTTGATTTCTCTCAATTCCTTTTGATCATGTTTATACAACTGATGAAGGTATAGTGAATGATGAAAGTTATTGTTTAAGTGAATCTAACTCAAACAGACTGAAGCAAACACAACAGAAAATTAATTGCCAAACGTTTTGATTAAACAACAAGCTTTTAAAAGTATATCTCACTTATTTTCAGAAACAGAAACAAATGCAGAGATGTTCAATTTTTTTTCAACATGAATAAGAATATGTTATATAAAAATAAGATGTGGTATGATTGCCAATGAGACAACTATCCACCAAAGTTCAAATGAAGTAGATGTAAGCAATTATAGGCAACCATATGGCCTTCAACAATGAGAAAAACCCATACCGTATAACCTACATTTTGAATTTTTGATATCTTCATGTTTGCATTCTGTTAAAATAAAGTTTGTATAATTATTAATTCATTTATAAATAGTGTATCCTATTTATTTTGAAATCAATTTTAAACTTTTTTTAGGTGCCTTGAAAGATTTTGATGAAATAAAGCCGAAAACAGCAACAAAAGACGACCAGAGTAGTGCAAAGAAAAATGATACCGTAAGCTATAAACCAATCACTTGATATGTTATATGTAAAGTAAATTTACATACCATAATGTTCTTGAACTTACTGACATCTCTATGTGACAAATCGCTGCATATATTAACATGGTTTTGTAAGTCTGCCCACCATCAATGTCTGTACATTGTATGTCAATGATTTTGAAGGTGTTCAGACATGCATAGACCAAATAATCTTTCTCTTGTGTGTTTATACTAGTTATTTCATATTTCCTTTTTATCATTTGGACTTTTATTTTTTATGCCCTCGCCATAGCGGAGGGGGCATTAAGGTTTACCCTTGACCTCCGTAATACGTCCCAAAATTGGTTTCCATTCTCTAACTTTAGTTTGCCTCAACCAAATGTTATGAAACTTATACACAATGCTTATAACCACAAAACTCAGATCAATGTTGAAATTAGGTAGTGTCACTTTTACTGTTCTGGAGCTATGCCCCTTTATAACCTTATATGCAAGCGGGGGCATCATCTGTGTCCCATGGACACATTCTCCATTTATTTTTTTGTTTTTTGTTTCAGTTTAGCAAACAAAAAAAAAGTTCAAAAGATAAAAATGAAATATGAAATAACAAATGAAAACACACAAGAGACAGATTAATTGGTCTAAAACATACAATGCTTGCTTGTATTTCAGGAACAATGTATGTAAAGTGGTCATGATGAAAAAGGATACAAACAAATTTATTTTTAGAAATCAAATGTAAAACATTAATTGGTCAATAAATTGATGTGTTTATAATATTTCATAATAAAAATGTTTTAAGGCATCACAGAAAACAGAAGCATCAGGGGACCCTTTGTCAGACATGTTTGCTGAGGAGTTCTCAGATGATATGGCAAAACAGTTTGAAGAGGCCATGAAAAGTATGGTTGGTGAAGATCCTGAATTAGTTCAACAAATTGAAAAACTAGCAGCTGCTGCTGGCAGTGCAGGTATTAATTTATTATTTTAATAATAGTGACAAGATTATAATGAAGACAACAATAAGGGGGAAGGGAATGTGGATATCAAGTAGCTGTGCAAAAATTCTCTATTGAAATTTAAGGTCTGATGATAAATAAATACAATGTACATTGGTAAAAAAAAACAATGAAATGAACCATGCACTTTAGTAATTAAAGATGAAAACCACATACCCTTTTGGGTGTTCAAGAATTAAACACATGGGGACATGGGAGGCACTGTTTTAATAGCCTGACCACCCTTAAAATAAAAAAAAATCATTTTATTATTCTTACAAAATTCTGAGGAAAATGCAACCACCCCTATTTAATTAATTTATGAGTGCCGCCCATTCCCCCATCCGATAAATCTTGGAACAGCACTTTCTGAATTTCTGGTCAAGAGGTTAGCAAGGGTGCACTTGCTGTTATTATTTTTTTTCTTTCATTAAATTGCCAGTAAGTCATGCAAGTACCTGGTATATACAGTTGTATATGGATAGGATTTTTTTTAGGGTGGGAATCAAAACAATGCAGTGGTGAATCTCAGTTGATATTTATGAGTCCATAGTGTATATTAAATATTGACTAAATACTCATACACTGGGACTTATCTTATGGAGGCATTTATTATAAACATGCAAAAAGAATGTCCAAAGAAATTTTTAGGTAGCCAATGAAAGCACTCCAGGTTTTAAGGTAACATATTCTAGGACAGAATACAGAATTTAATTTTCATGTGTAATTTGCCTTTTAATCATTTACCATGTAACTTGAGTTTTTCTCAGTGAAATCATGAGTTTTTAGCCTTAACTATTCAAAATCAAACACAATTTCAAAGTTAAGTAGATTTGAATTTTAATGTCCTTTTTTATATACTGGTATACAACTATATATTTTTAATACATACTTTGATGATCTTAGGTTTCTGTCCTATATCATAAGATGCTGTGAAACTGTCACCAAAATTTCATAAGCAAATACAATTCAAGTTTAGTTATGAATTTTTGCATTTTGTACTCTCTTGAGTTATGTTTAATTCCTGTTTGGTAATTTTTATGCCCCATACCATTAAGATATTTATTTGATAGTTTTATATGTGTTTTGTTGTTGTGATATATCCTTAATTAACCTCTATAAAAAATTGTTATTCCATCAGGCCCAATTGAGTGTTTGTTTATTTTACAAATTTTACCTTATCATGAAAAGATATAAATGCATAATCTATATATTTAAAATTATTTTGTTAGGTGATTCACAAGAAGCACAGCAAGAGTTTGCTAAAAATTTAGCACAAACCATGTCTAGTCTTGATGAAAATTCAGAAGAATTACAGGTATGTCGAAAATACCCTGAATAAATTGTATGTCTCATTGTTTTCCATAGAAGCTAGTAGCTCTCTATTAGTACACCTTATTGCTATTGTCTGCCATTACTGGCCATCAGAGATGTTCCCATAGAATTTTGATGAATAAAAGAAATGTGTGGCACAACAATGCAAAAGTAATTGTTGTATGATGTCAAAAGTTCAAGTGTCGCAAAATCTTGGGTCAAGTATAGCAGATTCCGAAATAGTGATAGGTCTATAACCGTCTATCTCAGAATTTTTGCTGTCTACTTTTTTTGTCAATTATAAAAGCTATCAATTGAAACTTCACTAAAGATGCAATGTCTGCTTTTACTTTCTAAATCAGCCTGTAATGTAAATGTTTTTGAAAAAACACAGATGTCTAAACTGTGTCCTTTCTTGTTTGTGAGAATTTTAAGTGGATGGATCTCATTGAATCTTAGGCTCAAACTTTGTCTGGCACTGAGGTGATGTAAAGTAGAAATATAGGTTTATTGTAGGAATAAACTGAAAAGTGTTTTATAAGTCTTCTTAACAGAAACAGGTCTGGTCTTGTTTGGAATTCACCATTGAGAAATCTTATAAGATGGAAATTGATAATAAATAATGACTACCAAATGTATACATTTTATGCTGCACTGAGGAAACCAAATTTAAAAAAAGTGTTTATTTGTAGAAATGTTAAAATATTGTTTCACTACAAGTTAACTTAATGAAGAAGGCTCTTTTACAACAACCAAGTCACAATGAAAAGGTTTTTTCTAGATTTAAAAGTCTATATCTAGGACAGGCATATAGTAGGAACTAATTCCAGTTCCAGAATAATAATTTCCACTGATTAGAAATATAATGATTGTTATTGTATTTTCCAAAGAATTAAAAAAGAGTCAACTGATGCTAATTTGAAATTTAAGCAGAACATCAAATTAATGTCCAGATATGAAGTGATCTTTATAATTACCATTTTGAAATTTCATGAATTTCATGTTTAGCTGATATTACAGGTCGTTTATCATCCCTTGACATGTTACATTTCACATGCTTAATCCACTTACAGGTTACTTTATCATGAAGCACCAAAGGCTTATTTTGCACTGCTTTTGATTTTTAATCATTGTTTGGATCTGAATTTTTTTCTATAACTTTTCATTTGATCAGAATTTTGCAATCATGTCAGTATTAAATTCAAATAGAATTTTACGCACACACTCTTAATTAATCCATTGATTAACATTTTTCAATGTACAACATATCCTCATAAAACTGAGGTAATAATATACCATTTTAATATTATGCAGGGTCAAATGTCAGAAGATGATTTGATGAAAGCCTTCACCAGCATGGGTATGGAAGATGGACAAGATGGCTTCATGCCCATGATGCAGGGAATGATGAAGTCATTGTTATCTAAAGAAATCTTATATCCATCTTTAAAGGAATTATCAAAAAAGGTATAATCTTGGGAGAAATTTAAACAAAAATTGTAAATAATTTAAAAGTACTGATTATCTTTATTTTCAGACCAACTCATTATTAACAAATTCTAAAACTTTAAAAATGGGAATAGCAAGTAGTGTTTTAATATCTTTGATATGTTGCAGCAGGGATCACCAAAGCTGTTTTTGCATCTACAAAGAGACTGCTCCAAATAAATACACATCCCACCAACCTGTTTGAGCATCTACCAGAAGACTGCCCCCAAATAAATAAAATGCTGTTCTTTCAGTGAATTCTACCTTTAGGATCATTCAGAAGGAACTGCATGATATATGGTTTTAAATTGTCAGTAAAAAAGAAAATCATCACCAAAACATGGATGCATAAGCTTTTATCCTCAGTTAAAAAAGTATTTAGGAGAATTAGCTATATCCCATTAAAACAAAACAGATATTCTTGTGCATTTTATTTTATTTCTATTAAACAAAACAAGATATTTAATGAGAGAAAACCAACATCTTGACATCAATAATTAATCTGAACATCTACTAAAACAGGTGATGGCATTCAATTGTAATCCAAATACATCTAGTTGAAATGATAAATTGGACAAAATGGTTGACTTTTTCAGTATCCCCACTGGTTAGATGAAAACAAAGATAAGACAGCTAAGGACCAGTTAGACAAGTATTTTCAGCAACAGAGGATTGTTGGTGAAATATGTGAAGAATTTGAAACAGAACAGCCCTCTGAAACAGATGAAAGGAAGAAATTACGATTTGAAAGAATCATAGATTTAATGCAACAGGTAAGATATCAGTTAATAAAAAAAATTACAATGATTTTTAGGGTTGGATATCAGAGATGTTGGCTTCTGAAAGGCAATTTATTGACTTTGTAGCTAACCTTTTTATAAACGTATTTTTCACTACCAAGAGGAATGCTATCATCATGAAAAGTATGTTTATGCATGTATATTTGGATTCAAATGCATTTGAGTAGAAAAAGGTTTTCAATTATTAACTGTGAGCTTTTGCTATTATTTGGCATCTGTTGTCTGTTTTATATAAAATATTTTGTAGAACAGTTGGACATATACTGAAAATTGGCAAAAAATATGGATAAGATTTAGATTACTGTAACTTCAGAAATTATTGCGATGTTTTTATTATTGCGAAAAATGCGACAGGGTTATAATCGCAATAATTTAAAGTCACATTTTGAAATTTTTTATATGAATTAAACAGAATTTTTCTCAAAATCGCAATAATAAATGCACGCAATAATTTCTGAATTTACAGTATTTGAAATGTTTCACAATGTTTATGTGCTATTGAACATCAAGGTCTGTTTTGTGATAATATTTAAGGTTTTGGATCAGGTTTAAATTTGATGAAGCACATGTTTGGTGTGAATAGACATAATAACACAATGTAATTTCACAAATACATTAAGATTTGAACTATCCAAAATATTGGTGAAGGATGGCCTAACTTGAATGTCTTGGTTCATTGGTTATTGTCAAGTCTATCAATGTTTCAGTATATACTGGTAAGGTAATTTCTTGATGGACAAAGTATGCATATGTAAACAATATTAATATACTGCATTTCTCAATTTTCATTTAACTGATTTTTTTATTTATATCAGATGCAAGATCTGGGACAGCCCCCAAAGGAAATAGTAGGAGATATGGTAAGTTTCCTGCTGTGTAGAAATGTCATATTCCTTTACAATTGCTCAATACAAAACTTACCTGATATAATATATGCATTGCTCATAAGTAACTGAACACTGTATCTTGCATCAACAGTGGCTGTGTATTAAGTAAGATTTCTACGGCTGTTTGATTTCTTTAATAGTAATATTGTAAGTGTTAGATTAACACTGAGGCTATAATGGAAATATTGTGTGTTTGACCACATGCTGCTGACCCAGAAAAATGTTGCAGATTCAAGTTAATTGTTTTCTGCAAACTGGTTTTTGACCTGTCAGTTAGTTTCTTTATATGGTTATCTTTAGAATTTTTCAAAGATAATTGTGTTAATTGGAAAATATTTCTAATTTTAATTTCCAAATCTGTGCATTGCATAGAAATACAATGTAAAGGACATACTTTGATGATGATGAATAGACTTATATGTCAATGTTATTATTATCAAAAAAACTTATGTATGATTATTTTACAGGCACCTGGTTTAGACTTTGATGAAAATGGTTTACCTAAATTACCAGGGACTCAACAGGGATGTTCTATCATGTGATTCAATAATATTCAAATAATGTGACAGCTGTGATATTGATCATGTAATACAAATATTCGAGCAGAAAGGTCAAGGAGGCATAGTTTTTGGTGGATATAAAAAGATTCCCAACTGAAGTTGGTAGTAATGCATTCTGGTTGTGATAAGCAGATTAAACGATCATACTGTTTTTCTATTCTTTAATGATGGTTTATAAAACTTATAAAGCATTTAAAAAAAAAGCATTTGAGGTTGGAAATGAGTTCCAAGCACACTTTGTAAATGTAATTATGTTGCATTTACTATTTATTATTTTAGATCCCCATGAATGAAAAATATTTGAAATATTTGTAGACAATTCATGTTTTTATTGTACTTTTTTAAGTCTTGAAGACTTACAATTTTAATTGAAAATGTGCAGAATTTCAAAAATAGGTGGTATCATATTGGGACACACGGTTCAACTTTATATTTAACAAAAGTATCCATTCTTGTTTTCAGTTTGGACCAAGTTACAAGTTGAAAATATTAATTTTTAAAGAGCAAAGTTTCTGATCCCAAGATGTAGGAAAATTATTCTTTATTTAAATTTCATGTTTCATATTTAATTAAGGGAAAATTCAAAGATTTGAAAAAATAAACTGATGTAACCTTCTTTTCTCTGAAATTTAGCAATGGAATTATTTTAAAGACATCCAATCAAATATAATGAAATTTTCCTGTATTGAAAGTCTGAGTTAAACAATTTGCCACTTTTATTTCAATAGAACTCACTTCATATAATAGTTTTCAACACAACAATATTTTTTTTTGTTTATTTTTAATTTTTAATGTTTAGAAGTTATATTTTTATTCTGTGTTTCTGCTTTTTTTATTGTGGGTAAACTTTTCAGTGGTTTTACTTTCTGAAATAAAGTTGAAAAATTAATCATTATGAAATCATGTTTATTAAATTTTCATGTAATTAAAATCATTGTTTTAAAGGTTTTTAGATCCATTGAGGACATCTTCGTAAATAATGCTGCACAATCTTGGGGTCCCCATAAATTATATCCCAACCAATGACTAAGGGTGAAATAATTACATTCCCCCAATGATACAGTATTACTGAATTGGATCATTAAATGTGGACATCATTAAATATCAATCCTAAAATTTAGTAGTTAGCTTTTTTTGTAAATTTTTTGATTCACTGTGATTTTTAACAGACTATAACATTTTTGAATATTACAAAGTGGCTTTATTCATGGAGTAGTAACTATCATGGATTTTGTTCTAAATCAAAATCATGAAATTTAACACACAACAAAATGCATATTTCTATTCATATGAAATGTTTTTAATGGAATTCACCTAAAAAAAATCCACAAACAAATATTTTTTTCATGAATTATTAAATTGAAATCCTTGAATAATGGTACTGTAATAGTGTTGTAATTTATACTGTAATTGCTATTTCTGCAGTCAAATTGCATTAACTGAATATTCATTTGTGATATACAGTTACTGATCGTATATTGTGTTTTTTTATGACATTGACAAGATGTTTTATTTATGACGTCAATAGAGAATACAGTTTCACAGATTTTTTTACATTGTCTGCTTCAAATCTAAAATTGATTATTTACCCAAAATATTTTATTTGGAACAGTTGTTAGAGTTGCGGTATAAACAGAATTCCTAAACATTGTCTGGAATTGTACAATTTATTTGTACTTGGCTTGAAACTGGATAAATGCTTGACATAGCCTTACATTCTACCAGTTTATAAGCCTTGTACAAAGAAATTTTATATTTTGCAATGTTTTTTTTTCTATATGTATGCCTGTCAAATATTGGCTTGTAGATTTAAAGTATTGTATGAATGTTCTACATATGAATTTGAAAAGAATGAAATTTGAATGAATGATAGTTGTTTAAACAGAGAGAACAAAATACTGGCATGGTTTATAAAAGATTTCATTATGTCTTGACTACACAGTTGAACAAATTGCCAAATGAAAACAATTTCAAATATTTATTTCATCTTTAAAGGAAGGAATTTTATTTTATGAAAATAATCATGTTTCTGAAAGTTTTAAGTTTTTGTTTTTAGTTTGAAACTATTTGTGTGAATTATTTATTAAACCGATACATTTTCTCATGTTAAAGTTATGGAATTCCAAAGTTATATAATTAGTTTAAGTGAATGTTGACATTTTGTAAATTGAGAACATGTGAGTAATTGTTGCCTGAATGAAAATATCAGGACATGATTGTATTGACTTATACATTCAATGTATGAATTAAAAGAAAAATGTTATTGATAATGATTAAAAGACTAAAAAATAAATATACAATCAACTTATATATTTATAATTTCTCTTCAATATATTTATCTTATAGAAAATGTTTTTGCCATTACCATATTTATCAAATTTATAGCTGTACTATAGGATTCCTGGATAAAATAGGTTAACTATGCACTGTCAAGCCTTCTGTTCTTCTCTTCTTATCAGACACACAAACTTTACTGATCAACATTTCAACAACTAAATCTAAGATCGAGTGGTGTAAATTGTTTAAAAGAACAACAGGAAAAGAGTAGGGACATTCAGTTTTAATATATGGCCCACTGTTATTTATATCATTAAACATGTCAACTAATATAAAAGAAAACTGACTTGTATATACATGTACAACTGTAGAAAAATAAAATTATTTGCATACAAATAAAAAAATAACTTCATTATGTTGCCTGTAACTGTATAGTTTTGTAAAATTGAAAACTATTCATTTTTTCAAATTTTTATGATAATTACATTTGGAAAATTTCAACTACAACTGACTGGCTACTAAATTTCATCTATATGCTTTTAAGCTACTTTGATTTGAATATGAGTGAAGAAGAAAAAAAACATGTTGGTTTTAATACCCTTATAATAAACACTCATTTAGTAGACCCTTTGTTAGCTTTCTCCTCTCTTTTAGATGAATTTTAGATTATTTTTTTAAACGAGAGGTTTCAGATTCCTTGTGAATTGTGGTTAATGTAAAATAGGTTTAAATAAGTATTAGCTAGAATTGTATCTGCTGATTAATCATATTGTATTATTATCAGGGATATCTGGAATAACATTGCTGATTTTAGAGACATTATAGAACTTATTGAAAAAGATGAAGTTGAACTGCAGTACATAATGAAAATTGACTAAGAAAAATACCTTGACATTTAGTTATGAAATTTTGTAACAGGTGTTTAAAAATTTGAATATGGTGATAGATTTGTAAGTAAGTAAGTAAGTTCAAATTACTTGGTTTGATTGATAAAAAAAAAGTGCTTCGGACACTCCAAATTTATAAACTGTTTCATTTTCCTGAACTAGACAAAGTTATCCAAAAAGTGCCCTATTATTTGCTGATGATCCTTTACATATCTTTTACCTCTCTTTTACACTGTTGAATGTTAAAAATGACAAAAAATGCAAAGGTATAGAAATTCCAAACTGCAGAAAAGAGAAGTTTTTACTTGTGAAAGAATGATTGATTGATTGGTGTTTTTATGCCACTTTCAGCATAATTGTGCTTCTTATGAAAGATGACACTACATTACCTGTATGAATCTTTACTAAAAGTTTTTAAATAATTTGATTTTTACATTGATAAGAACATATATGGTAATGAATAGTTTTCAGGTGTTGATAAGTGCCAATTAGGTTTGTGTACTTTTCGATATTTTGGGTGCTAAATGCTCTTCAACTTCATACTTCATTTTGACCTTTTTACTTTTTTTCATTCGAGCGTCACTGATGAGTCTTTTGTAGACGAAACGCAGAATAGGCATATATGAGTTTTGACACCGCCACATATCTGTCTATATGTATGTCCCAATTCAGGACCCTAATTTGTGGTTGTCTGATCTCATATTTTAATGTTTTTTGTTAATTGCGGAAACTCCCCCAAACAACGTGGGATCAACCTTCAAACTTCAGATTAATTATTCAGCGCTATGTTTTAATTCTTTAGTTCTTATCAAATTTGAAAATTGAAAGGAAAGCACTGTTTTCATGGACAAGTAATGGTTAGACAGTTACCGTAAGAAATAACACAAGCATTGGAAACTTACACAGCACAAAATATATCACTGAAAACTAAAGCAAAACTAACACGAACACCTTCATAGCAAATCTTGGGGTGTATTCAAACACACTCAAAGGGTAAGCAGTTGCTGTCCTCTTGTGACCATATTACTTGTGATAATAACATTTTTTTCATTATATTTACAATAAAATTTGATTCTTCAACATTTTTATGTAATTTCCTAGTGAGGAGTTCTAAATAAAGGCAACAGTAGTATACCACTATTCGAAATTCATAAATCTATTGAGAAAAAACAAATCAGGGTTACAAACTAAAACTGAGGGAAACACATCAAATATAAGAGGAGAACAAAGACACAACAGAAACACTAAAACGCAACACACACAGAAACGAACTATAAGATAACAATAGCCATTTTCCTGACTTGGTACAGGACATTTTAAGAAAAATGGTGGGTTGAACCTGGTTTTGTGGCTAGCCAAACCTCCCGCTTTAATGGCAATGTTAAATATAACACTAAAATGACAACATTACATGACAAGACTACAATACAAATAAATGGAAGAACATACAGGACAGAGAAACACACAAATAAACAATATAATAGAACATTACGACAAGCTAATAGTTATCAAAGGTGCCAGGCCTAAAGATGAAGAGCATTGATGACCCAAAATTCCAAAAAGTTGTGCCAAATACGGCTAGGTTATCTACGTTTTTGCCCATTTGTCATGATGATAAGTAAACAAATGTTCTCTTTAAACTGTTGAAAGGTATAACTAGATATAAAACTAAAATTCTGGCTTCTGAATCTATTGTGTCTCATAGCACTTTTTATAAGCTTTATATTTCAGAAGGTAAAGACCTGGATGCTTCATACCTTGTATGTAGAAACCTTATGTTACGAAGTTTCCGTCTAACATATGTTCATTGTCCTTGACCACATTTTCATGGTTCAGGGACTGCTTGAAAAAAACTTAATTGTGAGTAAAAGGATAACGATATTTCGTATATGGTTTCCATGCAAGATTTACATGTTTGTCAGACAGGGTTCACCTGACCTCAACCTCATTTCATGGATCAGTGATCAAGAGTAAGTTCAACCCAGTTTTTAGTGGGGTTAATGTTGCTCAGTCTTTAGTTTTCTATGTTGTGTTTTGTGTACAGTTGGTTTTTGGTCTTTTTCTTTTTTAGTCATGGCGTTATCAGTTTGTTTCGATGGGGTTTGAGTGTCCCTTTGGTATCTTTCGCCTCTCTTTTACGTGGTCAAGTCGTATCTCAGATACTTTAATCAATTGGTCAACGATATTTGGTGTATGGAATGATTGTAAGGTGCCGACTGGCAGGTTTCATCTGACCTTGACCTCATTTTCATGGTTTAGTGAACAATGTTTAGTTTTTGTTGGTTTGTCTATTTCTCAGATACTCTAAGCGATAGGTCAATTATTATTGATGTATGGAATGCTTATAAGGAATATATGTCTGTTTGTCATGTTTCATATGACCTTGATTCATTTTAATGGTTCATTTGGTTTGGTCTGTTTTCCATGTTCTATTAGCAGTAGGACCACTATATTTGGAATGATTGTAAGGTGTACATGTTTGTAGGCATGACTCATCTGACCTTGACCTTTTTTTCTTGGATCGTTGATAATGTTGAGTTTATGTGATACTTGTAGTAAACCCTTCATATTACAAACTTTTAACATAAATTCAATTATAAGTAAAGCAGGCGAGACATTTCAGCGTGTGCACTCTAGTTTGCCAACTTGATGTTTTTTGCATGTGCCACATGTAAGATTACGCTTTCGTATTTCTCAATTAGCATATATGTTTAAAGTGATAAACTTTGGTGATATAAATCAAAACTTCATAAAAACCTTCCAAAATCCTTAGTTGAAATTATTATATACGAATTCTTCTAAATTCAATCAACAGTTTGTTTTCAAATAATGAACTTTGACAGTTTGGATCCGTTCTCAACCTACCAACCACTGTTACTGATCGAGACGTGCTATAGTTATTATGTTTGAGCTTTTGATTTTGCCATTTGATTAGAGATTTTCCTTTTTGAATTTTCCTCGGAGTTCAGTATTTTTGTGATTTTACTTTTATAGTTATAGGTTTCATTATGAATGAGAATTGGATATCGCTTGATTGTTGTCTCTTTGACATATTCCCCATTTCCATTCTCAATTTTATTGATATCATCTCAAGTTGTTTAATTTCATTATGATAATAAACGAGCCTTTGACGAGTTTATTTTTACTATCTTAAATAAATAACGAGAATTGATATCAAGCGATTTCCAATTTCTCATGAGTTGTTAAACCTTATTTGCTTATGGTAAACACTATCTTTGTGTTAAATTTAAAAGTCCGCGACTCGTTGATTTAGTATTATGACATACCAGTATGACGCCATATGTCCTGTTCCGCCGTCAAACTTTAACATCAGTCATTTTAAAACTTTTTGTATGCTTCAGAATGTGATACAGTTTGACAAAAATAATATACTCAGGTGAAAAGTGTGAGTGTTTTGTTATCACATATCTCCGTTGTCATGGAGGAAATATACATCATTTTGACCCTTGAAAGTCACCATTGACCTAACGAATAGCCAAAGGAAATGTCGTAATATTGTTTCATGATGTTTGATAAGCAAATCAAATTTACGCATTTTTCGCATCTCTCTCCGTGAAGTATTATACGAAAAATAATTCTTCGTGCGAGAAATAGATTACAGGTCACAACCATAAGAGAATAAACTATCTTGGTATTAAGAATAGAGTGGATACTGCAGGAGTAAATATACACGAGGTAAAATGACAGAAATTTACAGAAAAATATAAATCACCTGAAGTAGTCAAAATATCAACCTCATGTTAAACAGTTTGGCATTCTAATCAAATTGAGATATGCTCCAACTGAAAGAAACGAAATTTAAAATATTCCTATTTAGAATTATTGTTCTATAAGTATATACAACTGAACATACATAAACAGAGAAGATAGGTTAGGTAAGGGTTTTTTTCTAAGTTAGGTTTACGTTTAGGGTTAGGGCTAATGTAAGGGTTAGGTAAAGGTTAGGGTGTGGTTTTGGGTTAGGGTAAGTTTAGTATACATTAAGCTCTATAAGTTTTGGGACCTTTAAAATAAAAGATGACCAAAATAGCATTTTTAACATAATGTTAATTCGTCTGTTATAAATGTCCCAACTATGAGACAGTACGTTGTATTTCATCTTAAAAAGAAGAAACAAAAAGTAATGAAAAGGGATAACAATTGATTCATTTAGTGGAAGGTCAATCACGTAAGGCTTCAATTTGAGAAGGATCACAAGCAATGCATTCATCCGTAATTAAATTTACTTAGAAAAAAAATTGATGCTGAAATAAAAAAAAACATATTTTGGGTTTCATTTCATATTTGCTTGCCTTAATCTTTCGAAAACAAATTCTACATTTTCCAGGGCCTTTTCAAAAATTATTACAACGTCTAAATAGCATAGACACCTTTCCCTGTGATATCCTTTAAATACAATTTTTAAAAGTCTTTTAAAACATCTAAGTCCATTTCACAGACTAAAGGGCATTACTTTAAATTATAACAATCCACGGTGGCAAGAAAGAACTAAAAATTGCCAATAACCGGAAGCCAGGTCGATCGCACTGAACCATTTATTCACATCTAATAAATCTAAAGAAGCATCTATATGGGGAAAAGGGTAAGCATCCTTGCTAGTCAAGAGTTTAAGACCCCTAAAGTCAATACAGAATCACTATGTCTGACCCCTTTTCAGACAGAGTAAAACTCTAAAGACCATTACTGGGCTCAATTTTAGCATCTTTTAACATTTTGTCAATTTCTTCATTTTTCATTTATTTCTGTGTTATTAAAACTCTCTTTGAAGTTATTTTTATTGGTCTGATATCTCAGTATTTGTGGTGTATTTAACACAATATGCCATCAGGCCCAAAATATATATTTTGAAATTTAAAAATTAGCCTCTTTATTTCCTCTTTTTGTGCTTCGGTAAATTTAAGGGAACTTTCTCAAGCAGACATTTCAAATGTTCAGATTATTCTTCAGTATCTGGTTTGTTTAACTCCAAAGGCTCAGAAATTTTACTGACACATAGAATATTTCCTACAACTTTTTGTATCTCAAGTGTAATATCTCTATCTGTACAATTAAGGGCTTAGATAACAACTTTATTATCTTCAGCATTTACAAAAGCATACGATATTGCTTTGCAAGATATACATTAGGTTCTATTTACATGTTATTTTCCCTTTTATGGTTTGGAACTATAATGAGTATTAGGTTGTACTATCACTCTCAATCTAATTCAAGCACACTTGTTGTTTTGTTTTTTCTTCAATTTTACCACAATTTCAAACGGCATAAGTAAGGCTTTTGAAATGTTCAATTTAGCTTAAGAGGGATTTACTAAATCTATGCCTAATATCCTCACATGTTATCTAATTCTACAACAACAAAGTCAAAACAAAGTTCAAGTGAAAGTCCGTCTATTTTGAATGGTAGTTTAGCTTTTTCATAAATTTTAATGTTCAAATTTTCTCTGTCAGCTGCTTAGTAGACACATTAGGTTCAAAGTTTATATTAAGTTTTAATTTATCATCGTATGACTTAGAGATACTAGTACATGTAACAACCGATCCTGTATCTACTAATAACTCAAGTTTCCGATATAAAAGAAAGCTCTTTGTGAAACGACCATATTTAGTAAATTCATGTATCTTAATAGTGGACTTTGCTTCAGTATTTTAGGTTAGGAGCTCGGTCTAAAATTCTGTTTCTTCGTGTTAAAATCATTACTGTGTTGTTTGTCTTAATTTTGTCTGTTTTGTTATGTTCAAGTCCTCATCTACCTACAACTATTTGTAAAATGTCCTTTTACTTTTTTTACGATATTAATGACACTTTTCAATTTGGATTCTTTAGGTTTCTTTATTTCATAAGAAACGCTAGTTGACTATACAAAAGCCGAAAATTCAAATGCTATTGCTTTAGCACTATTTGATGTTGGAGGATGCAAAACCTGTACTCGATATAGGAGCTCAAAATTTTCAAGGCCTTGAATTAATTGATCAATTGTCTAGTCTTCAGTTTTATCATGTTCTTGGTAAGCCAATTTTACAAGCCTTCTAAATGCATAGCAATACTCAGAAAGGCTTTCATTTTTCTTACGTACACGAGAATTGAATTCAACTCGATAAACCGCAATTTTCTCTTTTAATGCAACACGTCTACTTAACCTTTTTTTTTTAATAAAGAATAACGTCGCACTAAACTTATCATAGATACCAGGATTAAAATTTTAAACGCCAGACGCGTGTTTCGCCTACAGCAGACTCGAATCAAAAAAGTTCAAAACTCCAAATAAAGTACGAAGTTGAAGAGCATTGAGGACCCAAAATTCCAAAAGGTTTTGCAAAATACAGTTAATTTAATCTATTCCTTCGGTAAAAAAAATCTAAGTAGTCGAAAAATTCAAAGTTTTGTAAACCGTGAACTTATGATTATGACCATATGAATGATAATTCATGTCAACGAAGAAGTGTAATGATATCCCCGAAGAGGAAACTCCAATCAGCAGTGTCATCGGCCCAGGGGTTGTAAATTAACTCATCATAGATGCCAGGATGAAATTTTATACGCCAGACAAGTGTTTCGCAATGTTTCTTCTTTCGCATCAAAATTTTTCAACTGTACCCCCAAAGACTCGCACACAGCTGTTGAGCCATTTCACCTTTATTCCATTGATTGAAAGAAGGTGTTGCTCGAAATGACCAATATAGCCTTGTAAGTCAACATTTTTCCCATTGAAAATGAATTTAGATTTTTTTCTCCGTGCAAAATTAATTCGAATTGTAAAAAGGTACTTGCTTGAGTGGAACTGTATTTATGTTTGTTATTGCAGGACGATTTGCAATATTGTACTACCTCTTAGATAAGCTTAAGTAAATAGGACATCTGATTTATTTGCTGCTCTCTACAGCAAGTTTGTCAGACACCTTCAGAGGTAATACAACGCCTCTATTGATAACCTTGTTCTTCTTTTAGCTATTATAGGCGTATTTTGTCATTACTAGGAGTTGAAGGGACAACTTCCATGGCATGTTGCATTTTTCAAGCACCCTCAAGGGATCTACTTTGCTTCCATCACGTAAACAGTAGTTCCTTTTATTGTAAAATTAGCAGTTGCACGTTTTGACGCAATGAGCTCATACTTTTCTATTTCACGAGTACTACATAAATGACTAAATAACATGGGATCTGACAGAACAGAGTATAAGTTTGAAATATCACATTTCTATGAAGACTTTACAGTTTTAATTTGTTCTACACTATTCAAAAAGCTCATCTTACTGAACTATTTAGTACGATATATCATCAGGGGTAAGTTTCTCAACAATGTTTGTTTAAGTTTTTTTCTAACCAACTGGTTGACGGCCAGCAAGGGAATACCGAGGTCCGCAGTTCAAATCTCACAATTACTTTTGAATAAATTAATTCTTTAAACAAATAATTACCACAAAATTTTTCACTTTGAACTTGATGTTTGTGGTATGTGGTACATGCCGAATTATACGTTCAAATCGCATTTCTGAATTTGCCTGTATCTTTTTCAAGTGATAATATACTTTGGCGATTTAATTTATCAACATTTCGCATACCAAAGCCAAATTCTGTGTCCAAATTTTCAAATGAAGCCGTTCCAATAAATTACGTTTTAACAGTTCAAAAGGATGCCTAGCCTACACACCATGCAGTGTAACTGATCGAGATGCACTTTTAGTAAGTTATAATTGTTATTAAGATAAGAGGGCAACTAAGGAGGAGTAAATGTACATGAGGCAAAATAATAGAAAATAACAGCAAAAAATAGCCTTCTGAGAGAGTCGAAGTCTCAACCTCCAGTTTACTAGACAGGAGCTCTTTCACAAGTTTCTACATTAATTCCAAGTTTTTATAATAATCCATTTGAATTTAACATTCGGTAAATATCATATCGGTCTGAATATAGTTATACATGACACAATCAATTTGTATATTAAAATTTCTACAATTCAAATATTACATCATCGTCTAATTGGTTAACAAAAGGATTATCTAGCAAGACTTGTTTTTCAAATGAACTATGCATTTTTATGCTTTTGACACATATATGCATAAGAATAAGTGACATAATGTTTCAGTGTGTACTTGAAAAGATTAACTAAATTAGCATTTGTTTTGACATTTACAACAATATTCCTTGATCTCAATAAACAATATCGTGCAGTTGAAAGCAAAAAATTAACAAAACACCCTTCATCTTTTCAACTTATTCTAAATAATAGTAAATGTTCACTCTGTACACAACTTATTCTATCAGAATCACAATTTGCAAATTATTTCACAAGCCATTCAGACAATTAATTATAATCTTCTACAAGTTCATCACAGTTGATAAAAAATTCACTGCCATAATTATCATATAATCATCAACAGACCATCCAATTCTCTTTAATTTATTTTTTTATAATACACAATTATGAAGTATTTCTTAAAAAGTAAAATAACAAAAACACCGTACTCCATGGAAAATTCATAAGGGAAGTTCTTTATCAAATGGCAAAATCAAAAGCTCAAACAATCTAGTTCAATAAACTTTGCAGGTTACCACAATAAATTTACATTATACCAAATTTTACTAAACTTATTGTCATCAGTATTAAATTTTTCTGCCATATTTCAATACAACAAGGATCTTTAATAACATCCATCTATGAGTGTCTTGTAAAAGAATTAGGAATAAATGAGCACTCAGGAAATCCCACATGCAAAAAAATATCATTTGACCAGCATGAGATTTTGACGAATCATACGTCTTTCTTGGCTTCAATGAACATTACATTAAACAGCAAATCTGAGGACTTACCTTGTTTGTATTAGATACCTAAGCTGCATAAAAGTCCGTACAAACAACGGCACATTGCCGACTCATCTGCATGTTCTAAAAAGGAACTGTCAATTAGATTGACAAAAATTCTGTCCGCAGTGAAAGAGGGTCTTCAGAAATACTGTGAAACTGTTTACTCGCGTAGTGGTATTAACCATATGTTGATTCTAAAAAACTCTAAAGAACATTTTGATAATTTCAAATCTCGATCTTTCATCACTTTTGATTTATCAACCCTGTATACCACCATTCCCCATGTAAAATGGAAAAATCGTCTAAAAGAAATAATCCACAATGCTTTTCAATATAAAAATGGTAGCAAACGCTATATATTTATTGCTTTGGGATAGCATACGGCATATTTTGTTAATAGTGAACAAAAAGGTAAAACATGCTACACAGAGGAACAAGTGATCAGTATGCTGGAGTTTCTTATTGACAACATATTTTTTGAACTTGGAGGTAGGCTTTTCAATAAATTGTCGGCATTCCTATGGGAACGAACTGTGCGCCTCTCCTTGCCGACCTCTTCTTATTTTCATATGAATCGGATTTCTTTCACACAATTGTCAAAAACAAAAAGGTCAAATAAGCCAGATCATATAATTTCACATTCAGATATATTGATGATGTTCTTTCCATTAACAATCCAAACTATTCGAATATACGAATTTGACATAAGCTGTACCAGAATCTAGCACAAACGAGACGATTTTAATTTTGAAATTATAAATTTTCCCCACCTTAGCAGCAATATACCAACTTCATCTGCATATGGATATTCATTTCCCAACTCATTCGGTTCTCAAGAGTTTGCAGCTGCTACTCAGCCTTTTTAAAACGTCACCAGTGTCTGAGCAGAAAGTTGATAAGCCAAGGTTATGTCAAACATCGTCTCATCCTTTTTCTAAAAAAGTTCATTGGAAGATACCAAGACCTCGTTGGTAAATATTCCGTATCAACTTCACAAATAATACATGATGGTCTTGAAGTATAGATTCTAGGTATTGACGTTGTTTATCATCTTAATAACGTGTTATAGTGGTCTTTTTATTTGTTCTTGTACATTTTTAACCTTTACTGTTTAGTCCATTTTTGGTAATATACTTTTGGCGTAGATCGGTACTTATACATCCCGCCATTGTTATCTTTCATTTTTGCTTGCTCAGATATATTTTCTGCACTTGATTTTAATTCAGACGAAGCCTTTAACATTTCAAAATACACAATCGGGAGATATCTTAACTCACAACCTGGTACTTGAATGAACAATACTTCTAACCCAACACTCATATTATAAATATTTGATACAAAATAGTGAAAAGTATACTTCCACAATGCATCATATCCATCATTTTTTAATCTTCCAAATGTTTTTTTTACATTTCATGTCAACTAATTGCAATCCATTATATGTTCATTCATGGATCATGGTCATACGTTCCTGATGAAGAGAGTGTTGTTTTCATTTTGTTTTATAGCACTTTAGTCGTATGGTCATACAGAGCTATAAAACAAGGTTTAAACCACCATTTTTTACATTTTGTACATAAGGAAATGCCTGTACCAAGTCAGGAATATGACAGTTGTTTTCCATTCGTTTGATATGTTTGAGCTTTTGATTTTGCCATTTGACTTTCCGTTTTGAATTTTCCTTGGAGTTCTGTATTTTTATTATTTTACTTTTTTCAATTGTCGTTACCACAATCCCGTCCACTTCCCTCAAACTTAACCTACCGATTGTTAATTATCACCTGGTGTGTACTTACACGAGCAACTCGACGGGTGCCACATGTAGAGCAGGATCTGCTTACCTTCAGGAGCACTTGTAATCACCCCCGGTTTTTGGTGGGGTTCGTGTTGCTAAGTCTTTAGTAATTTATGTTGTGTTTTGTGAACAGTTGTTTGTCTTTTCAGTTTTTTGTCATGGCATTGTCAAATTGTTTTCGACTTATGCGTAACTTTGTATCTATATATTCAAAAGGAATTTTAATTTTGATATTATATTTTTCCAATTGAAATCATCACATATATTTCTGCTTTTTCCTACATTCACACCAAGTAGTTGTTATTTATTATACTTGTAAACATACTTGTAAACCATACTCCTGTTTTTCTACAGGTGATAATTCGCCTTTACCAGCACATAACATTTTAGATTTATGTCTATTTATTTAAGCACCATTTGCTATAATATATGAATCAAACTCTTTAAAAACTTCTGATATAGATTTATTTCACAAACTGATAAAGTTATATTCTGCATGCTGAAAAATTAATCCTTCTTTTTACTATTTGGAACAGCAATACCTTTGATCAAATCATTTTGAACAATCTTACAATGTAAGGGTTCAATTGCTAGAATAAATATAACAAACTAAACCTTCTATTTTACTATTTGGAACAGCAATACATTTGATCAAATCATTTTGAACAATCTTACAATGTAAGGGTTCAGTTGTTAGAATAAACATGACAAACTTCTGCAATACTATTCTTAATACAAAAATAATTAGTTAAGAAACCACTACATTTCATTGTACTATTTATACCATTATCAAAAATTGCCTTTTCTTGTCTAATTTTGATAAATTAACCTTAAAGTTCGTCTCTTTCTATAATTTTTATTATATTTCTGACATTTGCTACACTATCAGATATATTTTGACCAATTATACAACAGTTTTTTGAAAATACAGATTTAAATCTATTTGCCATTATTCTGGCCAGGATTTTATGATCCACCTGTAAAAGAGATATCGGGCTATAATTTTTAAGTAATTTTCTGTCACCTTATTTTTCCTTACATACAAGACATATAACACCACATTTCATATAGACCAACTTAAAAATCTCTCTTGTTCAATAGTTTTAAACATCTTCATAAGAATATTCTTAAGATCTGAGTAAAAATTGCAATAAAAACTACAGTTAGTCAGTCTGATTATTTTTAGACATTTGAGTTAATGCTTCAGTTATTTCATCAAACGAAATATCTGACTCACATAATTGATGATTATTTTCATATATTTTTATATCTACAAAATCTAAAACTCATTTATTTTCATATCACCAGTATCTACACAAGTATACGATTTTGTACAATTTTCTACAAGGTTCATATACAATATGTTTTGTTTTACCACCTTTATCTATATTAGACAAACTAGTGTGTTATATTTATAGAATAGTATTCCGAGTTAGACAAATAAACTTTCGATCGCAAAGCGTAAGAAGTTTTTTATGGCTAACGCGGAAAGCGTTGCTATAAATGATCTGTGACATGAATGACCCGCCTATGCAATCATCGTTTGGCGGGAAAATAAAATAAACTGCAGTGTCTTAGTATTTTCACTTTTTGTAATCCTTTAATTAATCATTCATTTTTAGATGAAGCAGTTCCAATAAATTGCATTTTAACAATTCAAATTATTGCTTAGCCTGCTCACAAACCAGTGTGACGACAGAAAATGACAGCAAAAATATAGCCTTCAGAGAGAGTCGAACTCTCGACCTCCAGTTTACTAGACTGGCTCTTTAACTAGAGGAATATCCATATGATTATTATTAATTTATTTATTTATTGTTTCAGATCTCCATCATTTCTGATGTCAAATAAAAATATGAGAAAACAGTGTTATACTCATTTATGATGGAGATGTCTCAACACTTTTGAGAACTATTGACGTAACGTAACAACATGCCTGCGATGAAATGCCCAATACCGGATTGCCAAAATGAGACAGATTATTTCGACGCTGTTGTGGTTGCAGCATTACTTACGACTCATGCGCTGGTGCCATTGTCTCAGCAAAAATAGAAAAAGCCCAACTGTTGCATCAGCTGGTTCCAGTGAAGATTGGACATACTTTGTGTCTCGTTGGAAAGACTACATTCAAGAAACAAAGGTCAGTGGTACAGACCTTGTTATTCAACTACTAGAATGTTGTGATGAAACTTTGCGACGAGTCATTACAAGATCTGCCGAAGGTTTACTTGTTGGTGAATCTGAACAAAAAGTACTTGAAGCCATGCGAACACTGGCAGTGAGAGAGGAGAAAACTATGGTAGCACGTGTTTCTCTTTATGGCATGACACAGGATCGCGACGAGACAGTACGTTCATTTGGAGCAAGACTCCGAGACTAAGCCAGCGTTTGTAAATTCACATTACAATGTCCAGGATAAGAACATAGTGTCGACTACACAGAAGCTATCTTACGTGATGTACTAACCCGTGGACTAAGTGACCCTGATATTCAGCTAGATTTCTTAGGAGACAAAATCAAGATAAGACATTAGAACAAGTCTTCAAATTCGTTGAAGCCAATGAAGCCGGTAAGCATTCTGCATCACGCCTTCTTGATTCACAAGGCGCTGAAGCCGCCTCTAGTTCATACCGTCGAAGACGAAATGCTAACGTTGCCAAAGACACGAAAAAAAAAAACTGATAACAACCAGGTTGAATTATGTGGTTGCAGTGGAAAAAAGGAACACGGAAAAAGTGCTCCACCCAAAATCAGGAAGAAAGAATGTCCTGCATACGGACATACTTGCAAAAACTGTGAACAGGAAAACCATTATGAATCCGTATGTCGAAGCAATGCCAGTCAGCCAAAAGTGAAACCAAAGGAAGACACTTGAAGTGTTTTATTCGATTCACTTTTGCGGTAACTGTATCCCCCTCAAGGGAAAAAAAACTATCCAATTTGAATATATATTTACTCGCAAATGTATAACACATGGGTTAAACGATCATCACAACCGCAGCCGTTCATCAACATAGTTGTTAAAGTTGTAGAAGACGATTACAAGCAGCTTTGTTTTCAAGACTCTGAAGTGTGTCAACAGAGAACTACAGTCATCCCTGCAATGGCTGACACTGGTTTTCAAAGTTGTCTAGCTGGAATCAAAGTGCTTCACAAAATTGGACTAACAAAACGTGACCTCATACCGGTGAATGTGCAGATGCACGCCGCATTGTTATACTTGGGGCCGTCATTCTCAGACTATCAGGAAAGGAACAATATAACCACGAATAAGAAACTAGACAAAATTGTGTACATCACAGACAGCTCAAACAAATTCTTTCTCAGCAAAGAGGCTTACATTACATTTGCATAATATCTGAGAACTTTCCTACTATTGATGAAATCGCTGAAAGTGTCATTGATAGTTTCTTCCCGACAAACGGTGAGAACAGGTTCAAAACACAAGTTGATTGCAACTCTCCAAAGAGGCAAAACCATCCTCCGATACCAGTGAAACCGAAACTCCGAGACTTTCTACTTTAACACTACAAGTCGAGCACTTTTAATACCTGTGAACATCAACCACTGCCACTCATGGAAGGTGCACCTTTGAAACTTATGATTGACCCTAAAGCAACTCCAATTGCATGTCATACTCCGCTTCCAGTTCCTTTGCACTGGCAGGACGACGTGAAAGCATCCTTAGATCAAGACGTTAGGCTAGGTGTTATTGAGCCCGTTCCAGTCGAAGAACCCATTTCGTCAATTAATCAAACCTTATATACCGTTTCGTTAGGATATTCAGCTGGAAAATCTCTCCCAAGAAACAAAGACAGTAATTGTTAGTGAAATCGATGAAGGAGTGCGCATATTTGACAAATCTAAACTTACGTGCTTATCAACTGACTGGTCAAAATCCGGATTTGGATTCTGGATATTCCAGAAGCATTGCGAATGTCCAAAGCTTTTACCATTCTGTTGTCACGAGGGTTGGAAATTACACCAGTAGGCAGTCGTATCACTCATGGTGCTGAATCACGGTGTGCTACAGTAGAGTCTGATGCCTTAGCTCTTGTACTAAGTAAAGCGAGGTATTTCGTTCTTGGTTGTGAAGAACTCATAATTGCCGTTGATCACAAACCACTACACAACATTTTTGGTGACCGATCGCTTGACCAGATTTCAAATACCAGGCTACGAAACCTTAAGGAAAAAACATTGCGTTACAAGTTCAGAATGTTGCATATCCCAGGAGCCAAACACCGTGCTGCTGATGCCGTTTTGCGGAACCCAACAGGAAGTAATTCAGAGGAGTGCAAATTAATTGATGACATAGCATTAATTACTGAAGACAGCAACCAATTTGATTACTTGTCTTTTCAGGATATTCGACACAACTTCTTGTCCTCAATCATGATAGACGATAGTTGTGATGTGTGCTCAGATGACAAAATTCAACTTGCCGCAGTCTCGTCAATAAACACTCTACTATCTATCACATGGCACATGGTACGTGTTGCTACCAACAGTAACGATAATATGGTTAAACTGGTAGAAATAATCGAAAATGAAATGCCTGAATTCCGCCATGAAATGCCTACTGAACTTCGTGTATTCTTCCAGTTTCGAGAAGATCTCTACACTGTAGAAGGTGTAGTCATGTACAAGGATCGCATCCTTATTCCACCTGCCCTCCGCAAAAATGTCTTGGCGATACTTCATTCAGCACACTAAGGTGTAGCGTCAATGATGTCGAGAGCAGAATCTTCAGTATTTTGGCCTGGAGTAACCCCAGATATCACTACTCTACGAAACGAGTGTAATCAATGTAATCAAATGGCACCATCAGAACCAAGTGCTCCACCAACATCCCCTGTTTATCCGATTTACACTTTCCAATGCGTGTGCGCTGATTTTTTCCATTATAAAGGCGTCAGTTACCTTGTGGTCGTAGACAGATATTCTAACTGGCCAATTATTGAGAGGGCTCACAATGGTTCACAAGGTCTAGTTGAATGCCTACGAAGAGCATTTGCTACTTATGGAATACATGATGAGTTATTGTATTAAAGACGAATTCCATTTGATCTTAGTGTGTCCGAAATATAAGGAACTTAGAGTAAAATGTTTAAGAAATATTACTGGTCTAGGCCAAGTGTGTTAAAAATTTATTGAACTTTTGAGTATAAAGAACATCAAACAGTTAACCAATTTAGGAAAATACATTTTTACTGCATTTAAAATCAGAGACAATATTATAACATAAAACATTCTCTGCCTGTTTACTTGTTTACTTGTTTACTTTGAAATTTTATATTGACACCGATGAACTGTAAAGTTCAAGGTAATAAAGAATTTGAATTTATCTTCATACGGAGGTCCAGAATTCACTGCCTCTACAACAAGGCAATTTCTTAAAGTATGGGGAGTGCACCATCGCCTTTCACCTGTTGCCTTTCCGCATAGCAATTGCAGAGCTGCAGTTGGCGTTAAAACAGTCAAACGTTTAATCAATGATAACACTGGACCAAACGGCGAACTTGAAACAGATTCTTTACAACGATCAATCCTAAAGTATCGCAATACACCTGATAGAGACACAAGATTATCACCAGCTATGTGTGTGTTTGGGCGTCCAATACGTGATTTCATTCCGATTCTTCAAGGTCGGTATAAACCACATGACACATGACGTGACACTTTATCGAAACGTAAGCAGGCTTTACGGCATAGACACATGAAGGTAGCGGAAAAAATTTCCGAGCACATAAAACAACTACCTCCATTGACTATTGGCGACCATGTCCGAATCCAGAACCAGATTGGTCCGAATCCCCTGAAATGGGACAAAACAGGAGTTCTTGAAGTAAGACAATTTGACAAATATGTTATACGGGTTGATGGATCGGGTAGAGTTACCTTTTGCAACAGAAAGTTTAGTAGGAAATACGAACCAGTGAACAAATACCCAGAAAGGATTTCAATTGACAGTAATTTGAAATTATTAGCCAAACAAGTAAAGCCAGTGTTACATGAATCATCTGCTGAGGATAAAACAAAACCCTCGAGTGCTCCTTTTACTGAAAAGAATGTGCACACCGAAAACTTGTCTGCTAAACCAGATAAACAGAACGACCAGGATCGAGACTCTCACCGAATAGAGTCACACCTTCCAGATATTGCGTTGAATCATTCACAACTACAAAACTTACCAATAGCAACAGAGGGTCCGAAAACGCCCATTACACAAAAAACTCCTTTGGATTCGACACATACTAATTCTTCTCCTCATAAAGAAGCTTCAACGTCAATCAGATATTCAAGTCGTCAGAGAAAAGAACCGTCATGGCTCCATGATAACATACATTAGATATAGAAAATTACAAATGCAGAGAACCAAACATTACATATTTACACTTTTGTAAATTCACTAGATCAAAAGAGAGGTCTACTCATAATCAGTAATCGTTATACTTAAAATACACATACTAATGACTTGTAGGGAGATACAGGAAAATCAATATGATAATTATTAATTGATTGATGTTTTGTTTCAGATCTCCATCATTTCTGTTATCAATAAAAGATATAAGAAAACAGTGTTATACCCATTTACTAACCAACTGAGCTATGGAGGCTCCACGTTAAATGATTTGAAATATTTAATATTTATATCTAGACTTACTCTTCCGTGATCTATGGGCAAGTATATACAAGTGCACACAGACAGACAGAGGAAAATTAACATTCTAGACGTTATGCAGTTGCTTTTCTTTTACTTTTCCTAAGTATGAGACGACACGGTCGATTTTATGTTCATACATCGATTTGTCTTTCTATCGTATCATCTTATCATATTTGTTGTTTCGGTCTATTGATATATTTATTGATAAATGAAGTTGCAAAACAGTTGTTTTGTCAATTACCTGTTTGTCATGACGCTAAATAACCAAAAAGATGTACTTATCTTTTCAATGTCGAAAGTTACCACTAGATATAAGTATACAATTCTGATGTCTGAAACTATTCTGTCGCCATAGCTCAGTCGGTTAAGTAAGGCAGCCGAAGAATGGAAATTGTATGATGATTCTGATTTCTTTTCTACATTTAAGTTTGTTAAAACGAAAGATAGTACTTGCAGCAAACCAACGGCTACAAATATTTGTTGTAAAAAGAAAGTTATTCACAATTCAAATGTAAGAACAGATGAAAGTGAATCAGATAATTGGAATACACAAATCGTTAATGATGAAAGTGATGATGAAAAGTGTGATTTGATTTCCTAAGAATTCGAAGAACTAACTAACAGTGACAGATATTACAAAAAGTTCAATACAGTATTGACACAAGACTTCAGTGATGTTCGTGAAACGAAATATATAAATGCTGAAATTGAACAGGCAATAGTTCAAATGACAGAATATGCTGAAAATAAAAAATGGTTGTAAATAATTTGTTGATGAATATAATTTTTGTGAGCATGCGCCTAAACATTTGTAAGATTGAGTGTATGCTAGGTTTTTTGTTGCCTGCGGAAATTTTTCTGACTGTTCTTATAATTGACTGTTGTCTCATAGACATTGTTTCACAATGATGAATATCAACGTTTTTGATCGTGAATTCGCATGGTGGAATGGAATTCAGCCCCGTACGAATATTTAATTAATTCGTTCCGTTGTTCATCTCTTTTTTACTGAAAACAAAGACAATTATCAATTAATTTTATGTTTTATTTCATACTGTATTCTGCGTAGGTTTCTAAAATAAGTTGAATGAATGAGCTGCATGAAAGATTAGTGTGATGTAGCATGATAGTAATCTTTCCAATTCAATGATTCGCACAACTGTTTATCTTTACCAACATAAATACCTAGGACTTTAGTTACAGTTTCACAACGTTGAATTTGCAGTTCTTGATCATTTATGCTACTAGAACCTAAGCACAAAATTTCAGATTTTTGTTTATTAATTTTAGCACCTGACACCTCGCTATATAGGTTCAAAATTTTAAATGTTTCTTTTATAGAATTTTTGTCGGCAGTAAAAATATTCGTATCAACTGCATGTTGAAAATTTTTTGCCTCTTTATTTGAATTTGGAATAACAACACCTTTAATATTTTTATTCTTTATTATGGCCTGCCCTAACGGTTCCGCAACTAAAACGTAAAGGAGAGCAGAAACGGGACGTCCTTGTTTTATTGAATTATTTAGTTTTACATATTTTGTTAAAAAGCCATTATATTTTACGCTACTGTTTACATTTTTATAAAATATTTTTATCCACTGAATGAATTTTGGACCAAAATCAATTTTTTCTAGAACTAGAAATAAATAATCATGATCAACTTTGTCAAAAGCTTTTTCCTGGTCAACTTTAATAAGAAAAGCTCCTAAATTATCGTTTTCAATAATTTTAATTAAATCTCTTGCAGTTGTATCTGCAATATCTCGTCCAGGAATACAACACGTTTGATAGATAGAAATTAATTTCGGCAACACAAATTTTAGTCTGTTTGACATTATTCTAGCCATTATTTTATAATCCACACACAATAATGAAATGGATCTAAAGTTTTTTAACATATTTTTGTCCCCTTTATTTTTATAGATTAAAGTAATCATGCCGTGTCGCATGGATCTTATCATAATGTTTCCGTCTTCAATGACTTTAAGAATTTTCATAAATATTTCTCCAAACGAATGGAAGAAATGACAAAAGAATTCTACAGTTAGTCCATCGGGACCCGGGGATTTATTTTTAGACATACTAAATAAAGCGGCTTTTATATCATCTAAACTAAATTCCGCTTCTAAATTTTCCATATCATCTCCAGAAACTTTTTCGTCACCATCTATTGCCCAATGGGCTTTTGAACGCAAAATCGCGCCTTTATTAATATTTTCTTCATAACATTTTAATTTTATTTTAATATCCTCAAATTTATTTAAATCAACATTTTCATTATTAGCTACGGCCAATGAAACTTTTTCAAATTCTCTTTGAATTTTAAAATATTCCGATTTTTCGGTACGAGATTTATCTTGGGCAATTACTTTTGCTAGTTTTTTTTATTTTATATTTTAAATTATCATAACAAACCAAAGGTTCTTCATCATAAAGAGGACATTGTTTTTCGGTTTCGATTAATTTATTAATTTTATTTACAAACTCTTCGTCGTCTAATAATTTGTTATTAAAAATCCATAATCCCGGACCTCTCTCAATTTCACTAAAATCTATATTCAGATTTACAAAAGAATGATCACTGAACGTGTTATGTTTATAATAGACGTTCGTCACAAATATGGAAAACGATTTTGGAATAAATATAAAATCTAGTCTGCTCTGAATTAAATTATTTTGAACAACTCGACGCCAAGAGAATACTCGTGACGTTGGATTTCTTGCTCGCCATATATCATAGATATTAAAGTTTTCACACGTCTGATTTATTGACTTGTATGATTTATCTTCTGTGTGTTGAGTTTTTCCGCACCCGTCAAGTTTTGACATAGATGTGTTCATATCACCCAACAAAATAATATTATCCATATCTATTAATTTTTCACGCAAGTTCTCGAAAAATATAGTTCTCTCAAGAATTGAATTAGGTGCATAACAATTTACAATATTTATCAATTTATTATCTTGTTGTAATTGAATATGTACACATCTACCATCAAAACTTTGTATATATTTTACTTCGTTTTCAACCTTTTGACTAATTAGAAAAACAACACCTTGTCTCTGTGTTTCAGCACATGAGTAAATTATTTTACCATTCCAATACTTTGAAAAACTAGAAATCAAATCATCTGACCAAAAAGTTTCCTGGATAGCCACAATATCATAATAATTTTCAGAACAAAACGAACAAAAGTTTTGAAATTTTGACTGATCCCTCAAACCATTGGCATTTATAGACACAATATTAACCATCTGTACAAGAAGTAAGTAAGTAAGTAGTTTTAGTTCTGTGAACTTGAACGTGCTGTTAACTTGTTACGGGGGTCCCTCCTAATTTTTTTCAACTCATCAGATGAAAACTTTGGGCCGGTTACCAAACGTTTCCTTCTAACTTTAACCATATTCACAGCCAACTCCTCATCAGTCATTTCAGCTTCAAAACTCTCACCCTCGTTTTCTAATGCAGTATTTTCAACAGTCTTATCCAAAGAAGGCTCATGAGGAGATGACTGTGACAGTGATTTTGTTTTATTCATCCCCACTTTTTCAAACACATTTGACATTTTATTATTATTATCATTACCCCAACAGTTATTGTCTCATCATTATCTGAATTGTTTTCAACAGTCATTAAATCAAGATCATCATCACCATGTACAGTATCAGTTTGTATTTGGTCAACATCGGCGGAATTGTCAGTATTAGTATCGGAACACAATGTATCATCATCATCTATGTTTTCCACATCGGCGCGGTCATCTTGGTCATCTTGGTCATCTTGTTGCATATTATCATCATCTTTTTCCTCATCATTGGCTTCTTCAGTAACATTCGTCTCACCATCAGCTTGCTCCGTATCATTTGAAGACTCGGTGCGTTCATTTACATCATTGGCACCATCATCATCGCGGGTACTCCTACCCCATACCGGTTAACATTTACAGTACGAAAGAAAATATTTACATTTACTACATGGTGCAGTTTGACAAGCTCTTGCCAAATGTCCGGCACCCTTACACTTGTAACACATATTGTCAGGACAATTTGCATATACGTGGTCACTTTCAAAACATTTGCTACATACTCTCTTCTGGTTATCGTGTGCCACTCTAATATACTCAAAGGAGTTAACACCAGTCGACATCTTCATCGTATACGGCAAACTCTGACGATCTAAGGGAAAGCGAACAGCACAATAACGAGTACCATTGGCAACATTGGTACCTGGATACATTTTCTTTTTAATTGGAGACTTGACTTCTGCTCCAAATTCAAGCAATTTATCTCGGATTTCAGAG
This sequence comes from Mytilus coruscus, assembly GCA_017311375.1. Lineage (NCBI taxonomy): Eukaryota > Metazoa > Mollusca > Bivalvia > Mytilida > Mytilidae > Mytilus > Mytilus coruscus. The sequence continues at coordinate 76,671,722 of CM029600.1, read as the reverse complement.
TCCGTACCATAATGGGAAACATTGAAAAAACTTACAACTTTGTCTCTAGAGAAAATAGCATTAGGTTTATATATTGCTTCACCAACCTTAAAACCAGTATCCACGACTAAATCAAGTGCGTCCTTGTAAATTAAAGTAATTTCATAGGCATTTCCACTTTTAGTTACACAGGCTAAAACAGTCCCTTCTCCGACTTCTGTCTCCACACTAGCTATTACATCTGTAGCTTTAACAGTCTTGTTGTCACCAACAAGGACAACAACGGTTTGTTCCTTTACAGAACGGCCATCCCCCCTTCCACCAGGAATGGTGTAGGGAGGCAACAAAAGTTTTTTAAAGTCTTTAACACAAAATAATAACAGGAATATACCCTAAATAACACTTGTAAACGTTGTGATGACCAACCATCAGCAGATGGCTGGTCATGATGCGAAAACTCAATAGATTTTTCCTTGGTTCTGAAAGTACGTCCTTCTTGTCCGAAGTCAAAACCGGAAGCCCCCCTTCAGAGAGAGTCGAACTCTCGACCTCCAGTTTACTAGACTGGCGCTCTAACCAACTGAGCTATGAAGGCTCCACGTTAGAGGATTTGAAATATTCAATATTTATATCTAGACTTACTCTTCCGTGATCTTTGGGCAAGTATATACAAGTGCACACAGATAGACAGAGGAAAATTAACATTCTAGACGTTATGCAGTTGCTTCTGTTTGACTTTTCCTAAGTATGAGACGACACGGTCGATTTTATGTTCATACATCGATTTGTCTTTCTATCGTATCATCTTATCATATTTGTTGTTTCGGTCTATTGACATATTTATTGATAGATGAAGTTGCAAAACAGTTTTTTTGTCAATTACCTGTTTGTCATGACGCTAAATAACCAAAAAAAGGTGTACTTATCTTTTCAATGTCGAAAGTTACCACTAGATATAAGTATACAGTTCTGATATCTGAAACTATTCTGTCGCCATAGCTCAGTCGGTTGACGGCCAGACAGGGAATACCGAGGACCGCAGTTCGAATCTCACAATGGCTTTTTGAATTTGAAAGCAACATTTTTCATTTGGAACTTATTGTTTTTGACATTTGCTACAAGCCAGATCATACGTTCAGTTCGCAATTCTAAATGATATTAAAATTTGGCGATATAATTTGTCAACCTTTCGTATTGGCGAGCCAAATCTTCGGTTGAAAATATTCATGTTCGACTTCTTGTAATCCTTTAATTAATCATACATTTTTAGATGAAGCAGTTTCAAAGAAATTGCATTTTAACAATTCAAATTATTGCTACTGATCGAGATGCACTTTATGAAAGTTCTAAATGTTATCACGAATAGGGGGATAAATAAAGAGTTAGTGTACATGAGACAAAATAACAGAAAATGACAGCAAAAATATAGCCTTCAGAGAGAGTCGAACTCTCGACCTCCAGTTTACTAGACTGGCGCTCTAACCAACTGAGCTATGAAGGCTCCACGTTAAATGATTTGAAATATTCAATATTTATATCTAGACTTACTCTTCCGTGATCTATGGGCAAGTATATACAAGAGCACACAGATAGACAGAGGAAAATTAACATTCTAGACGGTATGCAGTTGCTTTTCTTTTACTTTTCCTAAGTATGAGACGACACGGTCGATTTTATGTTCATACATCGATTTGTCTTTCTATCGTATCATCTTATCATATTTGTTGTTTCGGTCTATTGATATATTTATTGATAAATGAAGTTGCAAAACAGTTGTTTTGTCAATTACCTGTTTGTCATAACGCTAAATAACCAAAAAGATGTACTTATCTTTTCAATGTCGAAAGTTACCACTAGATATAAGTATACAATTATGATGTCTGAAACTATTCTGTCGCCATAGCTCAGTCGGTTGACGGCCAGCCAGGGAATACCGAGGACCGCAGATCGAATCTCACAATGGCTTTTTGAATTTGAGAGCAAACTTTTCATTTGGAACTTAATGTTTTGACATTTGCTACAAGCCAGATCATACGTTCAATTCGCATTTCTAAATGATATCAAAATTTGGCGATATAATTTGTCAACATTTCGTATGGAAGAGCCAAATCTTCGGTTGAAATTATTCATGTTCGACTTCTTGTAATCCTTTAATTCACCATTCATTTTCAGATGGAGCAGTTCCAATGAAATTACATTTTAACAATTCAAATTATTGCTACTGATCGAGATGCACTTTATGAAAGTTCTAAATGTTATCACGAATAGGGGATAAATAAAGAGTAAGTGTACATGAGACAAAATAACAGCAAAATATAGCCTTCAGAGAGAGTCGAACTCTCGACCTCCAGTTTACTAGACTGGCGCTCTAACCAACTGAGCTATGAAGGCTCCACGTTAAATGATTTGAAATATTCAATATTTATATCTAGACTTACTCTTCCGTGATCTATGGGCAAGTATATACAAGAGCACACAGATAGACAGAGGAAAATTAACATTCTAGACGGTATGCAGTTGCTTTTCTTTTACTTTTCCTAAGTATGAGACGACACGGTCGATTTTATGTTCATACATCGATTTGTCTTTCTATCGTATCATCTTATCATATTTGTTGTTTCGGTCTATTGATATATTTATTGATAAATGAAGTTGCAAAACAGTTGTTTTGTCAATTACCTGTTTGTCATAACGCTAAATAACCAAAAGATGTACTTATCTTTTCAATGTCGAAAGTTACCACTAGATATAAGTATACAATTATGATGTCTGAAACTATTCTGTCGCCATAGCTCAGTCGGTTGACGGCCAGTCAGGGAATACCGAGGACCGCAGATCGAATCTCACAATGGCTTTTTGAATTTGAGAGCAAACTTTTCATTTGGAACTTAATGTTTTGACATTTGCTACAAGCCAGATCATACGTTCAATTCGCATTTCTAAATGATATCAAAATTTGGCGATATAATTTGTCAACCTTTCGTATGGACGAGCCAAATCTTCGGTTGAAATTATTCATGTTCGACTTCTTGTAATCCTTTAATTCACCATTCATTTTCAGATGGAGCAGTTCCAATGAAATTACATTTTAACAATTCAAATTATTGCTTAGCCTGCTCACAAACCAGTGTAACTGATCGAGATGCACTTTATGAAAGTTCTAAATGTTATCACGAATAGGGGATAAATAAAGAGTAAGTGTACATGAGACAAAATAACAGCAAAATATAGCCTTCAGAGAGAGTCGAACTCTCGACCTCCAGTTTACTAGACTGGCGCTCTAACCAACTGAGCTATGAAGGCTCCACGTTAAATGATTTGAAATATTCAATATTTATATCTAGACTTACTCTTCCGTGATCTATGGGCAAGTATATACAAGAGCACACAGATAGACAGAGGAAAATTAACATTCTAGACGTTATGCAGTTGCTTTTCTTTTACTTTTCCTAAGTATGAGACGACACGGTCGATTTTATGTTCATACATCGATTTGTCTTTCTATCGTATCATCTTATCATATTTGTTGTTTCGGTCTATTGATATATTTATTGATAAATGAAGTTGCAAAACAGTTGTTTTGTCAATTACCTGTTTGTCATAACGCTAAATAACCAAAAGATGTACTTATCTTTTCAATGTCGAAAGTTACCACTAGATATAAGTATACAATTATGATGTCTGAAACTATTCTGTCGCCATAGCTCAGTCGGTTGACGGCCAGTCAGGGAATACCGAGGACCGCAGATCGAATCTCACAATGGCTTTTTGAATTTGAGAGCAAACTTTTCATTTGGAACTTAATGTTTTGACATTTGCTACAAGCCAGATCATACGTTCAATTCGCATTTCTAAATGATATCAAAATTTGGCGATATAATTTGTCAACCTTTCGTATGGACGAGCCAAATCTTCGGTTGAAATTATTCATGTTCGACTTCTTGTAATCCTTTAATTCACCATTCATTTTCAGATGGAGCAGTTCCAATGAAATTACATTTTAACAATTCAAATTATTGCTTAGCCTGCTCACAAACCAGTGTAACTGACCGAGATGCACTTTATGAAAGTTCTAAATGTTATCACGAATAGGGGGATAAATAAAGAGTAAGTGTACATGAGACAAAATAACAGCAAAAATATAGCCTTCAGAGAGAGTCGAACTCTCGACCTCCAGTTTACTAGACTGGCGCTCTAACCAACTGAGCTATGAAGGCTCCACGTTAAATGATTTGAAATATTCAATATTTATATCTAGACTTACTCTTCCGTGATCTATGGGCAAGTATATACAAGAGCACACAGATAGACAGAGGAAAATTAACATTCTAGACGTTATGCAGTTGCTTTTCTTTTACTTTTCCTAAGTATGAGACGACACGGTCGATTTTATGTTCATACATCGATTTGTCTTTCTATCGTATCATCTTATCATATTTGTTGTTTCGGTCTATTGATATATTTATTGATAAATGAAGTTGCAAAACAGTTGTTTTGTCAATTACCTGTTTGTCATAACGCTAAATAACCAAAAAGATGTACTTATCTTTTCAATGTCGAAAGTTACCACTAGATATAAGTATACAATTATGATGTCTGAAACTATTCTGTCGCCATAGCTCAGTCGGTTGACGGCCAGTCAGGGAATACCGAGGACCGCAGATCGAATCTCACAATGGCTTTTGAATTTGAGAGCAAACTTTTCATTTGGAACTTAATGTTTTGACATTTGCTACAAGCCAGATCATACGTTCAATTCGCATTTCTAAATGATATCAAAATTTGGCGATATAATTTGTCAACCTTTCGTATGGACGAGCCAAATCTTCGGTTGAAATTATTCATGTTCGACTTCTTGTAATCCTTTAATTCACCATTCATTTTCAGATGGAGCAGTTCCAATGAAATTACATTTTAACAATTCAAATTATTGCTTAGCCTGCTCACAAACCAGTGTAACTGACCGAGATGCACTTTATGAAAGTTCTAAATGTTATCACGAATAGGGGGATAAATAAAGAGTAAGTGTACATGAGACAAAATAACAGCAAAAATATAGCCTTCAGAGAGAGTCGAACTCTCGACCTCCAGTTTACTAGACTGGCGCTCTAACCAACTGAGCTATGAAGGCTCCACGTTAAATGATTTGAAATATTCAATATTTATATCTAGACTTACTCTTCCGTGATCTATGGGCAAGTATATACAAGAGCACACAGATAGACAGAGGAAAATTAACATTCTAGACGGTATGCAGTTGCTTTTCTTTTACTTTTCCTAAGTATGAGACGACACGGTCGATTTTATGTTCATACATCGATTTGTCTTTCTATCGTATCATCTTATCATATTTGTTGTTTCGGTCTATTGATATATTTATTGATAAATGAAGTTGCAAAACAGTTGTTTTGTCAATTACCTGTTTGTCATAACGCTAAATAACCAAAAGATGTACTTATCTTTTCAATGTCGAAAGTTACCACTAGATATAAGTATACAATTATGATGTCTGAAACTATTCTGTCGCCATAGCTCAGTCGGTTGACGGCCAGTCAGGGAATACCGAGGACCGCAGATCGAATCTCACAATGGCTTTTTGAATTTGAGAGCAAACTTTTCATTTGGAACTTAATGTTTTGACATTTGCTACAAGCCAGATCATACGTTCAATTCGCATTTCTAAATGATATCAAAATTTGGCGATATAATTTGTCAACCTTTCGTATGGACGAGCCAAATCTTCGGTTGAAATTATTCATGTTCGACTTCTTGTAATCCTTTAATTCACCATTCATTTTCAGATGGAGCAGTTCCAATGAAATTACATTTTAACAATTCAAATTATTGCTTAGCCTGCTCACAAACCAGTGTAACTGACCGAGATGCACTTTATGAAAGTTCTAAATGTTATCACGAATAGGGGGATAAATAAAGAGTAAGTGTACATGAGACAAAATAACAGCAAAAATATAGCCTTCAGAGAGAGTCGAACTCTCGACCTCCAGTTTACTAGACTGGCGCTCTAACCAACTGAGCTATGAAGGCTCCACGTTAAATGATTTGAAATATTCAATATTTATATCTAGACTTACTCTTCCGTGATCTATGGGCAAGTATATACAAGAGCACACAGATAGACAGAGGAAAATTAACATTCTAGACGTTATGCAGTTGCTTTTCTTTTACTTTTCCTAAGTATGAGACGACACGGTCGATTTTATGTTCATACATCGATTTGTCTTTCTATCGTATCATCTTATCATATTTGTTGTTTCGGTCTATTGATATATTTATTGATAAATGAAGTTGCAAAACAGTTGTTTTGTCAATTACCTGTTTGTCATAACGCTAAATAACCAAAAAGATGTACTTATCTTTTCAATGTCGAAAGTTACCACTAGATATAAGTATACAATTATGATGTCTGAAACTATTCTGTCGCCATAGCTCAGTCGGTTGACGGCCAGTCAGGGAATACCGAGGACCGCAGATCGAATCTCACAATGGCTTTTTGAATTTGAGAGCAAACTTTTTCATTTGGAACTTAATGTTTTTGACATTTGCTACAAGCCAGATCATACGTTCAATTCGCATTTCTAAATGATATCAAAATTTGGCGATATAATTTGTCAACCTTTCGTATGGACGAGCCAAATCTTCGGTTGAAATTATTCATGTTCGACTTCTTGTAATCCTTTAATTCACCATTCATTTTCAGATGGAGCAGTTCCAATGAAATTACATTTTAACAATTCAAATTATTGCTAGCCTGCTCACAAACCAGTGTAACTGACCGAGATGCACTTTATGAAAGTTCTAAATGTTATCACGAATAGGGGGATAAATAAAGAGTAAGTGTACATGAGACAAAATAACAGCAAAAATATAGCCTTCAGAGAGAGTCGAACTCTCGACCTCCAGTTTACTAGACTGGCGCTCTAACCAACTGAGCTATGAAGGCTCCACGTTAAATGATTTGAAATATTCAATATTTATATCTAGACTTACTCTTCCGTGATCTATGGGCAAGTATATACAAGAGCACACAGATAGACAGAGGAAAATTAACATTCTAGACGTTATGCAGTTGCTTTTCTTTTACTTTTCCTAAGTATGAGACGACACGGTCGATTTTATGTTCATACATCGATTTGTCTTTCTATCGTATCATCTTATCATATTTGTTGTTTCGGTCTATTGATATATTTATTGATAAATGAAGTTGCAAAACAGTTGTTTTGTCAATTACCTGTTTGTCATAACGCTAAATAACCAAAAAGATGTACTTATCTTTTCAATGTCGAAAGTTACCACTAGATATAAGTATACAATTATGATGTCTGAAACTATTCTGTCGCCATAGCTCAGTCGGTTGACGGCCAGTCAGGAATACCGAGGACCGCAGATCGAATCTCACAATGGCTTTTTGAATTTGAGAGCAAACTTTTTCATTTGGAACTTAATGTTTTTGACATTTGCTACAAGCCAGATCATACGTTCAATTCGCATTTCTAAATGATATCAAAATTTGGCGATATAATTTGTCAACCTTTCGTATGGACGAGCCAAATCTTCGGTTGAAATTATTCATGTTCGACTTCTTGTAATCCTTTAATTCACCATTCATTTTCAGATGGAGCAGTTCCAATGAAATTACATTTTAACAATTCAAATTATTGCTTAGCCTGCTCACAAACCAGTGTAACTGATCGAGATGCACTTTATGAAAGTTCTAAATGTTATCACGAATAGGGGGATAAATAAAGAGTAAGTGTACATGAGACAAAATAACAGCAAAATATAGCCTTCAGAGAGTCGAACTCTCGACCTCCAGTTTACTAGACTGGCGCTCTAACCAACTGAGCTATGAAGGCTCCACGTTAAATGATTTGAAATATTCAATATTTATATCTAGACTTACTCTTCCGTGATCTATGGGCAAGTATATACAAGAGCACACAGATAGACAGAGGAAAATTAACATTCTAGACGTTATGCAGTTGCTTTTCTTTTACTTTTCCTAAGTATGAGACGACACGGTCGATTTTATGTTCATACATCGATTTGTCTTTCTATCGTATCATCTTATCATATTTGTTGTTTCGGTCTATTGATATATTTATTGATAAATGAAGTTGCAAAACAGTTGTTTTGTCAATTACCTGTTTGTCATAACGCTAAATAACCAAAAGATGTACTTATCTTTTCAATGTCGAAAGTTACCACTAGATATAAGTATACAATTATGATGTCTGAAACTATTCTGTCGCCATAGCTCAGTCGGTTGACGGCCAGTCAGGAATACCGAGGACCGCAGATCGAATCTCACAATGGCTTTTTGAATTTGAGAGCAAACTTTTCATTTGGAACTTAATGTTTTGACATTTGCTACAAGCCAGATCATACGTTCAATTCGCATTTCTAAATGATATCAAAATTTGGCGATATAATTTGTCAACCTTTCGTATGGACGAGCCAAATCTTCGGTTGAAATTATTCATGTTCGACTTCTTGTAATCCTTTAATTCACCATTCATTTTCAGATGGAGCAGTTCCAATGAAATTACATTTTAACAATTCAAATTATTGCTTAGCCTGCTCACAAACCAGTGTAACTGACCGAGATGCACTTTATGAAAGTTCTAAATGTTATCACGAATAGGGGGATAAATAAAGAGTAAGTGTACATGAGACAAAATAACAGCAAAAATATAGCCTTCAGAGAGAGTCGAACTCTCGACCTCCAGTTTACTAGACTGGCGCTCTAACCAACTGAGCTATGAAGGCTCCACGTTAAATGATTTGAAATATTCAATATTTATATCTAGACTTACTCTTCCGTGATCTATGGGCAAGTATATACAAGAGCACACAGATAGACAGAGGAAAATTAACATTCTAGACGTTATGCAGTTGCTTTTCTTTTACTTTTCCTAAGTATGAGACGACACGGTCGATTTTATGTTCATACATCGATTTGTCTTTCTATCGTATCATCTTATCATATTTGTTGTTTCGGTCTATTGATATATTTATTGATAAATGAAGTTGCAAAACAGTTGTTTTGTCAATTACCTGTTTGTCATAACGCTAAATAACCAAAAGATGTACTTATCTTTTCAATGTCGAAAGTTACCACTAGATATAAGTATACAATTATGATGTCTGAAACTATTCTGTCGCCATAGCTCAGTCGGTTGACGGCCAGTCAGGAATACCGAGGACCGCAGATCGAATCTCACAATGGCTTTTTGAATTTGAGAGCAAACTTTTCATTTGGAACTTAATGTTTTGACATTTGCTACAAGCCAGATCATACGTTCAATTCGCATTTCTAAATGATATCAAAATTTGGCGATATAATTTGTCAACCTTTCGTATGGACGAGCCAAATCTTCGGTTGAAATTATTCATGTTCGACTTCTTGTAATCCTTTAATTCACCATTCATTTTCAGATGGAGCAGTTCCAATGAAATTACATTTTAACAATTCAAATTATTGCTTAGCCTGCTCACAAACCAGTGTAACTGACCGAGATGCACTTTATGAAAGTTCTAAATGTTATCACGAATAGGGGGATAAATAAAGAGTAAGTGTACATGAGACAAAATAACAGCAAAAATATAGCCTTCAGAGAGAGTCGAACTCTCGACCTCCAGTTTACTAGACTGGCGCTCTAACCAACTGAGCTATGAAGGCTCCACGTTAAATGATTTGAAATATTCAATATTTATATCTAGACTTACTCTTCCGTGATCTATGGGCAAGTATATACAAGAGCACACAGATAGACAGAGGAAAATTAACATTCTAGACGTTATGCAGTTGCTTTTCTTTTACTTTTCCTAAGTATGAGACGACACGGTCGATTTTATGTTCATACATCGATTTGTCTTTCTATCGTATCATCTTATCATATTTGTTGTTTCGGTCTATTGATATATTTATTGATAAATGAAGTTGCAAAACAGTTGTTTTGTCAATTACCTGTTTGTCATAACGCTAAATAACCAAAAAGATGTACTTATCTTTTCAATGTCGAAAGTTACCACTAGATATAAGTATACAATTATGATGTCTGAAACTATTCTGTCGCCATAGCTCAGTCGGTTGACGGCCAGTCAGGAATACCGAGGACCGCAGATCGAATCTCACAATGGCTTTTTGAATTTGAGAGCAAACTTTTTCATTTGGAACTTAATGTTTTTGACATTTGCTACAAGCCAGATCATACGTTCAATTCGCATTTCTAAATGATATCAAAATTTGGCGATATAATTTGTCAACCTTTCGTATGGACGAGCCAAATCTTCGGTTGAAATTATTCATGTTCGACTTCTTGTAATCCTTTAATTCACCATTCATTTTCAGATGGAGCAGTTCCAATGAAATTACATTTTAACAATTCAAATTATTGCTTAGCCTGCTCACAAACCAGTGTAACTGATCGAGATGCACTTTATGAAAGTTCTAAATGTTATCACGAATAGGGGGATAAATAAAGAGTAAGTGTACATGAGACAAAATAACAGCAAAATATAGCCTTCAGAGAGAGTCGAACTCTCGACCTCCAGTTTACTAGACTGGCGCTCTAACCAACTGAGCTATGAAGGCTCCACGTTAAATGATTTGAAATATTCAATATTTATATCTAGACTTACTCTTCCGTGATCTATGGGCAAGTATATACAAGAGCACACAGATAGACAGAGGAAAATTAACATTCTAGACGTTATGCAGTTGCTTTTCTTTTACTTTTCCTAAGTATGAGACGACACGGTCGATTTTATGTTCATACATCGATTTGTCTTTCTATCGTATCATCTTATCATATTTGTTGTTTCGGTCTATTGATATATTTATTGATAAATGAAGTTGCAAAACAGTTGTTTTGTCAATTACCTGTTTGTCATAACGCTAAATAACCAAAAGATGTACTTATCTTTTCAATGTCGAAAGTTACCACTAGATATAAGTATACAATTATGATGTCTGAAACTATTCTGTCGCCATAGCTCAGTCGGTTGACGGCCAGTCAGGGAATACCGAGGACCGCAGATCGAATCTCACAATGGCTTTTTGAATTTGAGAGCAAACTTTTCATTTGGAACTTAATGTTTTGACATTTGCTACAAGCCAGATCATACGTTCAATTCGCATTTCTAAATGATATCAAAATTTGGCGATATAATTTGCCAACCTTTCGTATGGACGAGCCAAATCTTCGGTTGAAATTATTCATGTTCGACTTCTTGTAATCCTTTAATTCACCATTCATTTTCAGATGGAGCAGTTCCAATGAAATTACATTTTAACAATTCAAATTATTGCTTAGCCTGCTCACAAACCAGTGTAACTGATCGAGATGCACTTTATGAAAGTTCTAAATGTTATCACGAATAGGGGATAAATAAAGAGTAAGTGTACATGAGACAAAATAACAGCAAAATATAGCCTTCAGAGAGAGTCGAACTCTCGACCTCCAGTTTACTAGACTGGCGCTCTAACCAACTGAGCTATGAAGGCTCCACGTTAAATGATTTGAAATATTCAATATTTATATCTAGACTTACTCTTCCGTGATCTATGGGCAAGTATATACAAGAGCACACAGATAGACAGAGGAAAATTAACATTCTAGACGTTATGCAGTTGCTTTTCTTTTACTTTTCCTAAGTATGAGACGACACGGTCGATTTTATGTTCATACATCGATTTGTCTTTCTATCGTATCATCTTATCATATTTGTTGTTTCGGTCTATTGATATATTTATTGATAAATGAAGTTGCAAAACAGTTGTTTTGTCAATTACCTGTTTGTCATAACGCTAAATAACCAAAAGATGTACTTATCTTTTCAATGTCGAAAGTTACCACTAGATATAAGTATACAATTATGATGTCTGAAACTATTCTGTCGCCATAGCTCAGTCGGTTGACGGCCAGTCAGGGAATACCGAGGACCGCAGATCGAATCTCACAATGGCTTTTTGAATTTGAGAGCAAACTTTTCATTTGGAACTTAATGTTTTGACATTTGCTACAAGCCAGATCATACGTTCAATTCGCATTTCTAAATGATATCAAAATTTGGCGATATAATTTGCCAACCTTTCGTATGGACGAGCCAAATCTTCGGTTGAAATTATTCATGTTCGACTTCTTGTAATCCTTTAATTCACCATTCATTTTCAGATGGAGCAGTTCCAATGAAATTACATTTTAACAATTCAAATTATTGCTTAGCCTGCTCACAAACCAGTGTAACTGATCGAGATGCACTTTATGAAAGTTCTAAATGTTATCACGAATAGGGGATAAATAAAGAGTAAGTGTACATGAGACAAAATAACAGCAAAATATAGCCTTCAGAGAGAGTCGAACTCTCGACCTCCAGTTTACTAGACTGGCGCTCTAACCAACTGAGCTATGAAGGCTCCACGTTAAATGATTTGAAATATTCAATATTTATATCTAGACTTACTCTTCCGTGATCTATGGGCAAGTATATACAAGAGCACACAGATAGACAGAGGAAAATTAACATTCTAGACGTTATGCAGTTGCTTTTCTTTTACTTTTCCTAAGTATGAGACGACACGGTCGATTTTATGTTCATACATCGATTTGTCTTTCTATCGTATCATCTTATCATATTTGTTGTTTCGGTCTATTGATATATTTATTGATAAATGAAGTTGCAAAACAGTTGTTTTGTCAATTACCTGTTTGTCATAACGCTAAATAACCAAAAGATGTACTTATCTTTTCAATGTCGAAAGTTACCACTAGATATAAGTATACAATTATGATGTCTGAAACTATTCTGTCGCCATAGCTCAGTCGGTTGACGGCCAGTCAGGGAATACCGAGGACCGCAGATCGAATCTCACAATGGCTTTTTGAATTTGAGAGCAAACTTTTCATTTGGAACTTAATGTTTTGACATTTGCTACAAGCCAGATCATACGTTCAATTCGCATTTCTAAATGATATCAAAATTTGGCGATATAATTTGCCAACCTTTCGTATGGACGAGCCAAATCTTCGGTTGAAATTATTCATGTTCGACTTCTTGTAATCCTTTAATTCACCATTCATTTTCAGATGGAGCAGTTCCAATGAAATTACATTTTAACAATTCAAATTATTGCTTAGCCTGCTCACAAACCAGTGTAACTGATCGAGATGCACTTTATGAAAGTTCTAAATGTTATCACGAATAGGGGATAAATAAAGAGTAAGTGTACATGAGACAAAATAACAGCAAAATATAGCCTTCAGAGAGAGTCGAACTCTCGACCTCCAGTTTACTAGACTGGCGCTCTAACCAACTGAGCTATGAAGGCTCCACGTTAAATGATTTGAAATATTCAATATTTATATCTAGACTTACTCTTCCGTGATCTATGGGCAAGTATATACAAGAGCACACAGATAGACAGAGGAAAATTAACATTCTAGACGGTATGCAGTTGCTTTTCTTTTACTTTTCCTAAGTATGAGACGACACGGTCGATTTTATGTTCATACATCGATTTGTCTTTCTATCGTATCATCTTATCATATTTGTTGTTTCGGTCTATTGATATATTTATTGATAAATGAAGTTGCAAAACAGTTGTTTTGTCAATTACCTGTTTGTCATAACGCTAAATAACCAAAAGATGTACTTATCTTTTCAATGTCGAAAGTTACCACTAGATATAAGTATACAATTATGATGTCTGAAACTATTCTGTCGCCATAGCTCAGTCGGTTGACGGCCAGTCAGGGAATACCGAGGACCGCAGATCGAATCTCACAATGGCTTTTTGAATTTGAGAGCAAACTTTTCATTTGGAACTTAATGTTTTGACATTTGCTACAAGCCAGATCATACGTTCAATTCGCATTTCTAAATGATATCAAAATTTGGCGATATAATTTGCCAACCTTTCGTATGGACGAGCCAAATCTTCGGTTGAAATTATTCATGTTCGACTTCTTGTAATCCTTTAATTCACCATTCATTTTCAGATGGAGCAGTTCCAATGAAATTACATTTTAACAATTCAAATTATTGCTTAGCCTGCTCACAAACCAGTGTAACTGACCGAGATGCACTTTATGAAAGTTCTAAATGTTATCACGAATAGGGGGATAAATAAAGAGTAAGTGTACATGAGACAAAATAACAGCAAAAATATAGCCTTCAGAGAGAGTCGAACTCTCGACCTCCAGTTTACTAGACTGGCGCTCTAACCAACTGAGCTATGAAGGCTCCACGTTAAATGATTTGAAATATTCAATATTTATATCTAGACTTACTCTTCCGTGATCTATGGGCAAGTATATACAAGAGCACACAGATAGACAGAGGAAAATTAACATTCTAGACGGTATGCAGTTGCTTTTCTTTTACTTTTCCTAAGTATGAGACGACACGGTCGATTTTATGTTCATACATCGATTTGTCTTTCTATCGTATCATCTTATCATATTTGTTGTTTCGGTCTATTGATATATTTATTGATAAATGAAGTTGCAAAACAGTTGTTTTGTCAATTACCTGTTTGTCATAACGCTAAATAACCAAAAGATGTACTTATCTTTTCAATGTCGAAAGTTACCACTAGATATAAGTATACAATTATGATGTCTGAAACTATTCTGTCGCCATAGCTCAGTCGGTTGACGGCCAGTCAGGAATACCGAGGACCGCAGATCGAATCTCACAATGGCTTTTTGAATTTGAGAGCAAACTTTTCATTTGGAACTTAATGTTTTTGACATTTGCTACAAGCCAGATCATACGTTCAATTCGCATTTCTAAATGATATCAAAATTTGGCGATATAATTTGTCAACCTTTCGTATGGACGAGCCAAATCTTCGGTTCAAATTATTCATGTTCGACTTCTTGTAATCCTTTAATTCACCATTCATTTTCAGATGGAGCAGTTCCAATGAAATTACATTTTAACAATTCAAATTATTGCTTAGCCTGCTCACAAACCAGTGTAACTGATCGAGATGCACTTTATGAAAGTTCTAAATGTTATCACGAGTAGGGGGATAAATAAAGAGTAAGTGTACATGAGACAAAATAACAGCAAAAATATAGCCTTCAGAGAGAGTCGAACTCTCGACCTCCAGTTTACTAGACTGGCGCTCTAACCAACTGAGCTATGAAGGCTCCACGTTAAATGATTTGAAATATTCAATATTTATATCTAGACTTACTCTTCCGTGATCTATGGGCAAGTATATACAAGAGCACACAGATAGACAGAGGAAAATTAACATTCTAGACGTTATGCAGTTGCTTTTCTTTTACTTTTCCTAAGTATGAGACGACACGGTCGATTTTATGTTCATACATCGATTTGTCTTTCTATCGTATCATCTTATCATATTTGTTGTTTCGGTCTATTGATATATTTATTGATAAATGAAGTTGCAAAACAGTTGTTTTGTCAATTACCTGTTTGTCATAACGCTAAATAACCAAAAGATGTACTTATCTTTTCAATGTCGAAAGTTACCACTAGATATAAGTATACAATTATGATGTCTGAAACTATTCTGTCGCCATAGCTCAGTCGGTTGACGGCCAGTCAGGACTTCCGGTTTGACTTCCATGATGTGCTGACGTGTTTTCATCAAAGAGTGTAATCCAGAAGAAATTTAGTGTACCCGCAGGCCATCAAGTTTTGGTGGCCTGCTACCGTAAAAGTTACTGTTCCAAGTCAGGTATATTCTGAACTTTGATTGTTATTTTTGAATTTTGAGTGACTTTAGACTTCCCTTCGCCATGTCTGGTGAGAGGGAGGCCGTCTTTAAAAGAACTGACATTGGTTGTGGACGTTGTAGACAACAAGAAGGTTAGTGCAAATAGCATAATAGAAGAAGCTGAGGTTTTGTGTGAGAAGGTAATGTTTTAGCAGTGGTACCCAGAAGTGGTAACTTATATGAAATAACTGTAACAAATAGTGATGCGGCTGATGAACTCAGTACTGGTCCTTTTGTAATTGGTACAAAGCGATATAATTGCCAAGCGATCTATTCAAAAGATAGAGTTGTAAGCTTTATGCACTTGCCGGTCTTTATCTCGGATGATGTGATTAGGAATAAGTTGGAAGCATATAATGTTGAATTAAAATCTCCGATAAAACAACATATGTATGATGGTACGAGTGTGACTGACGGAACGAGATATGTTGTGGTTAAATTTCCTCCAAATATATCAAGTCTACCGTACACCATGAAGTTTGATTTAGGTAACAACCAACATGAATACATTCGAGTCAAACACGACCATCAATCAAAGGTGTGCTCGAATTGCTTGTCACCTAATCATTTGTATTTAAACTGTCCAAATAATAAGTGTTATCAGTGCCAGAGTTTTGGGCATATTTCCAAATATTGTGAAAGCTCCAAATGTATTAAATGTGGATTTTATCCTCGTAGATGTAAGTGCGAGTCGTCAGATAATTTTACCGCCTCTGAAAATCCTGAAAACAACGACGAAAAAAAAGACAAAGAAACTAAACCAAAACAGCGTGATACCAATGAAAACGAGCAAAACGATGAATCCGAACAACCCTCTTGAAGAAAAGCCGAATTGAAAATGACACACCTATAAGTGAAACGTTAGAGAAATCTGAACCCGTTATTGACAATTTAAATGCGGATACAGTTATAACCGTTGAAGTACATAACAATGCGGATACCGTTATAAACGTTGACGAACATAACAATGATGAATCCAATGGTGAAAACTTAAATCTAACTGTGACTGAGATGTGTGAAGCGGAAAATAAAGTTAATCAAAAACCGTGTGAAACAACGACGACCGAGGTTGCTGATGAAGCAGTTGATGATGAACTTGATTTACTTATTGATAATGACAATGTTGTTAATTCTTTTGATAATAATGTGCCCAGCCCTGGGGGTATATCTGAAAAGGGGGGTACAGATGTTGTTTGTGGTAATGAGTCAGTGGACATGGAACACGAAGAGTGTACCATGACCTCTGACCCTGATGTATCTATTGACAAATTGAACTCAGAAAATGAGTCTTTGGTTGAAATGACTGATGAAGAAATGGCTAATGATTTAGTGAAATATGGTGGTAGAGTCAGACGTAATCGCATTGTTGTTAGGCCAAATATTCCGTATGTTAGAAGACAATCTGTTGGAAATAAGTCGAGTCCTAAAAATACTTAATTTTTCACTTTCAAGGGACAACTTATTTGGTTTTTTTTTTCTTGATGGTTCAGTGTGTTTCCATCAATGTTAATGGTTTGTTAGATGTTGCTAAATTTACAAAGCTGTGTGCAATTTGTTCTGAAAATAGATATGACATTGTAGCTTTACAGGAAACCTTTTGGAACCCTGATTTCATTGTTGAAAACAAAAAACATTGGAATGGTGAAATTTTTTTTTCATGTTCAGATACAAACAGACAAGGAGTAGCATTTCTTGTTAGTCCAAAGTACAAAAATTATGTCACTGAAATCAAAGGTTTTGATGGTAGATTTATCTATATTCAACTTGAAGTTGATAACAAAATTATCGACATTGTAAATGTGTATTGTCCAAATGTCGTCAATGAGAAAGATCTGTTTCTGAAAAAAGTAAATGATAATATACCAAAGTCGGATGATTTGATATTGCTTGGTGACTTCAATCAGTCATTATCCCCATTGGATAGGGTTGGAAAACATTTTGAAGATAAAGCTTTTAAATCGCTTAATAATTTATTAGATAGCTTTAACATTTATGATGTGTGGCGCGCTCGATTCCCAACATCGCGGGTATTTTCTTGGAGACGTGTGATCGAGAATAAATTAGTCCAGAGTCGGATCGATTATATTTTCATTTCTAAAATGTTTACGTCGTTTGTTAAAAATGTATTATAAACACACCGCATTTACGGATCATTCGTTTGTTGTATTAAATATCGATTTTCCTTAATCGAACGCGGGCCGGGTGTGTGGATTTTCAATAATATGCTCCTGGACGATGAAGTGTATATTGAAAAATAAACAATTTAATTATAGACGAAAAGAGCTGCCGACTTTATAATGAAGCCCCATTAATTTGGATAGATAATTTAAAATATAGAATAAAAGAGAATCTCAAGTGTATGCTAGAGATAAAAATGTAGAGAAAAAGCTGAATATTTTAAAATACAAAACAAGTTTGAGAAGATTTCAAATCTAGCAGCAAATGATTTAAAATATGATACGAATGAATATGAAGAAATAAAATCTAAAATGAAAGATTTTGAGGATAAAATATGTAAAGGTGCTATTCTTAGATCAAAAGCTTACTGGGCTGTTGAAGGCGATAAAATTCAAAATATTTCCTGCAGTTGGAAAAATATAGGCAAGAAAATAATGCTATTAAAGAATTAGAAAATGATCAAGGCAAATTGCTGACAAAATCTAATGATGTCTTAGATGAAATACAAGATTATTATAAAATCTGTACTCATGTACAAATATTGATGAATCTAAAATGAAAGAAATTAGCAATTTTCTAACAAATAAAGTATCTGAAGATGATGTAAATTTTGTGATTCAGATATAACATTAGAAGAAATCTTTAAATCTTTACATGAAATGAATAAAACAAAAGTCCTGGTTCTGATGGTTTAACAGTTTCGTTTTATTGTAAATTTTTCATTTATTTGGTGAAATTTTTCATAAAATTTTAAAGTCATAGATGAAGAAAAATAATGCCTCGTTCAATGAGATTAGGTATGATAACATTGATTTATAAAAAGAAAGGCAAAAGAAATAAAATTTCAAATTATAGACCCATATCGCTATTAAATGTAGATTATAAAGTCTTGGCACGAATAATGGCTAATAGATTAAAACATGTACTGCCTAAAATAATTTCTCCCAGTCAAACATGTTGCATTTTAGGTAGAGACATTGCTGACACAACTGCAAGTCTGAGAGACATAATTGAATTAATTGAAAATGATAATTTAGAAGGATATTTAATTAAAATAGACCAAGAAAAGGCCTTCGACAGAGTGGACCATAAATATCTATTTCATATTTTAGAAAAATTTGGATTTGGCCCTCAATTTGTTCATTGGATAAAACTGTTTTATAAAGGAATTAGGAGTACAATAAAATGTAATGGATTTTTAACAAATTATGTGCCAATTTTAAATAGTTTAAGACAGGGATGTCCAATTTCTGCTCTTTGCTACGTTATAGCCGCTGAACCCCTAGTACAGGCAATTTTGAAAAATAAAAACATAAAAGGAATAGCAATTCCAAATTCAGATAAAATTCTACCGTTTTGCGCACGCAGATGATTTTACTTTTACAGTTAAAGATAAACAGTCCATAGATGAAACTTTTAAAGTGTTGAATAATTATAGTGAAGCTTCGGGTGCTAAAATAAATAAACAAAAATCAGAAATAATGTGTTTAGGTTCAGGTTCAATTTCAAATCAGGAATTAACAGATTATGGAATAAAACAAGCTGATGAAGTGACACAAATATTGGGAATTTACATGGGGAAAAATTCTGAAATTTGTGATTATCTAAATTGGGATTCAAAATAAAAAGGCAAAAACCATTTTATACTTTTGGTCTAAAGAGAATTAACGCTGCACGGGCGTGCAACAGTTCTGACATCACTAATTATGTCAAGATTTTATTACACTTTAACAGTTTGTCCAATTCCGGAAAAGTATAAAATGAAATAAAAGCAATAATATTAAAATTTCTTTGGCAAAATAATTCTCATTTAGTAAAATACAAAACAGTAGTTGCGGCTAAAATTGAAGGGGGTTTGAATATCCCTGAAATTCATTTAAGAATGCAAGCTTTTAGATTAAAATTTTTCAGTAAATTTCTAGATTCTAATTGTCAAGCACTTTGGAAGAGTACAATGAAATATTTTATAAACAAAATAGAAAATATGAAAATCGCCGAAAATATTGCGTATGCTTGCTTTAATTTAAATCAGATAAAATCTTACCAAAATTTTACCAAGAAATGATCCAAGCATATTATGCAATTAAATCCAAAGTTGATTTCAATATACACGTCCAGCATATCTATGAAAATCCGTTGTTTTGTAATCCGGTTATTAATGTGAAAGGCAAAGCACTGTTGTACAGAGAATTCATAAATTCCGGTATTGTTAAAATCAAAGATATTTGCTACGAATTTATTCCAGGTTTTCTTTCAAAAGATTCAATCATTGAAATAGTACAAGAAAAATACCCAGAATTACGAAGTTGGGTTATCATAAATGCATACGGAAGAATTTTAAATGCAATACCGCAACTGTGGAAAAACGAATTAACAGCAATAAATCCAGTTAATGTTGACAGATTTCCTTGTTTAACGGTCGGAACAAATATGACCGAATTCTCGAAGGCTACTACAAAAATTTTCTATAAACTCCTCCTACAAAGTTTTTCCGAGCCGCCCACATCAGAAATGTTTTGGTTGAAACACTTCCCTTCAATGTGTTTTCGTGCCTTGTACCGGGTTGTCAATCAATGTCATATCCCACCTGAGTGTATTAGTCTAAATTATAGGGTGGCAACAAACACTATATTTACGCTTGATAAACTACAACGTATAAACAAGGTAGATAGTAACATGTGTTTGTCATGCAAATCATGCCCTGAGGATATGTTTCACCTTTGGAGTAGTTGTCCGTTTCAGATCGATTTCAAACGGTATTTAATTGACATAATACACAATGTACTTTTAAAAGATACACAACATCCAATCATGGATTATGATCAGCTGATCTTACATGGATATTTAGTCAATACAAAAGCAGTTAACAAATATTTTGTCAATTTTCTACTAAGTGTTGCAAGATTGTCAATATATAAAGCAAGACAAATAAAAATTTACGAAGAAAAAGATATAGGTACAAAAAGATTATTTATATTTACAATACACAAATATATTGAATATGAACACACATATTACAAAATGACCAACAAATTACATCTTTTTATTAAATATTTTGTGGAAAAGAATCCACTGCTGCTGTACATGTACGAATCGGGTAGCTACAAACTTTTAATTTAAAACGTCTATCAGTAGACGTGAAGGTATAAAGACATTAAGAGTTATTCCTCTTGTATCAATATGTGTATTTTAGTGCCTGTGATAGATGATATTTTATATTTCAAAATGTTGACGGCCAGCCAGGAATAAAAATTTTATTGAATACCGAGGACCGCAGATCGAATCTCACAATGGCTTTTTGAATTTGAGAGCAAACTTTTCATTTGGAACTTAATGTTTTTGACATTTGCTACAAGCCAGATCATACGTTCAATTCGCATTTCTAAATGATATCAAAATTTGGCGATATAATTTGTCAACCTTTCGTATGGACGAGCCAAATCTTCGGTTCAAATTATTCATGTTCGACTTCTTGTAATCCTTTAATTCACCATTCATTTTCAGATGGAGCAGTTCCAATGAAATTACATTTTAACAATTCAAATTATTGCTTAGCCTGCTCACAAACCAGTGTAACTGATCGAGATGCACTTTATGAAAGTTCTAAATGTTATCACGAGTAGGGGGATAAATAAAGAGTAAGTGTACATGAGACAAAATAACAGCAAAAATATAGCCTTCAGAGAGAGTCGAACTCTCGACCTCCAGTTTACTAGACTGGCGCTCTAACCAACTGAGCTATGAAGGCTCCACGTTAAATGATTTGAAATATTCAATATTTATATCTAGACTTACTCTTCCGTGATCTATGGGCAAGTATATACAAGAGCACACAGATAGACAGAGGAAAATTAACATTCTAGACGTTATGCAGTTGCTTTTCTTTTACTTTTCCTAAGTATGAGACGACACGGTCGATTTTATGTTCATACATCGATTTGTCTTTCTATCGTATCATCTTATCATATTTGTTGTTTCGGTCTATTGATATATTTATTGATAAATGAAGTTGCAAAACAGTTGTTTTGTCAATTACCTGTTTGTCATAACGCTAAATAACCAAAAAGATGTACTTATCTTTTCAATGTCGAAAGTTACCACTAGATATAAGTATACAATTATGATGTCTGAAACTATTCTGTCGCCATAGCTCAGTCGGTTGACGGCCAGCCAGGGAATACCGAGGACCGCAGATCGAATCTCACAATGGCTTTTTGAATTTGAGAGCAAACTTTTCATTTGGAACTTAATGTTTTGACATTTGCTACAAGCCAGATCATACGTTCAATTCGCATTTCTAAATGATATCAAAATTTGGCGATATAATTTGTCAACCTTTCGTATGGACGAGCCAAATCTTCGGTTGAAATTATTCATGTTCGACTTCTTGTAATCCTTTAATTCACCATTCATTTTCAGATGGAGCAGTTCCAATGAAATTACATTTTAACAATTCAAATTATTGCTTAGCCTGCTCACAAACCAGTGTAACTGATCGAGATGCACTTTATGAAAGTTCTAAATGTTATCACGAATAGGGGATAAATAAAGAGTAAGTGTACATGAGACAAAATAACAGCAAAATATAGCCTTCAGAGAGAGTCGAACTCTCGACCTCCAGTTTACTAGACTGGCGCTCTAACCAACTGAGCTATGAAGGCTCCACGTTAAATGATTTGAAATATTCAATATTTATATCTAGACTTACTCTTCCGTGATCTATGGGCAAGTATATACAAGAGCACACAGATAGACAGAGGAAAATTAACATTCTAGACGTTATGCAGTTGCTTTTCTTTTACTTTTCCTAAGTATGAGACGACACGGTCGATTTTATGTTCATACATCGATTTGTCTTTCTATCGTATCATCTTATCATATTTGTTGTTTCGGTCTATTGATATATTTATTGATAAATGAAGTTGCAAAACAGTTGTTTTGTCAATTACCTGTTTGTCATAACGCTAAATAACCAAAAGATGTACTTATCTTTTCAATGTCGAAAGTTACCACTAGATATAAGTATACAATTATGATGTCTGAAACTATTCTGTCGCCATAGCTCAGTCGGTTGACGGCCAGCCAGGAATACCGAGGACCGCAGATCGAATCTCACAATGGCTTTTTGAATTTGAGAGCAAACTTTTCATTTGGAACTTAATGTTTTGACATTTGCTACAAGCCAGATCATACGTTCAATTCGCATTTCTAAATGATATCAAAATTTGGCGATATAATTTGTCAACCTTTCGTATGGACGAGCCAAATCTTCGGTTGAAATTATTCATGTTCGACTTCTTGTAATCCTTTAATTCACCATTCATTTTCAGATGGAGCAGTTCCAATGAAATTACATTTTAACAATTCAAATTATTGCTTAGCCTGCTCACAAACCAGTGTAACTGATCGAGATGCACTTTATGAAAGTTCTAAATGTTATCACGAATAGGGGGATAAATAAAGAGTAAGTGTACATGAGACAAAATAACAGCAAAATATAGCCTTCAGAGAGAGTCGAACTCTCGACCTCCAGTTTACTAGACTGGCGCTCTAACCAACTGAGCTATGAAGGCTCCACGTTAAATGATTTGAAATATTCAATATTTATATCTAGACTTACTCTTCCGTGATCTATGGGCAAGTATATACAAGAGCACACAGATAGACAGAGGAAAATTAACATTCTAGACGTTATGCAGTTGCTTTTCTTTTACTTTTCCTAAGTATGAGACGACACGGTCGATTTTATGTTCATACATCGATTTGTCTTTCTATCGTATCATCTTATCATATTTGTTGTTTCGGTCTATTGATATATTTATTGATAAATGAAGTTGCAAAACAGTTGTTTTGTCAATTACCTGTTTGTCATAACGCTAAATAACCAAAAAGATGTACTTATCTTTTCAATGTCGAAAGTTACCACTAGATATAAGTATACAATTATGATGTCTGAAACTATTCTGTCGCCATAGCTCAGTCGGTTGACGGCCAGCCAGGAATACCGAGGACCGCAGATCGAATCTCACAATGGCTTTTTGAATTTGAGAGCAAACTTTTTCATTTGGAACTTAATGTTTTTGACATTTGCTACAAGCCAGATCATACGTTCAATTCGCATTTCTAAATGATATCAAAATTTGGCGATATAATTTGTCAACCTTTCGTATGGACGAGCCAAATCTTCGGTTGAAATTATTCATGTTCGACTTCTTGTAATCCTTTAATTCACCATTCATTTTCAGATGGAGCAGTTCCAATGAAATTACATTTTAACAATTCAAATTATTGCTTAGCCTGCTCACAAACCAGTGTAACTGATCGAGATGCACTTTATGAAAGTTCTAAATGTTATCACGAATAGGGGGATAAATAAAGAGTAAGTGTACATGAGACAAAATAACAGCAAAATATAGCCTTCAGAGAGTCGAACTCTCGACCTCCAGTTTACTAGACTGGCGCTCTAACCAACTGAGCTATGAAGGCTCCACGTTAAATGATTTGAAATATTCAATATTTATATCTAGACTTACTCTTCCGTGATCTATGGGCAAGTATATACAAGAGCACACAGATAGACAGAGGAAAATTAACATTCTAGACGTTATGCAGTTGCTTTTCTTTTACTTTTCCTAAGTATGAGACGACACGGTCGATTTTATGTTCATACATCGATTTGTCTTTCTATCGTATCATCTTATCATATTTGTTGTTTCGGTCTATTGATATATTTATTGATAAATGAAGTTGCAAAACAGTTGTTTTGTCAATTACCTGTTTGTCATAACGCTAAATAACCAAAAGATGTACTTATCTTTTCAATGTCGAAAGTTACCACTAGATATAAGTATACAATTATGATGTCTGAAACTATTCTGTCGCCATAGCTCAGTCGGTTGACGGCCAGCCAGGAATACCGAGGACCGCAGATCGAATCTCACAATGGCTTTTTGAATTTGAGAGCAAACTTTTCATTTGGAACTTAATGTTTTGACATTTGCTACAAGCCAGATCATACGTTCAATTCGCATTTCTAAATGATATCAAAATTTGGCGATATAATTTGTCAACCTTTCGTATGGACGAGCCAAATCTTCGGTTGAAATTATTCATGTTCGACTTCTTGTAATCCTTTAATTCACCATTCATTTTCAGATGGAGCAGTTCCAATGAAATTACATTTTAACAATTCAAATTATTGCTTAGCCTGCTCACAAACCAGTGTAACTGATCGAGATGCACTTTATGAAAGTTCTAAATGTTATCACGAATAGGGGATAAATAAAGAGTAAGTGTACATGAGACAAAATAACAGCAAAATATAGCCTTCAGAGAGAGTCGAACTCTCGACCTCCAGTTTACTAGACTGGCGCTCTAACCAACTGAGCTATGAAGGCTCCACGTTAAATGATTTGAAATATTCAATATTTATATCTAGACTTACTCTTCCGTGATCTATGGGCAAGTATATACAAGAGCACACAGATAGACAGAGGAAAATTAACATTCTAGACGTTATGCAGTTGCTTTTCTTTTACTTTTCCTAAGTATGAGACGACACGGTCGATTTTATGTTCATACATCGATTTGTCTTTCTATCGTATCATCTTATCATATTTGTTGTTTCGGTCTATTGATATATTTATTGATAAATGAAGTTGCAAAACAGTTGTTTTGTCAATTACCTGTTTGTCATAACGCTAAATAACCAAAAAGATGTACTTATCTTTTCAATGTCGAAAGTTACCACTAGATATAAGTATACAATTATGATGTCTGAAACTATTCTGTCGCCATAGCTCAGTCGGTTGACGGCCAGCCAGGGAATACCGAGGACCGCAGATCGAATCTCACAATGGCTTTTTGAATTTGAGAGCAAACTTTTCATTTGGAACTTAATGTTTTGACATTTGCTACAAGCCAGATCATACGTTCAATTCGCATTTCTAAATGATATCAAAATTTGGCGATATAATTTGTCAACCTTTCGTATGGACGAGCCAAATCTTCGGTTCAAATTATTCATGTTCGACTTCTTGTAATCCTTTAATTCACCATTCATTTTCAGATGGAGCAGTTCCAATGAAATTACATTTTAACAATTCAAATTATTGCTTAGCCTGCTCACAAACCAGTGTAACTGATCGAGATGCACTTTATGAAAGTTCTAAATGTTATCACGAATAGGGGATAAATAAAGAGTAAGTGTACATGAGACAAAATAACAGCAAAATATAGCCTTCAGAGAGAGTCGAACTCTCGACCTCCAGTTTACTAGACTGGCGCTCTAACCAACTGAGCTATGAAGGCTCCACGTTAAATGATTTGAAATATTCAATATTTATATCTAGACTTACTCTTCCGTGATCTATGGGCAAGTATATACAAGAGCACACAGATAGACAGAGGAAAATTAACATTCTAGACGTTATGCAGTTGCTTTTCTTTTACTTTTCCTAAGTATGAGACGACACGGTCGATTTTATGTTCATACATCGATTTGTCTTTCTATCGTATCATCTTATCATATTTGTTGTTTCGGTCTATTGATATATTTATTGATAAATGAAGTTGCAAAACAGTTGTTTTGTCAATTACCTGTTTGTCATAACGCTAAATAACCAAAAAGATGTACTTATCTTTTCAATGTCGAAAGTTACCACTAGATATAAGTATACAATTATGATGTCTGAAACTATTCTGTCGCCATAGCTCAGTCGGTTGACGGCCAGCCAGGGAATACCGAGGACCGCAGATCGAATCTCACAATGGCTTTTTGAATTTGAGAGCAAACTTTTCATTTGGAACTTAATGTTTTGACATTTGCTACAAGCCAGATCATACGTTCAATTCGCATTTCTAAATGATATCAAAATTTGGCGATATAATTTGTCAACCTTTCGTATGGACGAGCCAAATCTTCGGTTGAA
Source organism: Mytilus coruscus (assembly GCA_017311375.1). Taxonomy (NCBI): domain Eukaryota; kingdom Metazoa; phylum Mollusca; class Bivalvia; order Mytilida; family Mytilidae; genus Mytilus; species Mytilus coruscus. Next base: position 76,644,860 of record CM029600.1, on the reverse strand, counting down.
ATTATTCATGTTCGACTTCTTGTAATCCTTTAATTCACCATTCATTTTCAGATGGAGCAGTTCCAATGAAATTACATTTTAACAATTCAAATTATTGCTTAGCCTGCTCACAAACCAGTGTAACTGATCGAGATGCACTTTATGAAAGTTCTAAATGTTATCACGAATAGGGGATAAATAAAGAGTAAGTGTACATGAGACAAAATAACAGCAAAATATAGCCTTCAGAGAGAGTCGAACTCTCGACCTCCAGTTTACTAGACTGGCGCTCTAACCAACTGAGCTATGAAGGCTCCACGTTAAATGATTTGAAATATTCAATATTTATATCTAGACTTACTCTTCCGTGATCTATGGGCAAGTATATACAAGAGCACACAGATAGACAGAGGAAAATTAACATTCTAGACGTTATGCAGTTGCTTTTCTTTTACTTTTCCTAAGTATGAGACGACACGGTCGATTTTATGTTCATACATCGATTTGTCTTTCTATCGTATCATCTTATCATATTTGTTGTTTCGGTCTATTGATATATTTATTGATAAATGAAGTTGCAAAACAGTTGTTTTGTCAATTACCTGTTTGTCATAACGCTAAATAACCAAAAAGATGTACTTATCTTTTCAATGTCGAAAGTTACCACTAGATATAAGTATACAATTATGATGTCTGAAACTATTCTGTCGCCATAGCTCAGTCGGTTGACGGCCAGCCAGGGAATACCGAGGACCGCAGATCGAATCTCACAATGGCTTTTTGAATTTGAGAGCAAACTTTTCATTTGGAACTTAATGTTTTGACATTTGCTACAAGCCAGATCATACGTTCAATTCGCATTTCTAAATGATATCAAAATTTGGCGATATAATTTGTCAACCTTTCGTATGGACGAGCCAAATCTTCGGTTGAAATTATTCATGTTCGACTTCTTGTAATCCTTTAATTCACCATTCATTTTCAGATGGAGCAGTTCCAATGAAATTACATTTTAACAATTCAAATTATTGCTTAGCCTGCTCACAAACCAGTGTAACTGACCGAGATGCACTTTATGAAAGTTCTAAATGTTATCACGAATAGGGGGATAAATAAAGAGTAAGTGTACATGAGACAAAATAACAGCAAAAATATAGCCTTCAGAGAGAGTCGAACTCTCGACCTCCAGTTTACTAGACTGGCGCTCTAACCAACTGAGCTATGAAGGCTCCACGTTAAATGATTTGAAATATTCAATATTTATATCTAGACTTACTCTTCCGTGATCTATGGGCAAGTATATACAAGAGCACACAGATAGACAGAGGAAAATTAACATTCTAGACGTTATGCAGTTGCTTTTCTTTTACTTTTCCTAAGTATGAGACGACACGGTCGATTTTATGTTCATACATCGATTTGTCTTTCTATCGTATCATCTTATCATATTTGTTGTTTCGGTCTATTGATATATTTATTGATAAATGAAGTTGCAAAACAGTTGTTTTGTCAATTACCTGTTTGTCATAACGCTAAATAACCAAAAGATGTACTTATCTTTTCAATGTCGAAAGTTACCACTAGATATAAGTATACAATTATGATGTCTGAAACTATTCTGTCGCCATAGCTCAGTCGGTTGACGGCCAGCCAGGAATACCGAGGACCGCAGATCGAATCTCACAATGGCTTTTTGAATTTGAGAGCAAACTTTTCATTTGGAACTTAATGTTTTGACATTTGCTACAAGCCAGATCATACGTTCAATTCGCATTTCTAAATGATATCAAAATTTGGCGATATAATTTGTCAACCTTTCGTATGGACGAGCCAAATCTTCGGTTGAAATTATTCATGTTCGACTTCTTGTAATCCTTTAATTCACCATTCATTTTCAGATGGAGCAGTTCCAATGAAATTACATTTTAACAATTCAAATTATTGCTTAGCCTGCTCACAAACCAGTGTAACTGATCGAGATGCACTTTATGAAAGTTCTAAATGTTATCACGAATAGGGGATAAATAAAGAGTAAGTGTACATGAGACAAAATAACAGCAAAATATAGCCTTCAGAGAGAGTCGAACTCTCGACCTCCAGTTTACTAGACTGGCGCTCTAACCAACTGAGCTATGAAGGCTCCACGTTAAATGATTTGAAATATTCAATATTTATATCTAGACTTACTCTTCCGTGATCTATGGGCAAGTATATACAAGAGCACACAGATAGACAGAGGAAAATTAACATTCTAGACGTTATGCAGTTGCTTTTCTTTTACTTTTCCTAAGTATGAGACGACACGGTCGATTTTATGTTCATACATCGATTTGTCTTTCTATCGTATCATCTTATCATATTTGTTGTTTCGGTCTATTGATATATTTATTGATAAATGAAGTTGCAAAACAGTTGTTTTGTCAATTACCTGTTTGTCATAACGCTAAATAACCAAAAAGATGTACTTATCTTTTCAATGTCGAAAGTTACCACTAGATATAAGTATACAATTATGATGTCTGAAACTATTCTGTCGCCATAGCTCAGTCGGTTGACGGCCAGCCAGGGAATACCGAGGACCGCAGATCGAATCTCACAATGGCTTTTTGAATTTGAGAGCAAACTTTTCATTTGGAACTTAATGTTTTGACATTTGCTACAAGCCAGATCATACGTTCAATTCGCATTTCTAAATGATATCAAAATTTGGCGATATAATTTGTCAACCTTTCGTATGGACGAGCCAAATCTTCGGTTGAAATTATTCATGTTCGACTTCTTGTAATCCTTTAATTCACCATTCATTTTCAGATGGAGCAGTTCCAATGAAATTACATTTTAACAATTCAAATTATTGCTTAGCCTGCTCACAAACCAGTGTAACTGACCGAGATGCACTTTATGAAAGTTCTAAATGTTATCACGAATAGGGGGATAAATAAAGAGTAAGTGTACATGAGACAAAATAACAGCAAAAATATAGCCTTCAGAGAGAGTCGAACTCTCGACCTCCAGTTTACTAGACTGGCGCTCTAACCAACTGAGCTATGAAGGCTCCACGTTAAATGATTTGAAATATTCAATATTTATATCTAGACTTACTCTTCCGTGATCTATGGGCAAGTATATACAAGAGCACACAGATAGACAGAGGAAAATTAACATTCTAGACGTTATGCAGTTGCTTTTCTTTTACTTTTCCTAAGTATGAGACGACACGGTCGATTTTATGTTCATACATCGATTTGTCTTTCTATCGTATCATCTTATCATATTTGTTGTTTCGGTCTATTGATATATTTATTGATAAATGAAGTTGCAAAACAGTTGTTTTGTCAATTACCTGTTTGTCATAACGCTAAATAACCAAAAAGATGTACTTATCTTTTCAATGTCGAAAGTTACCACTAGATATAAGTATACAATTATGATGTCTGAAACTATTCTGTCGCCATAGCTCAGTCGGTTGACGGCCAGCCAGGGAATACCGAGGACCGCAGATCGAATCTCACAATGGCTTTTTGAATTTGAGAGCAAACTTTTCATTTGGAACTTAATGTTTTGACATTTGCTACAAGCCAGATCATACGTTCAATTCGCATTTCTAAATGATATCAAAATTTGGCGATATAATTTGTCAACCTTTCGTATGGACGAGCCAAATCTTCGGTTGAAATTATTCATGTTCGACTTCTTGTAATCCTTTAATTCACCATTCATTTTCAGATGGAGCAGTTCCAATGAAATTACATTTTAACAATTCAAATTATTGCTTAGCCTGCTCACAAACCAGTGTAACTGATCGAGATGCACTTTATGAAAGTTCTAAATGTTATCACGAATAGGGGATAAATAAAGAGTAAGTGTACATGAGACAAAATAACAGCAAAATATAGCCTTCAGAGAGTCGAACTCTCGACCTCCAGTTTACTAGACTGGCGCTCTAACCAACTGAGCTATGAAGGCTCCACGTTAAATGATTTGAAATATTCAATATTTATATCTAGACTTACTCTTCCGTGATCTATGGGCAAGTATATACAAGAGCACACAGATAGACAGAGGAAAATTAACATTCTAGACGTTATGCAGTTGCTTTTCTTTTACTTTTCCTAAGTATGAGACGACACGGTCGATTTTATGTTCATACATCGATTTGTCTTTCTATCGTATCATCTTATCATATTTGTTGTTTCGGTCTATTGATATATTTATTGATAAATGAAGTTGCAAAACAGTTGTTTTGTCAATTACCTGTTTGTCATAACGCTAAATAACCAAAAAGATGTACTTATCTTTTCAATGTCGAAAGTTACCACTAGATATAAGTATACAATTATGATGTCTGAAACTATTCTGTCGCCATAGCTCAGTCGGTTGACGGCCAGCCAGGGAATACCGAGGACCGCAGATCGAATCTCACAATGGCTTTTTGAATTTGAGAGCAAACTTTTTCATTTGGAACTTAATGTTTTTGACATTTGCTACAAGCCAGATCATACGTTCAATTCGCATTTCTAAATGATATCAAAATTTGGCGATATAATTTGTCAACCTTTCGTATGGACGAGCCAAATCTTCGGTTGAAATTATTCATGTTCGACTTCTTGTAATCCTTTAATTCACCATTCATTTTCAGATGGAGCAGTTCCAATGAAATTACATTTTAACAATTCAAATTATTGCTTAGCCTGCTCACAAACCAGTGTAACTGATCGAGATGCACTTTATGAAAGTTCTAAATGTTATCACGAATAGGGGGATAAATAAAGAGTAAGTGTACATGAGACAAAATAACAGCAAAAATATAGCCTTCAGAGAGAGTCGAACTCTCGACCTCCAGTTTACTAGACTGGCGCTCTAACCAACTGAGCTATGAAGGCTCCACGTTAAATGATTTGAAATATTCAATATTTATATCTAGACTTACTCTTCCGTGATCTATGGGCAAGTATATACAAGAGCACACAGATAGACAGAGGAAAATTAACATTCTAGACGTTATGCAGTTGCTTTTCTTTTACTTTTCCTAAGTATGAGACGACACGGTCGATTTTATGTTCATACATCGATTTGTCTTTCTATCGTATCATCTTATCATATTTGTTGTTTCGGTCTATTGATATATTTATTGATAAATGAAGTTGCAAAACAGTTGTTTTGTCAATTACCTGTTTGTCATAACGCTAAATAACCAAAAAGATGTACTTATCTTTTCAATGTCGAAAGTTACCACTAGATATAAGTATACAATTATGATGTCTGAAACTATTCTGTCGCCATAGCTCAGTCGGTTGACGGCCAGCCAGGGAATACCGAGGACCGCAGATCGAATCTCACAATGGCTTTTTGAATTTGAGAGCAAACTTTTTCATTTGGAACTTAATGTTTTTGACATTTGCTACAAGCCAGATCATACGTTCAATTCGCATTTCTAAATGATATCAAAATTTGGCGATATAATTTGTCAACCTTTCGTATGGACGAGCCAAATCTTCGGTTCAAATTATTCATGTTCGACTTCTTGTAATCCTTTAATTCACCATTCATTTTCAGATGGAGCAGTTCCAATGAAATTACATTTTAACAATTCAAATTATTGCTTAGCCTGCTCACAAACCAGTGTAACTGATCGAGATGCACTTTATGAAAGTTCTAAATGTTATCACGAGTAGGGGGATAAATAAAGAGTAAGTGTACATGAGACAAAATAACAGCAAAAATATAGCCTTCAGAGAGAGTCGAACTCTCGACCTCCAGTTTACTAGACTGGCGCTCTAACCAACTGAGCTATGAAGGCTCCACGTTAAATGATTTGAAATATTCAATATTTATATCTAGACTTACTCTTCCGTGATCTATGGGCAAGTATATACAAGAGCACACAGATAGACAGAGGAAAATTAACATTCTAGACGTTATGCAGTTGCTTTTCTTTTACTTTTCCTAAGTATGAGACGACACGGTCGATTTTATGTTCATACATCGATTTGTCTTTCTATCGTATCATCTTATCATATTTGTTGTTTCGGTCTATTGATATATTTATTGATAAATGAAGTTGCAAAACAGTTGTTTTGTCAATTACCTGTTTGTCATAACGCTAAATAACCAAAAGATGTACTTATCTTTTCAATGTCGAAAGTTACCACTAGATATAAGTATACAATTATGATGTCTGAAACTATTCTGTCGCCATAGCTCAGTCGGTTGACGGCCAGCCAGGAATACCGAGGACCGCAGATCGAATCTCACAATGGCTTTTTGAATTTGAGAGCAAACTTTTCATTTGGAACTTAATGTTTTGACATTTGCTACAAGCCAGATCATACGTTCAATTCGCATTTCTAAATGATATCAAAATTTGGCGATATAATTTGTCAACCTTTCGTATGGACGAGCCAAATCTTCGGTTGAAATTATTCATGTTCGACTTCTTGTAATCCTTTAATTCACCATTCATTTTCAGATGGAGCAGTTCCAATGAAATTACATTTTAACAATTCAAATTATTGCTTAGCCTGCTCACAAACCAGTGTAACTGACCGAGATGCACTTTATGAAAGTTCTAAATGTTATCACGAATAGGGGATAAATAAAGAGTAAGTGTACATGAGACAAAATAACAGCAAAATATAGCCTTCAGAGAGAGTCGAACTCTCGACCTCCAGTTTACTAGACTGGCGCTCTAACCAACTGAGCTATGAAGGCTCCACGTTAAATGATTTGAAATATTCAATATTTATATCTAGACTTACTCTTCCGTGATCTATGGGCAAGTATATACAAGAGCACACAGATAGACAGAGGAAAATTAACATTCTAGACGTTATGCAGTTGCTTTTCTTTTACTTTTCCTAAGTATGAGACGACACGGTCGATTTTATGTTCATACATCGATTTGTCTTTCTATCGTATCATCTTATCATATTTGTTGTTTCGGTCTATTGATATATTTATTGATAAATGAAGTTGCAAAACAGTTGTTTTGTCAATTACCTGTTTGTCATAACGCTAAATAACCAAAAGATGTACTTATCTTTTCAATGTCGAAAGTTACCACTAGATATAAGTATACAATTATGATGTCTGAAACTATTCTGTCGCCATAGCTCAGTCGGTTGACGGCCAGCCAGGAATACCGAGGACCGCAGATCGAATCTCACAATGGCTTTTTGAATTTGAGAGCAAACTTTTCATTTGGAACTTAATGTTTTGACATTTGCTACAAGCCAGATCATACGTTCAATTCGCATTTCTAAATGATATCAAAATTTGGCGATATAATTTGTCAACCTTTCGTATGGACGAGCCAAATCTTCGGTTGAAATTATTCATGTTCGACTTCTTGTAATCCTTTAATTCACCATTCATTTTCAGATGGAGCAGTTCCAATGAAATTACATTTTAACAATTCAAATTATTGCTTAGCCTGCTCACAAACCAGTGTAACTGACCGAGATGCACTTTATGAAAGTTCTAAATGTTATCACGAATAGGGGGATAAATAAAGAGTAAGTGTACATGAGACAAAATAACAGCAAAAATATAGCCTTCAGAGAGAGTCGAACTCTCGACCTCCAGTTTACTAGACTGGCGCTCTAACCAACTGAGCTATGAAGGCTCCACGTTAAATGATTTGAAATATTCAATATTTATATCTAGACTTACTCTTCCGTGATCTATGGGCAAGTATATACAAGAGCACACAGATAGACAGAGGAAAATTAACATTCTAGACGTTATGCAGTTGCTTTTCTTTTACTTTTCCTAAGTATGAGACGACACGGTCGATTTTATGTTCATACATCGATTTGTCTTTCTATCGTATCATCTTATCATATTTGTTGTTTCGGTCTATTGATATATTTATTGATAAATGAAGTTGCAAAACAGTTGTTTTGTCAATTACCTGTTTGTCATAACGCTAAATAACCAAAAAGATGTACTTATCTTTTCAATGTCGAAAGTTACCACTAGATATAAGTATACAATTATGATGTCTGAAACTATTCTGTCGCCATAGCTCAGTCGGTTGACGGCCAGCCAGGGAATACCGAGGACCGCAGATCGAATCTCACAATGGCTTTTTGAATTTGAGAGCAAACTTTTCATTTGGAACTTAATGTTTTGACATTTGCTACAAGCCAGATCATACGTTCAATTCGCATTTCTAAATGATATCAAAATTTGGCGATATAATTTGTCAACCTTTCGTATGGACGAGCCAAATCTTCGGTTGAAATTATTCATGTTCGACTTCTTGTAATCCTTTAATTCACCATTCATTTTCAGATGGAGCAGTTCCAATGAAATTACATTTTAACAATTCAAATTATTGCTTAGCCTGCTCACAAACCAGTGTAACTGATCGAGATGCACTTTATGAAAGTTCTAAATGTTATCACGAATAGGGGATAAATAAAGAGTAAGTGTACATGAGACAAAATAACAGCAAAATATAGCCTTCAGAGAGTCGAACTCTCGACCTCCAGTTTACTAGACTGGCGCTCTAACCAACTGAGCTATGAAGGCTCCACGTTAAATGATTTGAAATATTCAATATTTATATCTAGACTTACTCTTCCGTGATCTATGGGCAAGTATATACAAGAGCACACAGATAGACAGAGGAAAATTAACATTCTAGACGTTATGCAGTTGCTTTTCTTTTACTTTTCCTAAGTATGAGACGACACGGTCGATTTTATGTTCATACATCGATTTGTCTTTCTATCGTATCATCTTATCATATTTGTTGTTTCGGTCTATTGATATATTTATTGATAAATGAAGTTGCAAAACAGTTGTTTTGTCAATTACCTGTTTGTCATAACGCTAAATAACCAAAAAGATGTACTTATCTTTTCAATGTCGAAAGTTACCACTAGATATAAGTATACAATTATGATGTCTGAAACTATTCTGTCGCCATAGCTCAGTCGGTTGACGGCCAGCCAGGGAATACCGAGGACCGCAGATCGAATCTCACAATGGCTTTTTGAATTTGAGAGCAAACTTTTTCATTTGGAACTTAATGTTTTGACATTTGCTACAAGCCAGATCATACGTTCAATTCGCATTTCTAAATGATATCAAAATTTGGCGATATAATTTGTCAACCTTTCGTATGGACGAGCCAAATCTTCGGTTGAAATTATTCATGTTCGACTTCTTGTAATCCTTTAATTCACCATTCATTTTCAGATGGAGCAGTTCCAATGAAATTACATTTTAACAATTCAAATTATTGCTTAGCCTGCTCACAAACCAGTGTAACTGATCGAGATGCACTTTATGAAAGTTCTAAATGTTATCACGAATAGGGGGATAAATAAAGAGTAAGTGTACATGAGACAAAATAACAGCAAAATATAGCCTTCAGAGAGTCGAACTCTCGACCTCCAGTTTACTAGACTGGCGCTCTAACCAACTGAGCTATGAAGGCTCCACGTTAAATGATTTGAAATATTCAATATTTATATCTAGACTTACTCTTCCGTGATCTATGGGCAAGTATATACAAGAGCACACAGATAGACAGAGGAAAATTAACATTCTAGACGTTATGCAGTTGCTTTTCTTTTACTTTTCCTAAGTATGAGACGACACGGTCGATTTTATGTTCATACATCGATTTGTCTTTCTATCGTATCATCTTATCATATTTGTTGTTTCGGTCTATTGATATATTTATTGATAAATGAAGTTGCAAAACAGTTGTTTTGTCAATTACCTGTTTGTCATAACGCTAAATAACCAAAAAGATGTACTTATCTTTTCAATGTCGAAAGTTACCACTAGATATAAGTATACAATTATGATGTCTGAAACTATTCTGTCGCCATAGCTCAGTCGGTTGACGGCCAGCCAGGGAATACCGAGGACCGCAGATCGAATCTCACAATGGCTTTTTGAATTTGAGAGCAAACTTTTCATTTGGAACTTAATGTTTTGACATTTGCTACAAGCCAGATCATACGTTCAATTCGCATTTCTAAATGATATCAAAATTTGGCGATATAATTTGTCAACCTTTCGTATGGACGAGCCAAATCTTCGGTTGAAATTATTCATGTTCGACTTCTTGTAATCCTTTAATTCACCATTCATTTTCAGATGGAGCAGTTCCAATGAAATTACATTTTAACAATTCAAATTATTGCTTAGCCTGCTCACAAACCAGTGTAACTGATCGAGATGCACTTTATGAAAGTTCTAAATGTTATCACGAATAGGGGATAAATAAAGAGTAAGTGTACATGAGACAAAATAACAGCAAAATATAGCCTTCAGAGAGTCGAACTCTCGACCTCCAGTTTACTAGACTGGCGCTCTAACCAACTGAGCTATGAAGGCTCCACGTTAAATGATTTGAAATATTCAATATTTATATCTAGACTTACTCTTCCGTGATCTATGGGCAAGTATATACAAGAGCACACAGATAGACAGAGGAAAATTAACATTCTAGACGTTATGCAGTTGCTTTTCTTTTACTTTTCCTAAGTATGAGACGACACGGTCGATTTTATGTTCATACATCGATTTGTCTTTCTATCGTATCATCTTATCATATTTGTTGTTTCGGTCTATTGATATATTTATTGATAAATGAAGTTGCAAAACAGTTGTTTTGTCAATTACCTGTTTGTCATAACGCTAAATAACCAAAAAGATGTACTTATCTTTTCAATGTCGAAAGTTACCACTAGATATAAGTATACAATTATGATGTCTGAAACTATTCTGTCGCCATAGCTCAGTCGGTTGACGGCCAGCCAGGGAATACCGAGGACCGCAGATCGAATCTCACAATGGCTTTTTGAATTTGAGAGCAAACTTTTCATTTGGAACTTAATGTTTTGACATTTGCTACAAGCCAGATCATACGTTCAATTCGCATTTCTAAATGATATCAAAATTTGGCGATATAATTTGTCAACCTTTCGTATGGACGAGCCAAATCTTCGGTTGAAATTATTCATGTTCGACTTCTTGTAATCCTTTAATTCACCATTCATTTTCAGATGGAGCAGTTCCAATGAAATTACATTTTAACAATTCAAATTATTGCTTAGCCTGCTCACAAACCAGTGTAACTGATCGAGATGCACTTTATGAAAGTTCTAAATGTTATCACGAATAGGGGATAAATAAAGAGTAAGTGTACATGAGACAAAATAACAGCAAAATATAGCCTTCAGAGAGAGTCGAACTCTCGACCTCCAGTTTACTAGACTGGCGCTCTAACCAACTGAGCTATGAAGGCTCCACGTTAAATGATTTGAAATATTCAATATTTATATCTAGACTTACTCTTCCGTGATCTATGGGCAAGTATATACAAGAGCACACAGATAGACAGAGGAAAATTAACATTCTAGACGTTATGCAGTTGCTTTTCTTTTACTTTTCCTAAGTATGAGACGACACGGTCGATTTTATGTTCATACATCGATTTGTCTTTCTATCGTATCATCTTATCATATTTGTTGTTTCGGTCTATTGATATATTTATTGATAAATGAAGTTGCAAAACAGTTGTTTTGTCAATTACCTGTTTGTCATAACGCTAAATAACCAAAAAGATGTACTTATCTTTTCAATGTCGAAAGTTACCACTAGATATAAGTATACAATTATGATGTCTGAAACTATTCTGTCGCCATAGCTCAGTCGGTTGACGGCCAGCCAGGGAATACCGAGGACCGCAGATCGAATCTCACAATGGCTTTTTGAATTTGAGAGCAAACTTTTCATTTGGAACTTAATGTTTTGACATTTGCTACAAGCCAGATCATACGTTCAATTCGCATTTCTAAATGATATCAAAATTTGGCGATATAATTTGTCAACCTTTCGTATGGACGAGCCAAATCTTCGGTTGAAATTATTCATGTTCGACTTCTTGTAATCCTTTAATTCACCATTCATTTTCAGATGGAGCAGTTCCAATGAAATTACATTTTAACAATTCAAATTATTGCTTAGCCTGCTCACAAACCAGTGTAACTGATCGAGATGCACTTTATGAAAGTTCTAAATGTTATCACGAATAGGGGGATAAATAAAGAGTAAGTGTACATGAGACAAAATAACAGCAAAATATAGCCTTCAGAGAGAGTCGAACTCTCGACCTCCAGTTTACTAGACTGGCGCTCTAACCAACTGAGCTATGAAGGCTCCACGTTAAATGATTTGAAATATTCAATATTTATATCTAGACTTACTCTTCCGTGATCTATGGGCAAGTATATACAAGAGCACACAGATAGACAGAGGAAAATTAACATTCTAGACGTTATGCAGTTGCTTTTCTTTTACTTTTCCTAAGTATGAGACGACACGGTCGATTTTATGTTCATACATCGATTTGTCTTTCTATCGTATCATCTTATCATATTTGTTGTTTCGGTCTATTGATATATTTATTGATAAATGAAGTTGCAAAACAGTTGTTTTGTCAATTACCTGTTTGTCATAACGCTAAATAACCAAAAAGATGTACTTATCTTTTCAATGTCGAAAGTTACCACTAGATATAAGTATACAATTATGATGTCTGAAACTATTCTGTCGCCATAGCTCAGTCGGTTGACGGCCAGCCAGGAATACCGAGGACCGCAGATCGAATCTCACAATGGCTTTTTGAATTTGAGAGCAAACTTTTTCATTTGGAACTTAATGTTTTTGACATTTGCTACAAGCCAGATCATACGTTCAATTCGCATTTCTAAATGATATCAAAATTTGGCGATATAATTTGTCAACCTTTCGTATGGACGAGCCAAATCTTCGGTTGAAATTATTCATGTTCGACTTCTTGTAATCCTTTAATTCACCATTCATTTTCAGATGGAGCAGTTCCAATGAAATTACATTTTAACAATTCAAATTATTGCTTAGCCTGCTCACAAACCAGTGTAACTGATCGAGATGCACTTTATGAAAGTTCTAAATGTTATCACGAATAGGGGGATAAATAAAGAGTAAGTGTACATGAGACAAAATAACAGCAAAATATAGCCTTCAGAGAGAGTCGAACTCTCGACCTCCAGTTTACTAGACTGGCGCTCTAACCAACTGAGCTATGAAGGCTCCACGTTAAATGATTTGAAATATTCAATATTTATATCTAGACTTACTCTTCCGTGATCTATGGGCAAGTATATACAAGAGCACACAGATAGACAGAGGAAAATTAACATTCTAGACGTTATGCAGTTGCTTTTCTTTTACTTTTCCTAAGTATGAGACGACACGGTCGATTTTATGTTCATACATCGATTTGTCTTTCTATCGTATCATCTTATCATATTTGTTGTTTCGGTCTATTGATATATTTATTGATAAATGAAGTTGCAAAACAGTTGTTTTGTCAATTACCTGTTTGTCATAACGCTAAATAACCAAAAAGATGTACTTATCTTTTCAATGTCGAAAGTTACCACTAGATATAAGTATACAATTATGATGTCTGAAACTATTCTGTCGCCATAGCTCAGTCGGTTGACGGCCAGCCAGGGAATACCGAGGACCGCAGATCGAATCTCACAATGGCTTTTTGAATTTGAGAGCAAACTTTTTCATTTGGAACTTAATGTTTTGACATTTGCTACAAGCCAGATCATACGTTCAATTCGCATTTCTAAATGATATCAAAATTTGGCGATATAATTTGTCAACCTTTCGTATGGACGAGCCAAATCTTCGGTTGAAATTATTCATGTTCGACTTCTTGTAATCCTTTAATTCACCATTCATTTTCAGATGGAGCAGTTCCAATGAAATTACATTTTAACAATTCAAATTATTGCTTAGCCTGCTCACAAACCAGTGTAACTGATCGAGATGCACTTTATGAAAGTTCTAAATGTTATCACGAATAGGGGATAAATAAAGAGTAAGTGTACATGAGACAAAATAACAGCAAAATATAGCCTTCAGAGAGAGTCGAACTCTCGACCTCCAGTTTACTAGACTGGCGCTCTAACCAACTGAGCTATGAAGGCTCCACGTTAAATGATTTGAAATATTCAATATTTATATCTAGACTTACTCTTCCGTGATCTATGGGCAAGTATATACAAGAGCACACAGATAGACAGAGGAAAATTAACATTCTAGACGTTATGCAGTTGCTTTTCTTTTACTTTTCCTAAGTATGAGACGACACGGTCGATTTTATGTTCATACATCGATTTGTCTTTCTATCGTATCATCTTATCATATTTGTTGTTTCGGTCTATTGATATATTTATTGATAAATGAAGTTGCAAAACAGTTGTTTTGTCAATTACCTGTTTGTCATAACGCTAAATAACCAAAAGATGTACTTATCTTTTCAATGTCGAAAGTTACCACTAGATATAAGTATACAATTATGATGTCTGAAACTATTCTGTCGCCATAGCTCAGTCGGTTGACGGCCAGCCAGGAATACCGAGGACCGCAGATCGAATCTCACAATGGCTTTTTGAATTTGAGAGCAAACTTTTCATTTGGAACTTAATGTTTTGACATTTGCTACAAGCCAGATCATACGTTCAATTCGCATTTCTAAATGATATCAAAATTTGGCGATATAATTTGTCAACCTTTCGTATGGACGAGCCAAATCTTCGGTTGAAATTATTCATGTTCGACTTCTTGTAATCCTTTAATTCACCATTCATTTTCAGATGGAGCAGTTCCAATGAAATTACATTTTAACAATTCAAATTATTGCTTAGCCTGCTCACAAACCAGTGTAACTGATCGAGATGCACTTTATGAAAGTTCTAAATGTTATCACGAATAGGGGATAAATAAAGAGTAAGTGTACATGAGACAAAATAACAGCAAAATATAGCCTTCAGAGAGAGTCGAACTCTCGACCTCCAGTTTACTAGACTGGCGCTCTAACCAACTGAGCTATGAAGGCTCCACGTTAAATGATTTGAAATATTCAATATTTATATCTAGACTTACTCTTCCGTGATCTATGGGCAAGTATATACAAGAGCACACAGATAGACAGAGGAAAATTAACATTCTAGACGTTATGCAGTTGCTTTTCTTTTACTTTTCCTAAGTATGAGACGACACGGTCGATTTTATGTTCATACATCGATTTGTCTTTCTATCGTATCATCTTATCATATTTGTTGTTTCGGTCTATTGATATATTTATTGATAAATGAAGTTGCAAAACAGTTGTTTTGTCAATTACCTGTTTGTCATAACGCTAAATAACCAAAAGATGTACTTATCTTTTCAATGTCGAAAGTTACCACTAGATATAAGTATACAATTATGATGTCTGAAACTATTCTGTCGCCATAGCTCAGTCGGTTGACGGCCAGCCAGGAATACCGAGGACCGCAGATCGAATCTCACAATGGCTTTTTGAATTTGAGAGCAAACTTTTCATTTGGAACTTAATGTTTTGACATTTGCTACAAGCCAGATCATACGTTCAATTCGCATTTCTAAATGATATCAAAATTTGGCGATATAATTTGTCAACCTTTCGTATGGACGAGCCAAATCTTCGGTTGAAATTATTCATGTTCGACTTCTTGTAATCCTTTAATTCACCATTCATTTTCAGATGGAGCAGTTCCAATGAAATTACATTTTAACAATTCAAATTATTGCTTAGCCTGCTCACAAACCAGTGTAACTGACCGAGATGCACTTTATGAAAGTTCTAAATGTTATCACGAATAGGGGGATAAATAAAGAGTAAGTGTACATGAGACAAAATAACAGCAAAAATATAGCCTTCAGAGAGAGTCGAACTCTCGACCTCCAGTTTACTAGACTGGCGCTCTAACCAACTGAGCTATGAAGGCTCCACGTTAAATGATTTGAAATATTCAATATTTATATCTAGACTTACTCTTCCGTGATCTATGGGCAAGTATATACAAGAGCACACAGATAGACAGAGGAAAATTAACATTCTAGACGTTATGCAGTTGCTTTTCTTTTACTTTTCCTAAGTATGAGACGACACGGTCGATTTTATGTTCATACATCGATTTGTCTTTCTATCGTATCATCTTATCATATTTGTTGTTTCGGTCTATTGATATATTTATTGATAAATGAAGTTGCAAAACAGTTGTTTTGTCAATTACCTGTTTGTCATAACGCTAAATAACCAAAAAGATGTACTTATCTTTTCAATGTCGAAAGTTACCACTAGATATAAGTATACAATTATGATGTCTGAAACTATTCTGTCGCCATAGCTCAGTCGGTTGACGGCCAGCCAGGGAATACCGAGGACCGCAGATCGAATCTCACAATGGCTTTTTGAATTTGAGAGCAAACTTTTTCATTTGGAACTTAATGTTTTTGACATTTGCTACAAGCCAGATCATACGTTCAATTCGCATTTCTAAATGATATCAAAATTTGGCGATATAATTTGTCAACCTTTCGTATGGACGAGCCAAATCTTCGGTTGAAATTATTCATGTTCGACTTCTTGTAATCCTTTAATTCACCATTCATTTTCAGATGGAGCAGTTCCAATGAAATTACATTTTAACAATTCAAATTATTGCTTAGCCTGCTCACAAACCAGTGTAACTGATCGAGATGCACTTTATGAAAGTTCTAAATGTTATCACGAATAGGGGGATAAATAAAGAGTAAGTGTACATGAGACAAAATAACAGCAAAAATATAGCCTTCAGAGAGTCGAACTCTCGACCTCCAGTTTACTAGACTGGCGCTCTAACCAACTGAGCTATGAAGGCTCCACGTTAAATGATTTGAAATATTCAATATTTATATCTAGACTTACTCTTCCGTGATCTATGGGCAAGTATATACAAGAGCACACAGATAGACAGAGGAAAATTAACATTCTAGACGTTATGCAGTTGCTTTTCTTTTACTTTTCCTAAGTATGAGACGACACGGTCGATTTTATGTTCATACATCGATTTGTCTTTCTATCGTATCATCTTATCATATTTGTTGTTTCGGTCTATTGATATATTTATTGATAAATGAAGTTGCAAAACAGTTGTTTTGTCAATTACCTGTTTGTCATAACGCTAAATAACCAAAAAGATGTACTTATCTTTTCAATGTCGAAAGTTACCACTAGATATAAGTATACAATTATGATGTCTGAAACTATTCTGTCGCCATAGCTCAGTCGGTTGACGGCCAGCCAGGGAATACCGAGGACCGCAGATCGAATCTCACAATGGCTTTTTGAATTTGAGAGCAAACTTTTTCATTTGGAACTTAATGTTTTGACATTTGCTACAAGCCAGATCATACGTTCAATTCGCATTTCTAAATGATATCAAAATTTGGCGATATAATTTGTCAACCTTTCGTATGGACGAGCCAAATCTTCGGTTGAAATTATTCATGTTCGACTTCTTGTAATCCTTTAATTCACCATTCATTTTCAGATGGAGCAGTTCCAATGAAATTACATTTTAACAATTCAAATTATTGCTTAGCCTGCTCACAAACCAGTGTAACTGACCGAGATGCACTTTATGAAAGTTCTAAATGTTATCACGAATAGGGGGATAAATAAAGAGTAAGTGTACATGAGACAAAATAACAGCAAAAATATAGCCTTCAGAGAGAGTCGAACTCTCGACCTCCAGTTTACTAGACTGGCGCTCTAACCAACTGAGCTATGAAGGCTCCACGTTAAATGATTTGAAATATTCAATATTTATATCTAGACTTACTCTTCCGTGATCTATGGGCAAGTATATACAAGAGCACACAGATAGACAGAGGAAAATTAACATTCTAGACGTTATGCAGTTGCTTTTCTTTTACTTTTCCTAAGTATGAGACGACACGGTCGATTTTATGTTCATACATCGATTTGTCTTTCTATCGTATCATCTTATCATATTTGTTGTTTCGGTCTATTGATATATTTATTGATAAATGAAGTTGCAAAACAGTTGTTTTGTCAATTACCTGTTTGTCATAACGCTAAATAACCAAAAAGATGTACTTATCTTTTCAATGTCGAAAGTTACCACTAGATATAAGTATACAATTATGATGTCTGAAACTATTCTGTCGCCATAGCTCAGTCGGTTGACGGCCAGCCAGGGAATACCGAGGACCGCAGATCGAATCTCACAATGGCTTTTTGAATTTGAGAGCAAACTTTTTCATTTGGAACTTAATGTTTTTGACATTTGCTACAAGCCAGATCATACGTTCAATTCGCATTTCTAAATGATATCAAAATTTGGCGATATAATTTGTCAACCTTTCGTATGGACGAGCCAAATCTTCGGTTGAAATTATTCATGTTCGACTTCTTGTAATCCTTTAATTCACCATTCATTTTCAGATGGAGCAGTTCCAATGAAATTACATTTTAACAATTCAAATTATTGCTTAGCCTGCTCACAAACCAGTGTAACTGATCGAGATGCACTTTATGAAAGTTCTAAATGTTATCACGAATAGGGGGATAAATAAAGAGTAAGTGTACATGAGACAAAATAACAGCAAAAATATAGCCTTCAGAGAGAGTCGAACTCTCGACCTCCAGTTTACTAGACTGGCGCTCTAACCAACTGAGCTATGAAGGCTCCACGTTAAATGATTTGAAATATTCAATATTTATATCTAGACTTACTCTTCCGTGATCTATGGGCAAGTATATACAAGAGCACACAGATAGACAGAGGAAAATTAACATTCTAGACGTTATGCAGTTGCTTTTCTTTTACTTTTCCTAAGTATGAGACGACACGGTCGATTTTATGTTCATACATCGATTTGTCTTTCTATCGTATCATCTTATCATATTTGTTGTTTCGGTCTATTGATATATTTATTGATAAATGAAGTTGCAAAACAGTTGTTTTGTCAATTACCTGTTTGTCATAACGCTAAATAACCAAAAAGATGTACTTATCTTTTCAATGTCGAAAGTTACCACTAGATATAAGTATACAATTATGATGTCTGAAACTATTCTGTCGCCATAGCTCAGTCGGTTGACGGCCAGCCAGGGAATACCGAGGACCGCAGATCGAATCTCACAATGGCTTTTTGAATTTGAGAGCAAACTTTTTCATTTGGAACTTAATGTTTTT
Source organism: Mytilus coruscus (assembly GCA_017311375.1). NCBI lineage: Eukaryota > Metazoa > Mollusca > Bivalvia > Mytilida > Mytilidae > Mytilus > Mytilus coruscus. Next base: position 76,625,784 of record CM029600.1, on the reverse strand, counting down.
GACATTTGCTACAAGCCAGATCATACGTTCAATTCGCATTTCTAAATGATATCAAAATTTGGCGATATAATTTGTCAACCTTTCGTATGGACGAGCCAAATCTTCGGTTGAAATTATTCATGTTCGACTTCTTGTAATCCTTTAATTCACCATTCATTTTCAGATGGAGCAGTTCCAATGAAATTACATTTTAACAATTCAAATTATTGCTTAGCCTGCTCACAAACCAGTGTAACTGATCGAGATGCACTTTATGAAAGTTCTAAATGTTATCACGAATAGGGGGATAAATAAAGAGTAAGTGTACATGAGACAAAATAACAGCAAAAATATAGCCTTCAGAGAGAGTCGAACTCTCGACCTCCAGTTTACTAGACTGGCGCTCTAACCAACTGAGCTATGAAGGCTCCACGTTAAATGATTTGAAATATTCAATATTTATATCTAGACTTACTCTTCCGTGATCTATGGGCAAGTATATACAAGAGCACACAGATAGACAGAGGAAAATTAACATTCTAGACGTTATGCAGTTGCTTTTCTTTTACTTTTCCTAAGTATGAGACGACACGGTCGATTTTATGTTCATACATCGATTTGTCTTTCTATCGTATCATCTTATCATATTTGTTGTTTCGGTCTATTGATATATTTATTGATAAATGAAGTTGCAAAACAGTTGTTTTGTCAATTACCTGTTTGTCATAACGCTAAATAACCAAAAAGATGTACTTATCTTTTCAATGTCGAAAGTTACCACTAGATATAAGTATACAATTATGATGTCTGAAACTATTCTGTCGCCATAGCTCAGTCGGTTGACGGCCAGCCAGGAATACCGAGGACCGCAGATCGAATCTCACAATGGCTTTTTGAATTTGAGAGCAAACTTTTTCATTTGGAACTTAATGTTTTTGACATTTGCTACAAGCCAGATCATACGTTCAATTCGCATTTCTAAATGATATCAAAATTTGGCGATATAATTTGTCAACCTTTCGTATGGACGAGCCAAATCTTCGGTTGAAATTATTCATGTTCGACTTCTTGTAATCCTTTAATTCACCATTCATTTTCAGATGGAGCAGTTCCAATGAAATTACATTTTAACAATTCAAATTATTGCTTAGCCTGCTCACAAACCAGTGTAACTGATCGAGATGCACTTTATGAAAGTTCTAAATGTTATCACGAATAGGGGGATAAATAAAGAGTAAGTGTACATGAGACAAAATAACAGCAAAAATATAGCCTTCAGAGAGAGTCGAACTCTCGACCTCCAGTTTACTAGACTGGCGCTCTAACCAACTGAGCTATGAAGGCTCCACGTTAAATGATTTGAAATATTCAATATTTATATCTAGACTTACTCTTCCGTGATCTATGGGCAAGTATATACAAGAGCACACAGATAGACAGAGGAAAATTAACATTCTAGACGTTATGCAGTTGCTTTTCTTTTACTTTTCCTAAGTATGAGACGACACGGTCGATTTTATGTTCATACATCGATTTGTCTTTCTATCGTATCATCTTATCATATTTGTTGTTTCGGTCTATTGATATATTTATTGATAAATGAAGTTGCAAAACAGTTGTTTTGTCAATTACCTGTTTGTCATAACGCTAAATAACCAAAAAGATGTACTTATCTTTTCAATGTCGAAAGTTACCACTAGATATAAGTATACAATTATGATGTCTGAAACTATTCTGTCGCCATAGCTCAGTCGGTTGACGGCCAGCCAGGGAATACCGAGGACCGCAGATCGAATCTCACAATGGCTTTTTGAATTTGAGAGCAAACTTTTCATTTGGAACTTAATGTTTTGACATTTGCTACAAGCCAGATCATACGTTCAATTCGCATTTCTAAATGATATCAAAATTTGGCGATATAATTTGTCAACCTTTCGTATGGACGAGCCAAATCTTCGGTTGAAATTATTCATGTTCGACTTCTTGTAATCCTTTAATTCACCATTCATTTTCAGATGGAGCAGTTCCAATGAAATTACATTTTAACAATTCAAATTATTGCTTAGCCTGCTCACAAACCAGTGTAACTGATCGAGATGCACTTTATGAAAGTTCTAAATGTTATCACGAATAGGGGATAAATAAAGAGTAAGTGTACATGAGACAAAATAACAGCAAAATATAGCCTTCAGAGAGAGTCGAACTCTCGACCTCCAGTTTACTAGACTGGCGCTCTAACCAACTGAGCTATGAAGGCTCCACGTTAAATGATTTGAAATATTCAATATTTATATCTAGACTTACTCTTCCGTGATCTATGGGCAAGTATATACAAGAGCACACAGATAGACAGAGGAAAATTAACATTCTAGACGTTATGCAGTTGCTTTTCTTTTACTTTTCCTAAGTATGAGACGACACGGTCGATTTTATGTTCATACATCGATTTGTCTTTCTATCGTATCATCTTATCATATTTGTTGTTTCGGTCTATTGATATATTTATTGATAAATGAAGTTGCAAAACAGTTGTTTTGTCAATTACCTGTTTGTCATAACGCTAAATAACCAAAAGATGTACTTATCTTTTCAATGTCGAAAGTTACCACTAGATATAAGTATACAATTATGATGTCTGAAACTATTCTGTCGCCATAGCTCAGTCGGTTGACGGCCAGCCAGGAATACCGAGGACCGCAGATCGAATCTCACAATGGCTTTTTGAATTTGAGAGCAAACTTTTCATTTGGAACTTAATGTTTTGACATTTGCTACAAGCCAGATCATACGTTCAATTCGCATTTCTAAATGATATCAAAATTTGGCGATATAATTTGTCAACCTTTCGTATGGACGAGCCAAATCTTCGGTTGAAATTATTCATGTTCGACTTCTTGTAATCCTTTAATTCACCATTCATTTTCAGATGGAGCAGTTCCAATGAAATTACATTTTAACAATTCAAATTATTGCTTAGCCTGCTCACAAACCAGTGTAACTGATCGAGATGCACTTTATGAAAGTTCTAAATGTTATCACGAATAGGGGGATAAATAAAGAGTAAGTGTACATGAGACAAAATAACAGCAAAATATAGCCTTCAGAGAGTCGAACTCTCGACCTCCAGTTTACTAGACTGGCGCTCTAACCAACTGAGCTATGAAGGCTCCACGTTAAATGATTTGAAATATTCAATATTTATATCTAGACTTACTCTTCCGTGATCTATGGGCAAGTATATACAAGAGCACACAGATAGACAGAGGAAAATTAACATTCTAGACGTTATGCAGTTGCTTTTCTTTTACTTTTCCTAAGTATGAGACGACACGGTCGATTTTATGTTCATACATCGATTTGTCTTTCTATCGTATCATCTTATCATATTTGTTGTTTCGGTCTATTGATATATTTATTGATAAATGAAGTTGCAAAACAGTTGTTTTGTCAATTACCTGTTTGTCATAACGCTAAATAACCAAAAGATGTACTTATCTTTTCAATGTCGAAAGTTACCACTAGATATAAGTATACAATTATGATGTCTGAAACTATTCTGTCGCCATAGCTCAGTCGGTTGACGGCCAGCCAGGAATACCGAGGACCGCAGATCGAATCTCACAATGGCTTTTTGAATTTGAGAGCAAACTTTTCATTTGGAACTTAATGTTTTGACATTTGCTACAAGCCAGATCATACGTTCAATTCGCATTTCTAAATGATATCAAAATTTGGCGATATAATTTGTCAACCTTTCGTATGGACGAGCCAAATCTTCGGTTGAAATTATTCATGTTCGACTTCTTGTAATCCTTTAATTCACCATTCATTTTCAGATGGAGCAGTTCCAATGAAATTACATTTTAACAATTCAAATTATTGCTTAGCCTGCTCACAAACCAGTGTAACTGATCGAGATGCACTTTATGAAAGTTCTAAATGTTATCACGAATAGGGGATAAATAAAGAGTAAGTGTACATGAGACAAAATAACAGCAAAATATAGCCTTCAGAGAGAGTCGAACTCTCGACCTCCAGTTTACTAGACTGGCGCTCTAACCAACTGAGCTATGAAGGCTCCACGTTAAATGATTTGAAATATTCAATATTTATATCTAGACTTACTCTTCCGTGATCTATGGGCAAGTATATACAAGAGCACACAGATAGACAGAGGAAAATTAACATTCTAGACGTTATGCAGTTGCTTTTCTTTTACTTTTCCTAAGTATGAGACGACACGGTCGATTTTATGTTCATACATCGATTTGTCTTTCTATCGTATCATCTTATCATATTTGTTGTTTCGGTCTATTGATATATTTATTGATAAATGAAGTTGCAAAACAGTTGTTTTGTCAATTACCTGTTTGTCATAACGCTAAATAACCAAAAAGATGTACTTATCTTTTCAATGTCGAAAGTTACCACTAGATATAAGTATACAATTATGATGTCTGAAACTATTCTGTCGCCATAGCTCAGTCGGTTGACGGCCAGCCAGGGAATACCGAGGACCGCAGATCGAATCTCACAATGGCTTTTGAATTTGAGAGCAAACTTTTCATTTGGAACTTAATGTTTTGACATTTGCTACAAGCCAGATCATACGTTCAATTCGCATTTCTAAATGATATCAAAATTTGGCGATATAATTTGTCAACCTTTCGTATGGACGAGCCAAATCTTCGGTTGAAATTATTCATGTTCGACTTCTTGTAATCCTTTAATTCACCATTCATTTTCAGATGGAGCAGTTCCAATGAAATTACATTTTAACAATTCAAATTATTGCTTAGCCTGCTCACAAACCAGTGTAACTGATCGAGATGCACTTTATGAAAGTTCTAAATGTTATCACGAATAGGGGGATAAATAAAGAGTAAGTGTACATGAGACAAAATAACAGCAAAAATATAGCCTTCAGAGAGAGTCGAACTCTCGACCTCCAGTTTACTAGACTGGCGCTCTAACCAACTGAGCTATGAAGGCTCCACGTTAAATGATTTGAAATATTCAATATTTATATCTAGACTTACTCTTCCGTGATCTATGGGCAAGTATATACAAGAGCACACAGATAGACAGAGGAAAATTAACATTCTAGACGTTATGCAGTTGCTTTTCTTTTACTTTTCCTAAGTATGAGACGACACGGTCGATTTTATGTTCATACATAGATTTGTCTTTCTATCGTATCATCTTATCATATTTGTTGTTTCGGTCTATTGATATATTTATTGATAAATGAAGTTGCAAAACAGTTGTTTTGTCAATTACCTGTTTGTCATAACGCTAATTAACCAAAAAGATGTACTTATCTTTTCAATGTCGAAAGTTACCACTAGATATAAGTATACAATTACATGATGTCTGAAACTATTCTGTCGCCATAGCTCAGTCGGTTGACGGCCAGCCAGGGAATCTCACAATGGCTTTTTGAATTTGAGTTCAAATTTTTAAACTTGATGAAAAGACCCTACTATTATTTAGAGATCCAATCCCTTTGAGAATGAATGAATCCGTTTCGTTTACTTCTTGGTGTATTTGGACTATTTACTCAAGTAATCTTCCACCATTTTTGCTACATATCCTAAAAATGTCATGGAAAAGGTAGTAAATAATTACTATAAATAACTTTAAATATTGAAGAACCTATTTTCTACTTAAGTACGATGTCAGATAAAATCACTTTTATATTTAGTAAGGGACTTCATTCGTGGGTACCGGACTGGTTTCTTGTTGTCCTGTTACATGACAGTTCGTCTGAAGACCACACTTATTCATTGTTGCATGTTACTTTATAATAGTATAAATAGAAAATATTGCACCAGCCAGCATTTTTTAATCCTTTGTATTTTTATTCTTAAACAAATTTTAACCATTTGTTAAAAAATAACATAACGAACTAATTAATATTGATATTATCGTAGTCAAGTCCAGATATAAGATGTCCAAAATTACAATTTTGGTATTTGTTTTCTTTGGTTAATTACTCGTTCAACATAGGGGACACATACAACCTCTTTTCATGTTAATTCCGAAAATTTATTTCTCGTCAGTGGGCTTGTCTTCAATAAAAATTAAAGCAACGAGCCCGGCCTCACACAAAAAAAACTAAGCTAAAACCAGTCAAAGAGCACTCACGCGACAAGTGTGTTACATTAGATTGAAGCAAATTTTACAAACTCAAGTTTGTTGACGGAAAACTTGTACATATTGAATTTTTATATCCGTCAATTTTTTTTATAGAAAATTGATACTTTAAGAAATGTTAAGAACGAGACCGTACATGGATGTGAATCGTTAGATAGTATAGTCTGGGAAAACATTGTCTATTCATTAGTTGAAATCGAGCTTGAAACTAGCGTTCAGTAACCGAGAGAAGTATAAGAATGGTAGACTATGTCTTTTGTCTTATTGATGAGTCCAGCCCTTTTCAACTGATTTTAACAGTTATTTATAATGTTGTGCTGTTTCAACACTGTCTTAAATAAGGGGAACGATAGGGCACTCACAAACACGTCTAACCCCGCCAAATGTTTTTACTTACCTGTTCCTAGTCAGTAGCCTGTAGTCCAGTGGTTTTCATTGATTTTCGTCTGCCATAATTGTTTTCGTTTAATGTTGGTCAATGATGACCACGGATATGTTCCAATTGTTGTAACTATAATCCCGTCCTCTGTTCTTTGATTGTGACAGCGTCGAATAAGACTTATCATCAATAACATGACGGATGCAGCTGTAAGAAAAATAATGTCCCAATTAAATAGTGTCCTTAGGGCAGAATTTCATAAAATATATTGTTAATAACACTATTTCATTATGAAACATTGTCCTCATCCGTGAAATTTGGTCAACTTCTTCGGGACATAGTTCCACTGTGATTGTCTATCCATGACAATATTTCAAAATGAAATAATGTCCCTTAAAATATTTCCTAATCAAAGTCTTCCCTGTGGAATCATACACTATAAAATGGTGGGACTATTTCTGTTATCCTTGAAATATTGTTCTTAAAAAGTATGCGTATAACAGTGAAACGCTGCATCAAAAAATTTACATTTATACAATACAAGCATGAGGCATGGAAATTTTAATATCTTTATCTGAAAATATTTTTAAGACATGTACTTTATATATCAAACAAGCATATTTCATATTTTCTCATAAGCTAATTTTAAATTATTAAATTCAAATGTGTTATTGGTACTATAACATAATGTGTATATTTAAGTAAAGTAATAACAATCACTTATATATGTTTGTTATTATCAATAAAATAAAACACTTAAATGGTATCAATGTCCAAAATTATCATTTCTATAACAGCTCTTTCATGAGACAATGACAATCCATCCATGAAATATTGTCTCAATATACACAAAATATAACTTTGGATGACTTCCTTTTAACGAGACAAAATGTCATTGCTATCAGTATAAAATAAGATCTATAAAATATTGTCCATATAAAAAAAAATATGGAGAGTTCTTCTTCTCTGGAACTTTTTCAAAATATAACGATACAGAATCATGAAATATTGTCTTTGGAACAATATGTCATAGGACAGTATGTTGCCATACAGAACTAGTGGAACAGGATCTGCTTATACTTCCGGACAACATGAGATCACCCCAAAATTCTGGTGGGATTCATGTTGCTCATTCTTTAGATTTTAATACAGTGGTTTGTAAACTTATTTTTCTTTTCGTCGTATTTCGTTTTTTTTTTTTCATTACGGTGTCATTTTCTCTTCGACTTATGACTTTTGGATGTCTCTTTGATATCTTCTACCTCTTTTTGCATATAATTCCCTTAAATTAGGCCTTGTTAACTGGCATGTTAAAATCCAGCTCAGCGTGTCATTCTAGTACAAAGCAGGGTTAATATTCATATTGCATTAGCATATTCTCTTCCTGAATATGCATTTAATTTGTCCCTGGATGTTAAACAGCCATACAGCCATACAGCCATACAGCCATACAACCATCCAATCATCCATTAATACATCCTCCTTTTCTTTATGTCTTTTGTCAATGATCATGAAGCGTTGAGACTGCGATAATGTGTCATAACGCGTAAATACAGAATCATAATAAATTTAAATGTATCAGCTATTCAAATGCTTATATGTTTCAAGAGTTACATGCTAATTGTTATGAACAGGAAAACAAACTAATTACCACAACATGGTACATATGATATATACTATAATACACATACATCGTAGGACATTTATTATTACAAACGATATCTTATGCATGGAAATAAATTGCTTTGGTGTAATACATTATTGAGAAATGAAAAATAAATTTTTTTGTGCACTTGCCATAAATTCAGATAGTCAAAAGCTAATGTTCCAGACAATTTAAGAAGATGTCCCTTTTTAAGATTACGGTTCTCATAATAAAATGTTATGAATTGGCTAAATAAACCAAATAGAAGATATAATTTCTACACCATTTACCCGTCACTGCAATTTTTACCTTACAGAGAATAAAGCTTTGAATTGGATTCTTAATGAGATAAGGTTTTCTTATAGCAAACAATACCGTTCTTAGTTTAAAAACGAATAACGATTTCAATATCAGTCTCATATTTCTTCTTACAAAGAACAAATCAGGAATAAAACATCAAAATTAAATTATCGATTCCTCTATATCGCTTTGCATGTTGTTGATTTAAATAAAAATAATACTTTATAAACTTGGTCCGTGCAAAGTGTTTTTTTTTTCTGGATTTACCTTCTTCAAAAACGATCAGCAAATCTAAACATTTGAAAGTCATGGATGTATAAATACACAGAAACGTTAGGAGTTAAGTGACCAAAGTTAACAAAAAGAATAGCCAAATTCATCTAAGGTCAACCTTTCCTGAGTTTATAAAGACACATAAATTCTTATTGAATTCAGATTCTGAAAATTATGAACATTTGTGTAAATTTACGGAGAAAACCACGATACGTTTGGTAAGAAACGTTTCATTCTCTTCCGGTTACACAAAAACAATCATATTACATTTACATTGATATCAAGCTAAAATTTCACTCATTTGACTGATAGGTTTACAAGGTATGGTATTTGTCCTCTTACCCAATAAAACATCAATCCATAATTATCATAACAATGACTCTCTTTTTGTTGGTAAATTAATGGATCTAAAATATAGGCTGTTGTACTAAACTGAACGAAGTCGTTTGGTAACTAAATGTCTGATAACACATTTCCCAACAGACTTTCTGTTAACGAGTATCTAAAGAAGACCCATTACTCACTTCGGTAGATCAATAACGATGAAAAAGGTAGGTATTGAAAGTGGTCAAAACGTCTAAAAACTATAAAAGGGGTGGGTAAAATAAATAGACCGTATGCCATGAACATCTACATATACAAGTAACAATAATTTCCATGCCACGTGGTCTAACAGGGATTAATTGTCTTCTCATTTAGAATAGGTAAAACCAATTCTGAATAACATGACTGATCTGAATGATCTGGAAGATAGTGTAGAGCTGATAGTCGATTTATTTTAATTGCAGAATGATTTGTTGATTGTTTTCAGTGAAACTACAATAAATGACAATCGGAGTGTTTAAGAGCTGATTGTCGAAGAAAAAATAAAAGATATTGCAGAACGATTTGTTGATTGTTTTCAGTGGATCTTCAATAATTTTATAATTAACATTTGGAGTGTTTAGAATTATAAATTAACAGGTACCTGAATAAACTTACCCTTACGGATGACTTCTAATTCCAAAGAAAGTCACGTGAAGACCAATATAGGTTTAACCACGAGATAAGAATAGCATCGAAGGAAAATGATACCATTTCCGTGAGATGCATTCAACAGATATCTGGAAATAGGCAACTTTCACACTGCCGACAAAAAATTGATCAAAATGGCAGATTCGTGGGTAATTGGATGGTTTATGATACATGACTACACAGCGAATCTTCTTTCAGACGATTAGGGCGATGACATGCGTGCACAAATACAAAGCAGAGAAAACTTTGAAAGAAACGTCCCACACCGTATAGTAGAGCGTCTTCAACTACAACGCCTTCTATTGGACACTAGGCTAGTGAGAAAGCGAATATGTGACATGGAGTATGTCACAATTGTTTCAACCCCGGTCGCTGGCTTTTTGAAATTTTAGATAAGATTAAGTACTGTTTTATCGAATTTAGAAGCTTTCGTTCAGATTTTATGCATGATAAAATATTTCAGGTGAATTAAAATCACCTAACTGACAAGTCTTCAGAAGGGATTTACAATGATGATAGTATTTGTTTGCTTGGGCATGAACTTAGCAACAGACGCATATCCAGTAATTTAATCACGCCTGTTGGCAAATTGAAAGAATTAATACACGAATGGGGAGATAAAGGGAGGAGCAAATAAATGTTTAGTCATAGAAAGTCAATTTGTATTCAATTTGAATTATTACCATAAAATGTGGTTTTGAGAAATAATTAATCAGCCAGGGATAACGGAGATTTCTTTACGTGTGAATTTACAAAATTGATCGAAAAAGTTTGTATTTCATGATATACTATTTGTGGTTAATCAATTGCGGATTGAAAAAAGTAACATTTTGGACTGTAGGCATATCATTCAATGTTATCATTAGTTTAAATTTAAGAAGACGATAGTTCAGAGCGAAGGGAATTGCTTGAAATAGGGAATGTGTTTAGATATGACCTGAAGAGTGAATATCACCATTTAGAATGATAGAGGAAAATAAAACTTATTTAAGGTTCAGCTGGGATTTTGAGGGGGTTTATAGAAAGTATTTTGTTTGTTATGTTCTAAAATTTGGTTAAGACAAGTTCAGGTCAAATTTTACCAAAGTTTTAAATGAAGTGGTTAAATACTGTAAAAACCGGGGTATGCTAATTATTATGTATTATGACAATGGGCTTGGAGTTGCAAATGACATTCTTTCAGCTGAAAGAAGCAATTTATTTAGAAGATCTAGTCTGTCTGTATTTGATGTTTTTAAAAAAAGGATAAATATGTTATATATTTGGTAAAACCAGCAAAAAATACCTAGATAAGTTTGGTTTGAATATGGAATCTGGGTAACCTAGAGTTTCAAGTGAACGTAAAGAAAGACAAGTCGATGTCATTGTCAAAACACTGTACTGACCTGTGTCAGTAAGAATAAAATGTTTTACAGAGCAAAATGTTGTGGCTGGTATTGTTGGTGATATTATCTCAATGCAAAGTCATGGCGTTGTCAGTTTATTTTCGACTTATGAGTTTGAATGTCCCTTTGGTATCCTTCGCCTCTCTCCTCCTATATTGATAGGTTGGTCAGGCTCAGAACTAACTGTACCAATATATCCTGTTGTGGGCAAGTGAATCAGTTCAATGAAAAAAGTACGGATCTGCATAAATCCGATGTTTGTGAAATAGAGGCGTTCACTGATGCCTCGGATGTAGGTTATGATGGCTATGAAGTGCCTATTGATGGTTGTTTATGTTCCAAATTGGTCTGTGACTCATAAGATCTTCTGACTGACTGTTTTCTATAGACATGCCTAAATAACCTATTGTTCAGACTTTTCAGATGATGTTAAGATCGAAATGATCGTTTAAGACTTAATTTCATTTACTAGTGATAGGCTGAACAGATCTTGATTGACTGCAAGCGAATTGTGTGAAAATTACTGAATTTACCGCAGTTGATAAGTCTGAAAATTAACACAAAGACCGGGTATAGCTTAATAATTTTGAGTTGTCCAGATCAAAAAATGAATGTTTCAGATTAAATATAGTCTCATAGTTTGACAGTATCGAAAAGTGATAAAAGTTCAACATGGTGTGAAATTGAACCAGTAAGCAGAACAGCAAAATGTTCGTAACCTTTGTTGAAAAATCATAGTTTAGAACTAAACACGGATAACAAGAATGTAACAATGTAACCAGTATAGTTAAACATGATAGTATTAGAATATTGGAACTTCAAATGATTCGTGCAAGATAAATTCGGTATGTTACTAAAAATAATAAAAATTAAAGCACATTGGATCACAAGATGACGAATCACAATTACGGATGATCTGAGTAGATATTCAGATTGTGATGACTGGGTATCGAAGGTTTTATTTTTCAAATGTTAGATTCGTTATGGGGTTGACATACTATGGACAGATTAGCAACAGCTTATGATTCTAAAAGTACAAGATACTACTTTGAAGTTTGTGTAATAATACAGAAGCAATTAGTGCATTCTAACGAAACTGGTTCGCCGAAAACGACCACCAAGTGTTGTTTGCAAGGTTATCATAAAGGTGTCCGTTTATGGGGCGAATGATTCCACCGTGGTGCCAATGTGGTATTAAGTGTTATTGCATGGTACTTTTGGAAAGGAGAAGGTATTATTATGCCACTTTTTCGGCATCTTTTGAATTCGAAAATCAAAAAGTATTATAACTCTACCGAATTACATCATTTAGATGTTCATAAGACACTTGTCTGTCGGACATCAGTATTACATTTCTCAATTTGGTCTTGCATATTGGCATTAGGCTTTAAAAGATGTTAAAGTGTGCAACAATTTTTTACGAGTAAAGCTCTAGCTCATAGATATGTTGACCAAAACCATGCGTAAAATGGCTATTTTTTTTTAAAGGAATGAAGCATGACCGAGAAGAGAGTGTTATTTGAAAGGATCATCCCGTGCACAATTTGGTAAATAGTTTTCATTTCAAGATTCTCAATGCCCGAAATGACAGTACCGTTAAGAAATAATTATATGCCTTTATGAAAAGGGAAAATTTTTCGAACGAGCATAGTTTAATTTCTCTACCTGCTTCGCTTCGTCCATTCATCTGTTGCTATATTCAATGCATTTGCTGGATTCAGGTGCTACCTACAGTACAACCAGTAGTGCTTTTTCTGTTAAATGCAGTGGGAAATCTAGTGACAAAATATTACCTCCCCTGCAAACACTGACAACTTGATATTTTCAATGTTTGTCCCGAATAAGCAAAGACGCTATTAATTATAAATTCACAAGAAAACGTTCTTGTAAATAGCAACAATAAAACAAAATTGAAATAAAAACAAAATTGGAACATAATGTTATCATTTCCCTCCAAAACAGCAAAAGACAAGAATAGCAAGCTATATGAGCTTTGTGTAATATTGGTTTAAAATGTTGCTTTGCAAATAAATTCCTGGAGCACCAACTTCAATTTATTTTTCTTCTAGCTGTATACCTCTCTGGAACATGCCAATTATCCGTATATGTTTGCAGCTAGATCAGAGAAGTTCAGGACCAAAATATCAAAAGAATCGATTGATATGCACCAAAGATTAACACTTTGGAAATTAAGTTACTAAGCAAATTTAAACGGACCTTATATCGATGTAAACATTGAATGCGAATACATCGAGAAACCTGCAATTACATGTCCAAAAATCAAAGCGACTTCTTCTTAAAATAAAAAAAAAAAAATAAGTAAAAATCTTTGAATGGATAACCTTCTTTGTAAAATAATGTATCCTTTTATCCTCTTATCCTTTTAGAGTTAAATCTGGACACACACCACTTTTAACCTGCAACACCCTTGAAAATTACCTGTTCTTCAATGCAAATTCGAAAATTTCGAAACAATTTAAGTGTCTCACAGAAGTCCGGCATTTCTTCTCTGTTAAATGATGAATCATTAATCATTAAGAAAGCCGATAAAAGTAATAATATTGTTATTTTAGATAAGGTCAATTACCTACTTGAAGGCGATCGCCAATTAAATACACAACATTACACCAAATTGGAAAAATTTAACCTAAAAGCACTTAGATGTAATATCAATACATATGTCAAAGGCATGTACACCAAAGGTGTTATAGATTACTCCACATTTAATTACCTTAATAATGGTGATAAAATTGATTATGGGCCTGGGTATATGCATATCTTGCCTAAAATACACCGATTAAATGAATCGGAATTAGTAAAAATCAATAAATATGGGTTTAACATTGATAACATAATGCCGCCTTGTCGGCCAATCATATTTCAGATTGGAACTGTCACAGAATTTATTGGACGCTATATAGATTATTTTTTGGTACCTATGGTACAAAAACAACACACTTATATAAAAGATACGTCTGATCTTATATACAAGTTGGAAAGGATTAAGCCTAATGCAGATTGCTGGCTGTGTAGCTTTGATGTAGTATCAATGTACACTAATTGCCCGATTAATGAATTATTATCGGCAATTAGAATTTCGTATGATCAGTTTACAAAATCAAATGCCCACCTACGGATGATTTAATCTATCTCCTCAGATCAATTTTAGAGAACAACATTTTTTATTTTAATGGACAGCTTTATAAGCAAAAAATAGGCGCCGCGATTGGAGCAGTGCCAAGCCCGGAAATCTGTGACATACTCATGTATAAAATTATGAAAGAAATTCTTTCTAAGTTTGAACATAGAAAAAATATCTTTTTCTATGGAAGGTATCGTGATGATATTATATTAATATATCACGGCGACTGGAAGGAAATAAAGGATTTGTTAGAGTTAGCAAATAATCATCATCCGTTCCTAAAATTCACACTAGAATTTTCATCTAAAGAAATAATATTTCTTGATGTTAATATTTTCAAAGGAACTAGGTTTTCTAATGAAAACATTTTGGATGTGAAAACACACTTCAAACCGACAAATGCATTCCTTTATCTAGATCGTAAAAGCTGTCACAGTCAACACGTGTTTGCAGGGTTTATCAAGGGCGAAGTTATCAGATACATTAGAACAACAAATAATGATGTTGATTTACAACATATTTTATTACAGTTCAGATTGAATTTAATAAAGAGAGGATACAAGTAGATTGAAATCGAAAAGTACATAAATGAGGCATTATCATGTAATAGATCTGATTTAATCAGAAAAAAGGCCAAAAAAACACACAAAGGAAATTCCTTTAGCATTGGCAACGAAATTCAATCCATGCATTCATAAATTAAAACAATGCATTAGTAAACATTGGGATCTACTAAAACAGGATGCGGTTTGCAACGAAATATTTTCAAGCAAACCAATAATAGCTTATAAAAAGCATAAAAATATAGCAGATCTATTGACAACGACAAAATTAAAATAAATTGATAGGTTAATCCCTGATGATGGCGGGCCTACAATGCTTAAACCCATTCATAAATGTTATACATTAAACTTTAGCATATAATACAAAAACCGCCGAAACACTAAATTAGTGTCGGATTGATGTAAGCAATTACAAGTCTAGTAATACTAGCATCTTCTTTATCATTATATTGTAATATAATTACAATTGAATACTATGTATATGGAGTCTTCCGAATAAGATTTTTTTGCATTCGGGATTTGGATAGATGTTGGAATGCGTGGATGTTAGGTGTCATTTATATACAAAGTAAAAATCTTTGAATGGATAACCTTCTTTGTAAAATAATGTATCCTTATTTTTTTTTTAACAAGCACAGTCACAACTTCTAAATTGATATATTCACGAAAAGACAATATTTCTTTATCGAGAGTTCACGCGACAAGAGTAGACCAGCGTACTCAAACACTAAGATGTGGAAAACATGTATAGTTAAAGAAATCGTAACATGCTTAGCACTATGTTGAACACTTGAAAGAGCTTAAGATTTTGTATGTACATTGTTTTCTTCCAATTTTGTTATCCACATCAGATTCAGCAGCAAAGATTAACATTTTTTAAATTTCAGTTTCACAAGCTTCTAATTCAAATATCTCGATAAATAATGAAAAATAAAATAATAACACAGTTTAACAAATAGTTTCTTTAACAGATACGATTGTCGTTTAGAAATATCGTTTAATCAAGATCGACACCAGGATTGTTTCACAGTTGATTTTGTCGACTTTTTCAAAAGAAGAGTAACTTTTCTATTGTTTTGCTTTTGAATAAACAAATGACACGCTCGGACAATAAGGTCATACAGAGAATGCTTTTTTTCAAAATTTAGTTGAGTCAGCTAAAAGTACTACTAAGAAAGATCCTGTGTCCAATACTATATTGTTAAGTTTCTGTACAATATTTCAATGGTCGAACGATGTAACAGCAGTTATAGATCTTGCAACGATTTTACTTTGTTATAGCGCTTTTCTGAATTTAGTGAGATATAACGGCATTGTGTTTAGATATAACTATTTGGTTTTAAAATATCAAATAGTAAAACCGATCAATACAGAGCGGGAGATGAAGTTTGGTTTGAAAGGGTCAATCACTAGCTTGCACTTTTGTTATGTTATTAGGGTACATGTGTAGAGCACAATTAAAGCTTCTTCAAATATGTATTTGATTTGTTCACATGACAAATACAAGCCGGTAAGTTTGTTTAAAACAAGATTAATTATTCGATAAATTGATTAGTTATACTACAGCTATAAAAAACATACTTAAACGGTTGAAATAAGTTGCACCAGATTTAAAACTTGGTTTACATTCTTCAATGCATTGTGGTTTTTGTGTTTTGAAAGGTATTGTAAACGCCATGGAAGTTGGAAAAGTGATAAGTATAAGAACTGTTGTGTTTGCAGATTATATTGACGACAGATTACATGTGTCTAAGATTTTAAGTCTTTAATTGTTTAGCTGTATTATTTTCTATGACAAGTGGTGTAGTATTTAGGAACATAAGGTTATAGAGAGGACTCACTAATTTCCATGGCACATTGTATAACGGGAAACAATTGTCTTCTCAAGAAATACTTCGAATGAATATTTAGGGCCAAATATCATCGTGTTAAATAATATGTATTATGCACTTCTAGCCCTTCTTTACAAGAGCGAACGACAATTGCATTTAATGTATATCATAATTTTGAAATATAAGTATGGTCAATTTTGCATGTTTTTTTTTTTTTTTTTTTTTTTTTAAAAGTTTGGTTTAAGGCTATGCAAACGTAATCGGAATGGCTTTTTCGTTTAGACTCATTTCAATGTAAACTATTATTTTAACCGCAGTCTGAAATTCAATTTTCCCTTATGAATTGTTTCTTGAATGTTCTTATATTAAGTAAGGTTCGAGGAGCACGTACAATTTAATGAGTGGTCGGGATGAGCCCCTGAATATGCTACTATTTCGAGCTTCATGATATATGATAAGATCGAGAATTTAAGATGAAATATATGACATGTTGCTTTTTGAATCAAAATTATCTGAAAATAATTAAATTGTTTTGCTATGTTGATTTTTTCCACAAGATACGATTAAGACTACAGTTGTAAATGCTTCAGATATTTGTCAGATCTATTTCTCTCTCCATGAAATGGCGTAACATGTTAACTATATGTATATTTTGTTTTGTTCAAAAATATATGAAAGGGTATGTATTTTTGTTATTCAAAATATATGAAAAGGGTTGGGTACCCAAGCTAAGCTGCTCACCCCAAAAAGATCAAAGTGCCCCCACCCCTCCCCCTTGAGGTGAGGTCCTATACCTGTGTTTCACCTAGCTTTGACAAAGAGATACAGGTTTCTAAAAAATAGTTTTTCATGATTGGCCACGAATCAATTTACGTATTGATTTATTTTGATGCTAATTATGTTTGACGTGCTTTTATTGGTATAGTGTGTGATATTTAATGGTAATTTAAAAAAAAAGTGAATAAATTCGGCAGCTCAGAAAATATAAAAGCAGCAAGCAAGTGGACAAGCTTAATTTGTGTTTTAGTTGTCTTTTGCGGTAAAAAGTGATGCTTATCATAATAACTTTATAGAGATGACAGAATAAATCATTCTTGCAAACTTTAAATATTTAGGTTGAACACTCTTAATAACTACCACCGGATATAGGTACCCCCGAAGCAAAGAAACAATGATAGCAAAAAGTATATATTCTGCTCCCCGTACAATTTATCCACTTTATCTACATGAATTTCTTTGAAAACAATGGTTTATTTCGAAATACAGTGTTGTTCAAGCTTGAATAGGTTATAACTTTGTTCTACGAAAATGTCAAATGAATAGCTGAAGGGTAAATATTTTTTTTGACAAGTTCATGCTTCTTTGAACAGGTACCATTAGGAAAGAACAGTCGTTTCATTTACAGATAAAAAAATAACTGTGAAAGAAGAGTTTCAAGGAGATAATTTGTATTTTAAAGGAACAGAAAGTTAAATGGGGATAATTCTAAATCATCTTAGTAAAACAATAATCCTCACACAAAGTTAATATGTGTTTCCGAATAAATACTTCTTCAAAATGTTAAATATCCCCACTTTCTCTACTGGGATCAAACTAAAGAAGCTGATCTGCTTAGATGAAAAGAAAGTGGCCGAATCCTTACATCCGCCTATTTTGTTTGTTATGGAATAATGCTGCTGAAACCTAGGTTTGACTTTTATTTTTGTGACCATAAGAATCAAACTATTGTTTCACAAAAAAATCGTTACATTATTGCGTAAACAACAGTTTAAAGTTACTTGTCACGCTTGTTGCAATATTTCAATAATAAATGGATTCTCAAACTGACAATTGACTGATAAAATGAAAATGCATTGTGCACTTATTCGTCTTCTTTAAATTGACATGGCGAATTTTTCATTTGTAATTTCTGACCAACACACTGGAGCCGTTAATCGAGGTTAAAGTCATATAAAATATCAAGGACATATATTCCTCCCAACCTATTAACTTACCGAATATTTTGACCGATCATGTTCTGTTACTGTGGAAGAGAACTCATGCTGATAACTTAACCAGGCCATATAAGATTGATATTGAGGTAAAGACCATACGACATTATGTCAGATGTCAAACAACTTCTAGCATCCAATCCATGTATTAGATATTGTTGACATATTATGTTTATTTTAAAACTTAACCGGACATATGGATCTGGACAAAGTGTGGAATGCCATGTGTTGATGACTAGTTAAATAACAAAAATACCGAACTCCAAGGAAAATTCAAAACGGAAAGTCCATTATCAAATGGCAAAGTCAAAAGCTCAAACACATCAAACGAATGGAAAACAACTGTCATCTTCCTGACTTGGTACAGGCATTTTCTTGTGTAAAATGGTTGATTAAACCTGGTTTTATAGCAGGCTAAACCTTTCACTGATGTGACAGTCGCATAGAATTTCATTATATTGACAACAAATTTAAGTGTAAGCAAAACAAACAGATATAATAGGTAAAAATGTCAAAAATTGGGGTATAGCAGTCAACATTGTGTTATAATCTAAATCACTATGAAAACAAACGACTATGTCAACAAAAAAAAAAAAAAAAAAAATAGCATAGACACTCTATAGACAAAGCAAATAAGCGATAAACTGTTGACACAGAGATATGTCTCGCCTTTTTGTAATATGGTGGTATAATGTAAATATTGAATCCAAATAGCAATTTTCAAACATGTAAACTATGCAACACATTCAAAGACAATGAACCATGACTTAATGTGCAAGACCAAATAACCTCCATGGAAATGAAAAAAATGCCTATGCTTATAAAACGACATACCAAATACTTAATTAACTTATCATAAGTGGTGCCCTTTACACAAACCAAAACATAAACTTTAACTTGTAAACAATGTAAATGTTTCAAAGTCAATAAACCATGATGTGGGGATAGGGTCATATCATCTCCACGGAAAAAGAGACCTGCAAATACTAATACAACTGGATACCAAATATCATTGACTTAACATAAGTGGTTCACAAACTTTAAAATGTAAACTATGCAAAACATTCAGTCAAAATACCATGACTGAGGGGGTGGAGGCACAAAATCTCCATGGAAATGAGATTTGCCAATGCTAATGCATCTATATACCAAATAACATTGACCTACCACTTGTGATCCCCCTTAAATTGACCTAATCACAAACTAATACAATAGTCATGTAAACTAAGTAAAAATTTAAAGTCAATAGACCATGACTGAGGGGGCGGGGCCAAATAATCTTTATGGAAATGAGATTTGCCAATGCTAATGCATCTATATACCAAATAACATTGACCTTCCACTAGTGGTCCGCCTTAACCTGACCTAATCACAAACTAATACACGCAAACTAGGCAAAAGTTTCAAAGTCAATAGACTATGACTGAGGGGGCAGGCCCAAATAATCTCCATGGAAATGATATGTGCCAATGCTAATACAACTGCATACCAAATATCATTGACCTACCACTAGTGGTTCCCAATAAACTGATTTAATCACAAACTAATGCATTGTTGACTCCGCCGCCGTTGCCAACGCCGCCAACCCCGTATGAAACAGAATACCTGTCTTGCTTTTTGACTCAGTCAAGGCGAGACAAAAATGAAAGACAATAATACAAAAAAATGACCATAGTACAAAAACACAATGTCGGGATGTATAAGTACCGAGCCACGCCAAAAGGATATTACCAAAAATGGACTAAACAGTAAAGATTAAAAATATACAAAGACAAACAAAACCAACACTATAACACGTAGTTAAGATGATAAACAACGTCAGTGCCTAGAATCGATACTTCAAGACCATCATGAATTATTTGTGAAATTGATACGGAATATTTATCAACAATGTCTTGGTATCTTTCGATGAACTTTTTAAGGAAAAGGACGAATCGTTCTTAGTTCATCAACTTTCTGCTTAGACACTGGTGACAATTTATAAAGAATGAGTAGAGCTACAAGCTCTTCAATGCCGGATGAGTTAGGA
The DNA here is from genome assembly GCA_017311375.1 of Mytilus coruscus. NCBI lineage: Eukaryota > Metazoa > Mollusca > Bivalvia > Mytilida > Mytilidae > Mytilus > Mytilus coruscus. Next base: position 76,605,096 of record CM029600.1, on the reverse strand, counting down.
CATGTATTTCCCATATGCAGGTGAAGTTGGTATATTGCTGCTAAGGTGCTGCTAAGGTGCTGGAAATTTATAATTTCAAAATTAAAATCGTCTCGTTTGTCATAGATTCTGATACTGAGATGTTAAATTCGAGGTACAAGTCTAAAAATGAGGCAGAGGAAGCTGTGTCTGATGTTTCTTTAATTTCTATTTTTGGAGTATATATTAATGGAACCCAATCAGAAAAGATAGTATTGTTAATGGAAAAAACATCTTCAATATATCTGAATGTGAAATTAAATTGTCTGGTATCTTTGGTCTTCTTGTTTTGACAAGTGTCTGAAGGAACTGCGACTCATATGAAAATAAGTGGTCGGCGAGGAGAGTCGTACAGCTCCTTCCCATAGGAATGCCGACAATGTGTTGAAAAAGTCTACCTCCAAATTCAACAAATATGTTGTCAATGAGAAACTCCATCATTCTAATCACTTGTTCTTCTGTGTAGCATTATTATCTTTTTATTCCCTATTAACAAAATAAGCCATTTGGTATCCCACAGCAATAAATTTATAGCATGTGCTACCATTTTTATATTGAAAAGCATTGTGGATTATTTCTTTTAGACGATTTTTCAATTTCACATGGGGAGAAAGAGGATAAAATATTGAGATAATATTTTTATCACTGTCATCATACCCACTGGAAAAGTGATACATTGTCTCATACAGACTTTCATGTACATTAATTAACCTTTCAAGTTTACTCGACACCAAAAAGTTGAAATATTCGAAATTGAGCCTTCATTCACCAAAGTTTGTAGTAATAAGTCTAAGCATACTAAAATGTATTTGACATGTAAACACTTGCTTTAAATCAAATGGTTAAAGTCCCATAACTCTGGGGAAAGCCAAATCCAGAAATTTTCAAAGTAAGACGGTCGCTTATACTCTTACATTCACCAAATCCAACATTTGAAGTTTTTCTAGTAAATCGATCCAAGCAGCTAAACAAAGTGTGCAGAAGTTATTTTTCCCCCTAAATTTGACATTAAATGTCCAGTAACTTTGAAACGAAATACCAGAAAATTATTAAAATCAAAAGGGAGCTTTCTTGTAACGATCCCATCAAGTGTCAAGTTTTAAGGAAATCGATCCAAGCATACTGTGGTATGTGCGCGATATGTGAAAAATTGCTCAAAACTCTCAGTTTAA